>OU342738.1:194669199-194694459 GCA_910589765.1 Avena atlantica | reverse complement strand
GATAGTGCCCCAACTTGTGAACCAACATGGTTTTAACATCATGCTATGACCTAGTTAACACAAAACAAGAGAGAGCTATGCCGGGCTACACCTGTCAGAAGAATGTCTAGGGGGGTAGACGATCCGATCCCCGCAGATTTGGGTTTCGTCAGAGGAAGACCACGAGAACGTCGGAATCATCTGAAAACTTGCATGTGTCCCTAGCATATGTGTGTGAGTGTGGTGCAATGTTGGTATAGGTGATTGCATGTGTCCCCTCGCATGCATGCGCTCTAACCTAGAAGCGAAAGGTTCTGGACCTGTATAAGGGGGAATCTCCCCGTTTATGTGAAACTGGGTAGGATAGTGCCCCACTTGTGAACAACATTGTTTTACATCATCCTATGACCTAGTCAAACACAAACAAGAGAGAGCTACGCCGGGCTACCCTTTCAGAAGAATGTCTAGGGGGGTAGACGATCCGAGGCCCGCAGATCAGGGTTTTGCCGGAGGAAGACCACGAGAACGTCAGGAATGGATTTTGGCATATCTCTTTGTGGGGTACCTCAGGAAGATCTCACTCCTATGAAGCTTATGGAAGGCTGGCAGAAGAAGGAAAATGCTGACAGTGCCTAGTGCCTGTCTATTTCTTACTTTGGTCTCTTTACTTTTGAGTTGTAATAATGTCAGTACCTAAACAATGGATTATTTTGTACTGGAATATCAGAGGGCTTAATGCTCGTGAAAAACAATTAGCTTTAATGAATGCGATTAAAGTTAGTGGATGTTCAGTTATTTGCCTGCAAGAAACAAAGAAGGAGGATTTTGATCTGCAGTTTATTAAATCTTGTTTGCCCAGCAAATTTTGATGAGTTTGTCTTTGTGCCTTCTATGGGGGCTTCTGGGGGCCTCATTATTATATGGAATAGTACAATATTCTCTGGAATGGTCATGCATTGTGAAAAGTTTGCTCTCTCTGTTCATTTCACTTCCTCACATTCTGGCCAGTCTTGGACATTAATTAACATTTATGGCCCTTGTAATGGTGAATTGAGGGAAAAATTTATTGAGTGGATGTTTGAAGTCCACATTCCTGATGATGAAGATTGGATCCTAATGGGGGACTTTAATTTTATTAGGTCTCCTGCAAATAGGAATAAACTTGGAGGGAATGTTAATGACATGCTCATCTTTAATGATTTCATTAGAGAGCAACATCTCACTGAATTGCCAATTAAAGGAAGAAAATATACCTGGAGTAACATGCAACAAGACCCTCTGTTAGAGCAACTTGATTGGTTTTTCACTTCCATTCACTGGACAACTAGTTTTCCTAACACAGTTGTTTCCACACAAGGCAAACCAACTTTTGATCACACTCCCTGTGTTGTTTCTATTCAGACTAAGATCCCTGGTAGTAAGATTTTTCGATTTGAAAACTTTTGGGTTGCTCATCCTGGTTTTCTGGAAGTGGTTGCAAAATGCTGGAGTAAGCCAACTCACAAATCCAATAGTGCTGCAAATCTTAATGCAAAGCTAAAAAAGCTGAGATATGACTTGAAATTTTGGAGCAAATCAATCTCAAAGTTGTCCACTTTTATTGCAAATACCAATAAAGTCCTCTCTGAACTTGATAATTTGGAGGACAAAAGGCCTTTATTCTGTCAGGAAGCAAATTTCAGGAGAATTTTAAAAGCTCACCTTGTAAGGCTTTTACAATACCAGAATGCTTATTGGAAGAAAAGATGCACAGTTAGATGGACAAAGTTTGGAGATGAAAACACAAAATTCTTTCATAATTTTGCTACTGAAAGATATAGAAAGAATAATATTGCCTCACTTAAACTCTCAGATGGTTCTTCTGTTACTGAGCATGCTGATAAAGAAAATGCTATTTATCAAGCCTATAAAGAAAGACTGGGCACATCTACACAGCCTGAGATGCTTTTTAATCTTCAAAATCTGATTACTCCTACTGAGGGCCTTGAGGTTTTATCCTTACCATTTACTAGAGAGGAAATTGACAAGGTGGTGAAGGAGATGACAAGTGATAAAGCCCCAGGTCCAGATGGTTTTAATGGTCTCTTCCTCAAAACATGTTGGCACATCATCAAGGAAGATATCTATTCTTTATGTTTCCAATTCTATGAAGGAGATCTGAATCTAGAAAGTATAAATATGGGTCATATTACACTCATTCCAAAGATAGGATCACCTGAATCTATCAATGATTTTAGGCCAATAACTCTGCTTAATTGTGTTCTGAAGCTTATAACAAAGATCTTGGCTAATAGGCTACAGAAGGTTATATTGAAGATTATCCATAGAAATCAATATGGTTTTTTAAAAGGCAGAAACATTCAGGATTGCCTTGCTTGGGCATTTGAATTTTTATATCAATGTGAAGCTTCTAAGAAAGAGATTATTTTACTCAAGTTGGACTTTGCCAAAGCTTTTGATACCATTGATCATATGGCTATGATGAAAATTATGAAACAGATGGGTTTTGATGATAAGTGGTTGAAATGGATTGAAATTATTTTTGGTACTGGAATGTCTGCTGTTTTGCTCAATGGAGTACCTGGGAGGCAATTTCATTGCAAAAGAGGAGTTAGACAAGGAGACCCTCTGTCCCCCCTTATTTTTGTGCTTGCTGCTGATTTACTTCAATCTGCAATCAATAAGGCATTCAGAGACAACATACTCAAGGCCCCTTTCTCCCCTGACTTTGGACAGGATTTTCCTGTGGTTCAATATGCAGATGACACTTTGATTATAATGCAAGCAGACAAAGATCAAATACAGATAATGAAAGGGATTCTTCAGAATTATGCTATTTCTACTGGTTTACAAATTAATTTTCATAAGTCACACCTAATACCAATAAATCTGGCTGATAACTTATCTCAGGAAATTGCAGATATATTGGGATGTGCAATTGCCAAAATGCCTTTCACTTATTTGGGGCTTCCTCTTGGCACCACTAAACCCACTGTTTATGATCTTATGCCACTGATTGACAGAATTGAAAGAAAGGTTTCTGCCTCATTCATGATGATGTCTTATAGTGGGAGAGTTACTGTGATTAACTCTTTACTGGCTTCAGTTGCAACTTTCACAATGTGTGCAATCAAACTGCCAGAGAAGATTGTGGGGCATATAGAAAAAATTCAGAGACACTGTTTATGGAACAAGAAAACTGAAGTGGGGAAAAATGTAATTCTTTAGCTGCTTGGGATATGATTTGTAGGCCCAAATGTAGAGGAGGTGTTGGCATTCTCAACCTTAAAATTCAGAATGAAGGTCTGTTGCTTAAATTTCTGCATAAGTTCTATAATAAGGATGACACACCTTGGGTCTCCCTAGTATGGAATGCATATTACAACAACATTGTTCCCCATGCTTCTGGACCCTGTGGCTCTTTCTGGTGGAGAGATGTTTCTAGGCTTTCACATTTATTCAGAGGAATAGCTAAAAGCTCTATTGGTGCTGGGGCTACCACACTGTTTTGGAAGGATCAATGGTCTGTAACCATCTTAGAGGAGAGTCACCCAACCATTTACTCTTATGCTAGGAAGGAAGATATCTCTGTACAGGAGTTTCTAACAGCTGATAGTTTGACACAACTCTTTCATCTCCCTCTATCACCTGAAGCATTAGCTGAATTGAGGGACATTCAGAATAGCTGTAGAGAAATTGAACTAAGAGAACATTCACATGACACTTGGAGCTATGTTTGGGGGGACAAAGAATTCACTTCCAGCAAATATTATCAATACAATTTCAGAAATATAAATCCACACATATCCTTTAAATGGCTATGGAAATCAAAGTGCACAGCAAAAGTGAAGTTCTTTGGGTGGTTAATTCTGTCTGACAGATTGAATACAAGAAACATGTTAAGAAGAAGACATTATGCATTGGGGACTGGATATGATTGTTTCATGTGTAATCACAATACTGAGGAAACAATTGAACACTTGTTTTTTCATTGCCCATTTAGCCAAGATTGCTGGAGTTCAATTAACATCTCTTGGGCTATGAATAACTCTAGGCTCCAGATCATTGAGCAAGGAAAAAAGAGCTGGAATAGAAAGCTGTTTATGGAAATCACCTTGCTGGGCTCTTGGAACATCTGGAAAGAGAGAAACAACCTCTGGTTTAATAACATACAACCATCAGTTCAGGCTTGGAAATCAAGATTTGCTGCTGATCTGTCTCTACTGATTCATAGAACTAAAGAAGAGCTACATCCACTTATCAAGAGCATTATTCATAGTTTGTAAACCTCCTTGTACTCCTAGACTTATCTTTTTGACTTTTTAGAGTCTCTCCCCCATCCTCTATCTCTGTGTAAATATGGAACCTTACAGTTTCTGACCCATTATTAATGAAAATGAGGCAGTAGGAGTCTTTCCTACTGTTATTACCCTAAAAAAAAGACCACGAGAACGTCGGAATCAGATGAAAACTTGCATGTGTCCCTAGCATATGTGTGTGAGTGTGGTGCCAGGTTGGTATATGTGTTTGCATGTGTCCCCCTCGCATGCATGCGCTCTAACCTAGAAGCGAAGGTTCTGGACCTGTGTAAGGGGGAATCTCCCCGTTACGGTGAAACCGGACCGTATAGTGCCCCAACTTGTGAACCAACATGGTTTCACATCATCCCATGACATAATCAAACACAAAACAAGAGAGAGCTACGCCGGGCTACCCCCATCAGAAGAATGTGTAGGGGGATAGACGATCCAAGGCCCACAGATCAGGGTTTCGCCGGAGGAAGACCACGAGAACGTCAGAATCATCTCAAAACTTGCATTTGTGTCCCTAGCATATGTGTGTGAGTGTGGTACCAGGTTGGTATATGTGTTTGCATGTGTCCCCCTCGCATGCATGCGCTCTAACCTAGAAGCGAAGGTTCTGGACCTGTGTAAGGCGAATCTCCCCGTTACGGTGAAACCGGACCGTATAGTGCCCCAACTTGTGAACCAACATGGTTTCAAATCATCCATGACATAATCAAACACAAAACAAGAGAGAGCTACGCCGGGCTACCCCCATCAGAAGAATGTGTAGGGGGTAGACGATCCAAGGCCCACAGATCAGGGTTTCGCCGGAGGAAGACCATGAGAACGTCAGAATCATCTCAAAACGTGTATGTGTCCCAAGCATATGTGTGTGAGTGTGGTGCAAGGTTGGTAGGTCCCATGTGTAAGTCCCAAGTGTGACCCCCTTTGTAGACATGCGTTAATACTTAGTAAAATCCTGGATATATACGTGGAAACTCCCGCCACTGGTTCTGTCAACCCTCTTGAGGAGCGGACGATAGTTTCTCTTATAGATATAGCATGTACCAGCTCTTCATAAGGATTGAGACCATGGAAATATGAACTTTGCACTAGACCATAAGCATCTGGAGGATGCTGAACTTCATTTCCATTAGGTGGGTGCCTAGTCACACACTTTGAGAAACAATCCTCAACCAATCGTCAAGAGTAGAATTTCCCCTCACGGTAGAGATGACCAACAAAACCAAGCAAGCTGTTGGACTACTTTTGAATCTTTCAAGGTCACTCTTTGGGTCAATCAAAAGACCAAGATGAGAGGATTTCACGACAAAGTCTGAAATTTGTTGTTTGACATCCTTTATAGATTGTTCTCAATTTTGAGTACCTCAAGGACATGCATGCATGTGCCCTAGCACATGCATGAAAAGTGTGGTGCTATGTTGGAACATAGAAAAATTAACTACTAGTCTGCGGGTGCTTGCATGTGTCCCCCTTCGCATGCATGCGCTCTAACCTAGAAGCGAAGGTTCTGGACCTATATAAGGGGGAATCTCCCCGTTATGGTGAAACCGGGTAGTATAGTGCCCCAACTTCTGAACCAACATGGTTTCACATCATCCCATGACATAATCAAACACAAAACAAGAGAGAGCTATGCCGGGCTACGCCTATCAGAAGAATGTCTAGGGGGGTAAATGATCCGAGCCCCGCAGATTAGGGTTTTGCCGGAGGAAGACCACGAGAACGTCGGAATCATCTGAAAACTTACATTTGTCCCTAGCATATGTGTGTGAGTGTGGTGCAAGGTTGGTATAGGTGATTGCATGTGTCCCCGTCGCATGCATGCGCTCTAACCTAGAAGCGAAAGGTTTTGGACCTGTATAAGGGGGAATCTCCCCGTTCAGGTGAAACCGGGTAGGATAGTGCCCCAACTTGTGAACCAACATGGTTTTACATCATCCTATGACCTAGTCAAATACAAAACAAGAGAGAGCTACGCCGGGCTACCCCTGTCAGAAGAATGTCTAGGGGGTAGACGATCTGAGGCCTGTAGATCAGGGTTTCGCCGCAGGAAGACCACGAGAACGTCAGAATCAGATGAAAACTTGCATGTGTCCCTAGCATATGCGTGTGAGTGTGGTGCAAGGTTGGTATATGTGATTGCATGTGTCCCCCCTCTCATGCATGCGCTCTAACCTAGAAACGAAGGTTCTGAACCTGTATAAAGGGGAATCTCCTCGTTACGGTGAAACCGGGCCGTATAGTGCCCCAACTTGTGAACCAAAATGGTTTCACATCATCCCATGACATAATCAAACACAAAACAACAGATAGCTACGTCGGGATACCCCATCAGAAGAATGTCTAGGGGTAGACGATCTGAGCCCCGCAGATCATCAGGGTTTCGTCGGAGGAAGTCCACGAGAACGTCAGAATCATCTGAAAACTTGCTGTGTGTCCCTAGCATATGTGTGTGAGTGTGGTGCAAGGTTGGTATAGGTGATTGCATGTGTCCCCACTCGCATGCATGCGCTCTAACCTAGTAGCGAAAGGATGTGGACCTGTATAAGGGGGAATCTCCCAGTTCCGGTGAAACCGGGTAGGATAGTGCCCCAACTTGTGAACCAACATGGTTTTACACCATGCTATGACCTAGTCAAACACAAAACAAGAGAGAGCTACGCCGGGCTACCCCTGTCAGAAGAATGTCTAGGGGGTAGACGATCCGAGCCCCGCAGATTAGGGTTTCGCCGGAGGAAGACCACGAGAACGTCGGAATCATCTGAAAACTTGCATGTGTCCCTAGCATATGTGTGTGAGTGTGGTGCAATGTTGGTATAGGTGATTGCATGTGTCCCCCTCGCATGCATGCGCTCTAACCTAGAAGCGAAAGTTTCTGGACCTGTATTAGGGGGAATCTCCCCGTTTATGTGAAACTGGGTAGGATAGTGCCCCAACTTGTGAACCAACATGGTTTTACATCAGACTATGACCTAGTCAAACACAAAACAAGAGAGAGCTACGTCGGGCTACCCCTGTCAGAAGAATGTCTAGGGGGGTAGACGATCCGAGGCCCGCAGATCAGGGTTTCGCCGGAGGAAGACCACGAGAACGTCGGAATCAGATGAAAACTTGCATGTGTCCCTAGCATATGTGTGTGAGTGTGGTGCCAGGTTGGTATATGTGTTTGCATGTGTCCCCCTCGCATGCATGCGCTCTAACCTAGAAGCGAAAGGATCTAGACCTGTATAAGGGGGAATCTCCCCGTTACGGTGAAACCGGGTAGTATAGTGCCCCAACTTGTGAACCAACATGGTTTCACATCATCCCATGACATAATCAAACACAAAACAAGAGAGAGCTATGTCGGGCTACCCCTGTCAGAAGAATGTCTAGGGGGGTAAACGATCCGAGCCCCGCAGATTAGGGTTTTGCCGGAGGAAGACCACGAGAACGTCGGAATCATCTCAAAACTTGCATCTGTCCCTAGCATATGTGTGTGAGTGTGGTGCAAGGTTGGTATAGGTGATTGCATGTGTCCCCGTCACATGCATGCGCTCTAACCTAGAAGCGTAAGGTTTTGGACCGGTATAAGGGGGAATCTCCTCGTTCAGTGAAACCGGGTACGATAGTGCCCCAACTTGTGAACCAACATGGTTTTACATCATCCTATGACCTAGTCAAATACAAAACAAGAGAGAGCTACGCCGGGCTACCCCTGTCAGAAGAATGTCTAGGGGGTAGACGATCCGAGGCCCGTAGATCAGGGTTTCGCCGGAGGAAGACCACGAGAACGTCAGAATCAGATGAAAACTTGCATGTGTCCCTAGCATATGCGTGTGAGTGTGGTGCAAGGTTGGTATATGTGATTGCATGTGTCCCCCCTCGCATGCATGTGCTCTAACCTAGAAACGAAGGTTCTGGACCTTATAAAGGGGAATCTCCCCGTTTATGTGAAACTGGGTAGGATAGTGCCCCAACTTGTGAACCAACATGGTTTTACATCATCCTATGACCTAGTAAAACACAAAACAAGAGAGAGCTTCGCCGGGCTACCCCTGTCAGAAGAATGTCTAGGGGGGTAGACGATGCGAGGCCCGCAGATCAGGGTTTCGCGGGAGGAAGACCACGAGAACGTCGGAATCAAATGAAAACTTGCATGTGTCCCTAGCATATGTGTGTGAGTGTGGTGCCACGTTGGTATATGTGTTTGCATGTGTCCCCCTCGCATGCATGCGCTCTAACCTAGATGCGAAGGTTCTAGACCTGTGAAAGGGGGAATCTCCCCGTTACGGTGAAACCGGACCGTATAGTGCCCCAACTTGCGAACCAACATGGTTCACATCATCCCATGACATAATCAAACACAAAACAAGAGAGAGCTACACCGGCTACCCCCATCAGAAGAATGTCTAGGGGGGTAGACGATCCAAGGCCACAGATCAGGGTTTCGCCGGAGGAAGACCACGAGAACGTCGGAATCATCTGAAAACTTGCATGTGTCCCTAGCATATGTGTGTGAGTGTGGTGCAAGGTTGTATAGGTGATTGCATGTGTCCCCGTCACATGCATGCGCTCTAACCTAGAAGCGAAAGGTTTTGGACCTGTATAAGGGGAATCTCCCCGTTCAGGTGAAACCGGGTACGATAGTGCCCCAACTTGTGAACCAACATGGTTTTACATCATCCTATGACCTAGTCAAATACAAAACAAGAGAGAGCTACGCCGGGCTACCCCTGTCAGAAGAATGTCTAGGGGGTAGACGATCCGAGGCCCGTAGATCAGGGTTTCGCCGGAGGAAGACCACGAGAACGTCAGAATCAGATGAAAACTTGCATGTGTCCCTAGCATATGCGTGTGAGTGTGGTGCAAGGTTGGTATATGTGATTGCATGTGTCCCCCTCGCATGCATGTGCTCTAACCTAGAAACGAAGGTTCTGGACCTGTATAAAGGGGAATCTCCCCGTTTATGTGAAACTGGGTAGGATAGTGCCCCAACTTGTGAACCAACATGGTTTTACATCATCCTATGACCTAGTAAAACACAAAACAAGAGAGAGCTTCGCCGGGCTACCCCTGTCAGAAGAATGTCTAGGGGGTAGACGATGCGAGGCCCGCAGATCAGGGTTTCGCGGAGGAAGACCACGAGAACGTCGGAATCAAATGAAAACTTGCATGTGTCCCTAGCATATGTGTGTGAGTGTGGTGCCACGTTGGTATATGTGTTTGCATGTGTCCCCCTCGCATGCATGCGCTCTAACCTAGATGCGAAGGTTCTAGACTGTGAAAGGGGGAATCTCCCCGTTACGGTGAAACCGGACCGTATAGTGCCCCAACTTGCGAACCAACATAGTTTCACATCATCCCATGACATAATCAAACACAAAACAAGAGAGAGCTACACCGGGCTACCCCCATCAGAAGAATGTCTAGGGGGGTAGACGATCCAAGGCACACAGATCAGGGTTTCGCCGGAGGAAGACCACGAGAACGTCGGAATCATCTGAAAACTTGCATGTGTCCCTAGCATATGTGTGTGAGTGTGGTGCAAGGTTGTATAGGTGATTGCATGTGT
The DNA here is from genome assembly GCA_910589765.1 of Avena atlantica. NCBI lineage: Eukaryota > Viridiplantae > Streptophyta > Magnoliopsida > Poales > Poaceae > Avena > Avena atlantica. The sequence continues at coordinate 194,684,616 of OU342738.1, read as the reverse complement.
CCCCGTCACATGCATGCGCTCTAACCTAGAAGCGAAAGGTTTTGGACCTGTATAAGGGGGAATCTCCCCGTTCAGGTGAAACCGGGTACGATAGTGCCCCAACTGTGAACCAACATGTTTTACATCATCCTATGACCTAGTCAAATACAAAACAAGAGAGAGCTACGCCGGGCTACCCCTGTCAGAAGAATGTCTAGGGGGTAGACGATCCGAGGCCCGTAGATCAGGGTTTCGCCGGAGGAAGACCACGAGAACGTCGAATCAATCAGATGAAAACTTGCATGTTTCCCTAGCATATGCGTGTGAGTGTGGTGCAAGGTTGGTATATGTGATTGCATGTGTCCCCCCTCGCATGCATGTGCTCTAACCTAGAAATGAAGGTTCTGGACCTGTATAAAGGGGAATCTCCCCGTTACGGTGAAACCGGGCCGTATAGTGCCCCAACTTGTGAACCAACATGGTTTCACATCATCCCATGACATAATCAAACACAAAACAAGAGATAGCTACGTCGGGATACCCCCATCAGAAGAATGTCTAGGGGGTAGACGATCCGAGCCCCGCAGATCATCAGGGTTTCGCCGGAGGAAGTCCACGAGATCGTCAGAATCATCTGAAAACTTGCATGTGTCCCTAGCATATGTGTGTGAGTGTGGTGCAAGGTTGGTATAGGTGATTGCATGTGTCCCCACTCGCATGCATGCGCTCTAACCTAGAAGAGAAAGGATCTAGACCTGTATAAGGGGGAATCTCCCCTTTCCGGGGAAACCGGGTAGGATAGTGCCCCAACTTGTGAACCAACATGGTTTTACACCATGCTATGACCTAGTCAAACACAAAACAAGAGAGATATACGCCGGGCTACCCCTGTCAGAAGAATGTCAAGGGGGTAGACGATCCGAGCCCGCAGATTAGGGTTTCGCCGGAGGAAGACCACGAGAACGTCGGAATCATCTGAAAACTTGCATGTGTCCCTAGCATATGTGTGAGAGTGTGGTGCAAGGTTGCTATAGCTGATTGCATGTGTCCCCTCGCATGCATGCGCTCTAACCTAGAAACGAAAGGTTCTGGACCTGTATAAGGGGGAATCTCCCCGTTCAGGTGAACCGGGTAGGATAGTGCCCCAACTTGTGAACCAACATGGTTTTACATCATCCTATGACCTAGTCAAACACAAAACAAGAGAGAGCTACGCCGGGCTACCCCTGTTAGAAGAATGTCTAGGGGGGGTAGACGATCCGAGGCCCGTAGATCAGGGTTTCGCCGGAGGAAGACCACGAGAATGTCGGAATCAGATGAAAACTTGCATGTGTCCCTAGCATATGCGTGTGAGTGTGGTGCAAGGTTGGTATATGTGTTTGCATGTGTCCCTCCTCGGATGCATGCGCTCTAACCTAGAAACGAAGGTTCTGGACCTGTATAAAGGGGAATCTCCCTGTTAGGGTGAAACAGGGCCGTATAGTGCCCCAACTTGTGAACCAACATGGTTTCACATCATCCCATGACATAATCAAACACAAAACAAGAGAGAGTTACGCCGGGATACCCCCATCAGAAGAATGTCTAGGGGGGTAGACGATCCGAGCCCCGCGGATCATGAGGGTTTCGCCGGAGGAAGTCCACGAGAACGTCGGAATCATGAAAACTTTGCATGTGTCCCTAGCATATGTGTTGTGAGTGTGGTGAAAGGTTGGTATAGGTGATTGCATGTGTCCCCACTCGCATGCATGCGCTCTAACCTAGAAGCGAAATGATCTGGACCTGTATAAGGGGGAATCTCCCCGTTCCGGTGAAACCGGGTAGGATAGTGCCCCAACTTGTGAACCAACATGGTTTTACATCATGCTATGACCTAGTTAAACACAAAACAAGAGAGAGCTACGCCGGGCTACCCCTGTCAGAAGAATGTCTAGGGGGGTAGACGATCCGATCCCCGCAGATTAGGGTTTCGCCGGAGGAAGACCACGAGAACGTCGGAATCATCTGAAAACTTGCATGTGTCCCTAGCATATGTGTGTGAGTGTGGTGCAATGTTGGTATAGGTGATTGCATGTGTCCCCCTCGCATGCATGCGCTCTAACCTAGAAGCGAAAGGTTCTGGACCTGTATAAGGGGGAATCTCCACGTTTATGTGAAACTGGGTAGGATAGTGCCCCAACTTGTGAACCAACATGGTTTTACATCATCCTATGACCTAGTCAAACACAAAACAAGAGAGAGATACGACGGGCTACCCCTGTTAGAAGAATGTCTAGGGGGTACACGATCCGAGGCCCGCAGATCAGGGTTTCGCCGGAGGAAGACCACGAGAACGTCGGAATCAGATGAAAACTTGCATGTGTCCCTAGCATATGTGTGTGAGTATGGTGCCAGGTTGGTATATGTGTTTGCATGTGTCCCCCTCGCATGCATGCGCTCTAACCTAGAAGCGAAGGTTCTGGACCTGTGTAAGGGGGAATCTCCCCGTTACGGTGAAACCGGACCGTATAGTGCCCCAACTTGTGAACCAACATGGTTTCACATCATCCCATGACATAATCAAACACAAAACAAGAGAGAGCTACGCCGGGCTACCACCATCAGAAGAATGTCTAGGGGGATAGACGATCCAAGGCCCACAGATCAGGGTTTTGCCGGAGGAAGACCACGAGAATGTCGGAATCATCTCAAAACTTGCATGTGTCCCTAGCATATGTGTGTGAGTGTGGTGCAAGGTTGGTAGGTCCCATGTGTAAGTCCCAAGTGTGACCCCCTTTGTAGACATGCGTTAATAATTAGTAAAATCCTGGATATATACGTGGAAACTGCCGCCACTGGTTCTGTCAACCCTCTTGAGGAGCGGACGATAGTTTCTCTTATAGATATAGCATGTACCAGCTCTTCATAAGGATTGAGACCATGGAAATATAAACTTTGCACTAGACCATAAGCATCTGGAGGATGCTGAACTTCATTTCCATTAGGTGGGTGCCTAGTCACACACTTTGAGAAACAATCCTCGACCAATCGTCAAGAGTAGAATTTCCCCTCACGGTAGAGATGACCAACAAAACCAAGCAAGCTGTTGGACTACTTTTGAATCTTTCAAGGTCACTCTTTGGGTCAATCAAAAGACCAAGATGAGAGGATTTCACGACAAAGTCTGAAATTTGTTGTTTGACATCCTTTATAGATTGTTCTCAATTTTGAGTACCTCAAGGACAGCATACATGTGCCCTAGCACATGCATGAAAAGTGTGGTGCTATGTTGGAACATAGAAAAATTAACTACTAGTCTGCGGGTGCTTGCATATGTCCCCCTTCGCATGCATGCGCTCTAACCTAGAAGCGAAGGTTCTGGACCTATATAAGGGGGAATCTCCCCGTTACGGTGAAACCGGGTAGTATAGTGCCCCAACTTCTGAACCAACATGGTTTCACATCATCCCATGCCATAATCAAACACAAAACAAGAGAGATCTATGCCGGGCTACCCCTGTCAGAAGAATGTCTAGGGGGTAAACGATCCGAGCCCGCAGATTAGGGTTTGCCGGAGGAAGACAACGAGAACGTCGGAATCATCTGAAAACTTGCATTTGTCCCTAGCATATGTGTGTGAGTGTGGTGCAAGGTTGGTATAGGTGATTGCATGTGTCCCCGTCACATGCATGCGCTCTAACCTAGAAGCGTAAGGTTTTGGACCTGTATAAGGGGGAATCTCCCCGTTCAGGTGAAACCGGGTACGATAGTGCCCCAACTTGTGAACCAACATGGTTTTACATCATCCTATGACCTAGTCAAATACAAAACAAGAGAGAGCTACGCCAGGCTACCCTTGTCAGAAGAATGTCTAGGGGGTAGACGATCCGAGGCCCGTAGATCAGGGTTTTGCCGGAGGAAGACCACGAGAACGTCAGAATCAGATGAAAACTTGCATGTGTCCCTAGCATATGCGTGTGAGTGTGGTGCAAGGTTGGTATATGTGATTGCATGTGTCCCCCCTCGCATGCATGTGCTCTAACCTAGAAATGAAGGTTCTGGACCTCTATAAAGGGGAATCTGCCCGTTACGGTGAAACCGGGCCGTATAGTGCACCAACTTGTGAACCAACATGGTTTCACATCATCCCATGACATAATCAAACACAAAACAAGAGATAGCTACGTCGGGATACCCCCATCAGAAGATTGTCTAGGGGGTAGACGATCCAAGCCCCGCAGATCATCAGGGTTTCGCCGGAGGAAGTCCACGAGAACGTCAGAATCATCTGAAAACTTGCATGTGTTCCTAGCATATGTGTGTGAGTGTGGTGCAAGCTTGGTATAGGTGATTGCATGTGTCCCCACTCGCATGCATGCGCTCTAACCTAGAAGAGAAAGGATTTGGACCTGTATAAGGGGGAATCTCCCCGTTCCGGTGAAACCGGGTAGGATAGTGCCCCAACTTGTGAACCAACATGGTTTTACACCATGCTATGACCTAGTCAAACACAAAACAAGAGAGAGCTACGCCGGGCTACCCCTGTCAGAAGAATGTCAAGGGGGTAGATGATCCGAGCACCGCAGATTACGGTTTCGCCGGAGGAAGACCACGAGAACATCGGAATCATCTGAAAACTTGCATGTGTCCCTAGCATATGTGTGTGAGTGTGGTGCAAGGTTGGTATAGGTGATTGCATGTGTCCCCCTCGCATGCATGCGCTCTAACCTAGAAACGAAAGGTTCTGGACCTGTATAAGGGGGAATCTCCCCGTTTATGTGAAACTGGGTAGGATAGTGCCCCAACTTGTGAACCAACATGGTTTTACATCATCCTATGACCTAGTAAAACACAAAACAAGAGAGAGCTACGCCGGGCTACCCCTGTCAGAAGAATGTCTAGGGGGGTAGACGATGCGAGGCCCGCAGATCAGGGTTTCGCGGGACGAAGACCACGACAACGTCGGAATCAGATGAAAACTTGCATGTGTCCCTAGCATATGTGTGTAAGTGTGGTGCACGTTGGTATATGTGTTTGCATGTGTCCCCCTCGCATGCATGCGCTCTAACCTAGATGTGATGGTTCTAGACCTGTGAAAGGGGGAATCTCCCTGTTACGGTGAAACCGGACCGTATAGTGCCCCAACTTGCGAACCAACATGGTTTCACATCATCCCATGACATAATCAAACACAAAACAAGAGAGAGCTACGCCGGGCTACCCCCATCAGAAGAATGTCTAGGGGGTAGACGATCCAAGGCCCACAGATCAGGGTTTCGCCGGAGGAAGACCACGAGAACGTCGGAATCATCTGAAAACTTGCATGTGTCCCTAGCATATGTGTGTGAGTGTGGTGCAAGGTTGGTATAGGTGATTGCATGTGTCCCCGTCACATGCATGCGCTCTAACCTAGAAGCGTAAGGTTTTGGACCTGTATAAGGGGGAATCTCCCCGTTCAGGTGAAACCGGGTACGATAGTGCCCCAACTTGTGAACCAACATAGTTTTACATCATCCTATGACCTAGTCAAATACAAAACAGAGAGAGCTACGCCGGGCTACCCCTGTCAGAAGAATGTCTAGGGGGTAGACGATCCGAGGCCCGTAGATCAGGGTTTCGCCGGAGGAAGACCACGAGAACGTCAGAATCAGATGAAAACTTGCATGTGTCCCTAGCATATGCGTGTGAGTGTGGTGCAAGGTTGGTATATGTGATTGCATGTGTCCCCCCTCGCATGCATGTGCTCTAACCTAGAAACGAAGGTTCTGGACCTGTATAAAGGGGAATCTCCCCGTTACGGTGAAACCGGGCCGTATAGTGCCCCAACTTGTGAACCAACATGGTTTCACATCATCCCATGACATAATCAAACACAAAACAAGAGATAGCTACGTCGGGATACCCCCATCAGAAGAATGTCTAGGGGGTAGACGATCCGAGCCCCGCAGATCATCAGGGTTTCGACGGAGGAAGTCCACGAGAACGTCAGAATCATCTGAGAACTTGCATGTGTCCCTAGCATATGTGTGTGAGTGTGGTGCAAGGTTGGTATAGGTGATTGCATGTGTCCCCACTCGCATGCATGCGCTCTAACCTAGAAGAGAAAGGATCTGGACCTGTATAAGGGGGAATCTCCCCGTTCCGGTGAAACCGGGTAGGATAGTGCCCCAACTTGTGAACCAACATGGTTTACACCATGCTATGACCTAGTCAACACACAAACAAGAGAGAGCTACGCCGGGCTACCCCTGTCAGAAGAATGTCAGGGGGTAGATGATCCGAGCACCGCAGATTACGGTTTCGCCGGAGGAAGACCACGAGAACGTCGGAATCATCTGAAAACTTGCATGTGTCCCTAGCATATGTGTGTGAGTGTGGTGCAAGGTTGGTATAGGTGATTGCATGTGTCCCCCTCGCATGCATGCGCTCTAACCTAGAAACGAAAGGTTCTGGACCTGTATAAGGGGGAATCTCCCCGTTTATGTGAAACTGGGTAGGATAGTGCCCCAACTTGTGAACCAACATGGTTTTACATCATCCTATGACCTAGTAAAACACAAAACAAGAGAGAGCTACGCCGGGCTACCCCTGTCAGAAGAATGTCTAGGGGGGGTAGACGATGCGAGGCCCGCAGATCAGGGTTTCGCGGGACGAAGACCACGACAACGTCGGAATCAGATGAAAACTTGCATGTGTCCCTAGCATATGTGTGTAAGTGTGGTGCCACGTTGGTATATGTGTTTGCATGTGTCCCCCTCGCATGCATGCGCTCTAACCTAGATGTGATGGTTCTAGACCTGTGAAAGGGGGAATCTCCCCGTTACGGTGAAACCGGACCGTATAGTGCCCCAACTTGCGAACCAACATGGTTTCACATCATCCCATGACATAATCAAACACAAAACAAGAGAGAGCTACGCCGGGCTACCCCCATCAGAAGAATGTCTAGGGGGGTAGACGATCCAAGGCCCACAGATCAGGGTTTCGCCGGAGGAAGACCACGAGAACGTCGGAATCATCTGAAAACTTGCATGTGTCCCTAGCATATGTGTGTGAGTGTGGTGCAAGGTTGGTATAGGTGATTGCATGTGTCCCCGTCACATGCATGCGCTCTAACCTAGAAGCAAAAGGTTTTGGACCTGTATAAGGGGGAATCTCCCCGTTCAGGTGAAACCGGGTACGATAGTGCCCCAACTTGTGAACCAACATAGTTTTACATCATCCTATGACCTAGTCAAATACAAAACAAGAGAGAGCTACGCCGGGCTACCCCTGTCAGAAGAATGTCTAGGGGGTAGACGATCCGAGGCCCGTAGATCAGGGTTTCGCCGGAGGAAGACCACGAGAACGTCAGAATCAGATGAAAACTTGCATGTGTCCCTAGCATATGCGTGTGAGTGTGGTGCAAGGTTGGTATATGTGATTGCATGTGTCCCCCCTCGCATGCATGTGCTCTAACCTAGAAACGAAGGTTCTGGACCTGTATAAAGGGGAATCTCCCCGTTACGGTGAAACCGGGCCGTATAGTGCCCCAACTTGTGAACCAACATGGTTTCACATCATCCCATGACATAATCAAACACAAAACAAGAGATAGCTACGTCGGGATACCCCCATCAGAAGAATGTCTAGGGGGTAGACGATCCGAGCCCCGCAGATCATCAGGGTTTCGCCGGAGGAAGTCCACGAGAACGTCAGAATCATCTGAAAACTTGCATGTGTCCCTAGCATATGTGTGTCGGTCCGGTGCAAGGTTGGTATAGGTGATTGCATGTGTCCCCACTCGCATGCATGCTCTCTAACCTAGAAGAGAAAGGATCTGGACCTGTATAAGGGGGAATCTCCCCGTTCCGGTGAAACCGGGTAGGATAGTGCCCCAACTTGTGAACCAACATGGTTTTACACCATGCTATGACCTAGTCAAACACAAAACAAGAGAGAGCTACGCCGGGCTACCCCTGTCAGAAGAATGTCTAGGGGGGTAGACGATCCGAGCCCCGCAGATTAGGGTTTCGCCGGAGGAAGACCACGAGAACGTCGGAATCATCTGAAAACTTGCATGTGTCCCTAGCATATGTGTGTGAGTGTGGTGCAAGGTTGGTATAGGTGATTGCATGTGTCCCCCTCGCATGCATGCGCTCTAACCTAGAAACGAAAGGTTCTGGACCTGTATAAGGGGGAATCTCCCCGTTTAGGTGAAACTGGGTAGGATAGTGCCCCAACTTGTGAACCAACATGGTTTTACATCATCCTATGACCTAGTAAAACACAAAACAAGAGAGAGCTACGCGGGCTACCCCTGTCAGAAGAATGTCTAGGGGGGTAGACGATGCGAGGCCCGCAGATCAGGGTTTCGCGGGAGGAAGACCACGAGAACGTTGGAATCAGATGAAAACTTGCATGTGTCCCTATCATATGTGTGTGAGTGTGGTGACACGCTGGTATATGTGTTTGCATGTGTCCCCCTCGCATGCATGCGCTCTAACCTAGATACGAAGGTTCTAGACCTGTGAAAGGGGGAATCTCCCCGTTACGGTGAAACCGGACCGTATAGTGCCCCAACTTGTGAACCAACATGGTTTCACATCATCCCATGACATAATCAAACACAAAACAAGAGAGAGCTCGCCGGGCTACCCCCATCAGAAGAATGTCTAGGGGGTAGACGATCCAAGGCCCACAGATCAGGGTTTCGCCGGAGGAAGACCACGAGAACGTCGGAATCATCTGAAAACTTGCATGTGTCCCTAGCATATGTGTGTGAGTGTGGTGCAATGTAGGTAGGTCCCATGTGTAAGTCCCAAGTGTGACCCCCTTTGTAGACATGCGTTAATACTTAGTAAAATCCTGGATATATACGTGGAAACTCCCGCCACTGGTTCTGTCAACCCTCTTGAGGAGCGGACGATAGTTTCTCTTATAGATATAGCATGTACCAGCTCTTCATAAGGATTGAGACCATGGAAATATGAACTTTGCACTAGACCATAAGCATCTGGAGGATGCTGAACTTCATTTCCATTAGGTGGGTGCCTAGTCACAAACTTTGAGAAACAATCCTCAACCAATCGTCAAGAGTAGAATTTCCCCTCACGGTAGAGATGACCAACAAAACCAAGCAAGTTGTTGGACTACTTTTGAATCTTTCAAGGTCACTCTTGGGTCAATCAAAAGACCAAGATGAGAGGATTTCACGACAAAGTCTGAAATTTGTTGTTTGACATCCTTTATAGATTGTTCTCAATTTTTAGTACCTCAAGGACATGCATGCATGTGCCCTAGCACATGCATGAAAAGTGTGGTGCTATGTTGGAACATACAAAAATTAACTACTAGTCTGCGGGTGCTTGCATGTGTCCCCCTTCGCATGCATGCGCTCTAACCGAGAAGCGAAGGTTCTGGACCTGTATAAGGGGGAATCTCCCCGTTACGGTGAAACCGGGTAGTATAGTGCCCCAACTTCTGAACCAACATGGTTTCACATCATCCCATGACATAATCAAACACAAAACAAGAGAGAGCTATGCCGGGCTACCCCTGTCAGAAGAATGTCTAGGGGGTAAACGATCCGAGCCCCGCAGATTAGGGTTTTGCCGGAGGAAGACCCCGAGAACGTCGGAATCATCTGAAAACTTGCATTTGTCCCTAGCATATGTGTGTGAGTGTGGTGCAAGGTTGGTATAGGTGATTGCATGTGTCCCCGTCACATGCATGCGCTCTAACCTAGAAGCGTAAGGTTTTGGACCTGTATAAGCGGGAATCTCCCCGTTCAGGTGAAACCGGGTACGATAGTGCCCCAACTTGTTAACCAACATGGTTTTACATCATCCTATGACCTAGTCAAATACAAAACAAGAGAGAGCTACGCCGGGCTACCCCTGTCAGAAGAATGTCTAGGGGGTAGACGATCCGAGGCCCGTAGATCAGGGTTTCGCCGGAGGAAGACCACGAGAACGTCAGAATCAGATGAAAACTTGCATGTGTCCCTAGCATATGCGTGTGAGTGTGGTGCAAGGTTGGTATATGTGATTGCATGTGTCCCCCCTCGCATGCATGTGCTCTAACCTAGAAACGAAGGTTCTGGACCTGTATAAAGGGGAATCTCCCCGTTTATGTGAAACTGGGTAGGATAGTGCCCCAACTTGTGAACCAACATGGTTTTACATCATCCTATGACCTAGTAAAACACAAAACAAGAGAGAGCTTAGCCGGGCTACCCCTGCCAGAAGAATGTCTAGGGGGGTAGACGATGCGAGGCCCGCAGATCAGGGTTTCGCGGGAGGAAGACCACGAGAACGTCAGAATCAGATGAAAACTTGCGTGTGTCCCTAGCATATGTGTGTGAGTGTGGTGCCACGTTGGTATATGTGTTTGCATGTGCCCCCTCGCATGCATGCTCTCTAACCTAGATGCGAAGGTTCTAGACCTGTGAAAGGGGGAATCTCCCCGTTACGGTGAAACCGGACCGTATAGTGCCCCAACTTGCGAACCAACATGGTTTCACATCATCCCATGACATAATCAAACACAAAAAAAGAGAGAGCTACGCCGGGCTACCCCCATCAAAAGAATGTCTAGGGGGTAGACGATCCAAGGCCCACAGATCAGGGTTTCGCCGGAGGAAGACCACGAGAACGTCGGAATCATCTGAAAACTTGCATGTGTCCCTAGCATATGTGTGTGAGTGTGGTGCAAGGTTGGTATAGGTGATTGCATGTGTCCCCGTCACATGCATGCGCTCTAACCTAGAAGCGAAAGGTTTTGGACCTGTATAAGGGGGAATCTCCCCGTTCAGGTGAAACCGGGTACGATAGTGCCCCAACTTGTGAACCAACATGGTTTTACATCATCCTATGACCTATTCAAATACAAAACAAGAGAGAGCTACGCCGGGCTACCCCTGTCAGAAGAATGTCTAGGGGGTAGACGATCCGAGGCCCGTAGATCAGGGTTTCGCCGGAGGAAGACCACAAGAACGTCAGAATCAGATGAAAACTTGCATGTGTCCCTAGCATATGCGTGTGAGTGTGGTGCAAGGTTGGTATATGTGATTGCACGTGTCCCCCCTCGCATGCATGTGCTCTAACCTAGAAACGAAGGTTCTGGACCTGTATAAAGGGGAATCTCCCCGTTACGGTGAAACCGGGCCGTATAGTGCCCCAACTTGTGAACCAACATGGTTTCACATCATCCCATGACATAATCAAACACAAAACAAGAGATAGCTACGTCGGGATACCCCCATCAGAAGAATGTCTAGGGGGTAGACGATCCGAGCCCCGCAGATCATCAGGGTTTCGCCGGAGGAAGTCCACGAGAACGTCAGAATCATCTGAAAACTTGCATGTGTCCCTAGCATATGTGTGTGAGTGTGGTGCAAGGTTGGTATAGGTGATTGCATGTGTCCCCACTCGCATGCATGCGCTCTAACCTAGAAGAGAAAGGATCTGGACCTGTATAAGGGGGAATCTCCCCGTTCCGGTGAAACCGGGTAGGATAGTGCCCCAACTTGTGAACCAACATGATTTTACACCATGCCATGACCTAGTCAAACACAAAACAAGAGAGAGCTACGCCGGGCTACCCTTGTCAGAAGAATGTCTAGGGGGGTAGGCGATCCGAGCCCCGCAGATTAGGGTTTCGCCGGAGGAAGACCACGAGAACGTCAGAATCATCTGAAAACTTGCATGTGTCCCTAGCATATGTGTGTGAGTGTGGTGCAAGGTTGGTATAGGTGATTGCATGTGTCCCCCTCGCATGCATGCGCTCTAACCTAGAAACGAAAGGTTCTGGACCTGTATAAGGGGGAATCTCCCCGTTAGGTGAAACTGGGTAGGATAGTGCCCCAACTTGTGAACCAACATGGTTTTACATCATCCTATGACCTAGTAAAACACAAAACAAGAGAGAGCTACGCCGGGCTACCCCTGTCAGAAGAATGTCTAGGGGGGGTAGACGATGTGAGGCCCGCAGATCAGGGTTTCGCGGGACGAAGACCACGACAACGTCGGAATCAGATGAAAACTTGCATGTGTCCCTAGCATATGTGTGTAAGTGTGGTGCCACGTTGGTATATGTGTTTGCATGTGTCCCCCTCGCATGCATGCGCTCTAACCTAGATGTGAAGGTTCTAGACCTGTGAAAGGGGAATCTCCCCGTTACGGTGAAACCGGACCGTATAGTGCCCCAACTTGCGAACCAACATGGTTTCACATCATCCCATGACATAATCAAACACAAAACAAGAGAGAGCTACGCCGGGCTACCCCCATCAGAAGAATGTCTAGGGGGTAGACGATCCAAGGCCCACAGATCAGGGTTTCGCCGGAGGAAGACCACGAGAACGTCGGAATCATCTGAAAACTTGCATGTGTCCCTAGCATATGTGTGTGAGTGTGGTGCAAGGTTGGTATAGGTGATTGCATGTGTCCCCGTCACATGCATGCGCTCTAACCTAGAAGCGAAAGGTTTTGGACCTGTATAAGGGGGAATCTCCCCGTTCAGGTGAAACGGGTACGATAGTGCCCCAACTTGTGAACCAACATGGTTTTACATCATCCTATGACCTAGTCAAATACAAAACAAGAGAGAGCTACGCCGGGCTACCCCTGTCAGAAGAATGTCTAGGGGGTAGACGATCCGAGGCCCGTAGATCAGGGTTTCGCCGGAGGAAGACCACGAGAACGTCAGAATCAGATGAAAACTTGCATGTGTCCCTAGCATATGCGTGTGAGTGTGGTGCAAGGTTGGTATATGTGATTGCATGTGTCCCCCTCGCATGCATGTGCTCTAACCTAGAAACGAAGGTTCTGGACCTGTATAAAGGGGAATCTCCCCGTTACGGTGAAACCGGGCCGCGTATAGTGCCCCAACTTGTGAACCAACATGGTTTCACATCATCCCATGACATAATCAAACACAAAACAAGAGATAGCTACGTCGGGATACCCCCATCAGAAGAATGTCTAGGGGGTAGACGATCCGAGCCCCGCAGATCATCAGGGTTTCGCCGGAGGAAGTCCACGAGAACGTCAGAATCATCTGAAAACTTGCATGTGTCCCTAGCATATGTGTGTGAGTGTGGTGCAAGGTTGGTATAGGTGATTGCATGTGTCCCCACTCGCATGCATGCGCTCTAACCTAGAAGAGAAAGGATCTGGACCTGTATAAGGGGGAATCTCCCCGTTCCGGTGAAACCGGGTAGGATAGTGCCCCAACTTGTGAACCAACATGGTTTTACACCATGCTATGACCTAGTCAAACACAAAACAAGAGAGAGCTACGCCGGGCTACCCCTGTCAGAAGAATGTCTAGGGGGTAGACGATCCGAGCCCCGCAGATTAGGGTTTCGCCGGAGGAAGACCACGAGAACGTCGGAATCATCTGAAAACTTGCATGTGTCCCTAGCATATGTGTGTGAGTGTGGTGCAAGGTTGGTATAGGTGATTGCATGTGTCCCCCTCGCATGCATGCGCTCTAACCTAGAAACGAAAGGTTCTGGACCTGTATAAGGGGGAATCTCCCCGTTTAGGTGAAACTGGGTAGGATAGTGCCCCAACTTGTGAACCAACATGGTTTACATCATCCTATGACCTAGTAAACACAAAACAAGAGAGAGCTACGCGGCTACCCCTGTCAGAAGAATGTCTAGGGGGGTAGACGATGCGAGCCCGCAGATCAGGGTTTCGCGGGAGGAGACCACGAGAACGTTGGAATCAGATGAAAACTTGCATGTGTCCCTAGCATATGTGTGTGAGTGTGGTGCCACGCTTGGTATATGTGTTTGCATGTGTCCCCCTCGCATGCATGCGCTCTAACCTAGATGCGAAGGTTCTAGACCTGTGAAAGGGGGAATCTCCCCGTTACGGTGAAACCGGACCGTATAGTGCCCCAACTTGTGAACCAACATGGTTTCACATCACCCATGACATAATCAAACACAAAACAGAGAGAGCATACGCCGGGCTACCCCCATCAGAAGAATGTCTAGGGGGTAGACGATCCAAGGCCCACAGATCAGGGGTTTCGCCGGAGGAAGACCACGAGAACGTCGGAATCATCTGAAAACTTGCATGTGTCCCTAGCATATGTGTGTGAGTGTGTGTGCAATGTCGGTAGGGTCCCATGTGTAAGTCCCCAAGTGTGACCCCCTTTGTAGACATGCGTTAATACTTAGTAAAATCCTGGATATAATACGTGGAAACTCCCGCCACTGGTTCTGTCACCCTCTTGAGGAGCGGACGATAGTTTCTCTTATAGATATAGCATGTACCAGCTCTTCATAAGGATTGAGACCATGGAAATATGAACTTTGCACTAGACCATAAGCATCTGGAGGATGCTGAACTTCATTTCATTAGGTGGGTGCCTAGTCACAAACTTTGAGAAACAATCCTCAACCAATCGTCAAGAGTAGAATTTCCCCTCATGGTAGAGATGGACCAACAAAACAAAGCAAGATGTTGGACTACTTTTGAATCTTTCAAGGTCACTCTTTGGGTCAATCAAAGACCAAGATGAGAGGATTTCACGACAAAGTCTGAAATTTGTTGTTTGACATCCTTTATAGATTGTCTCAATTTTTAGTACCTCAAGGACATGCATGCATGTGCCCTAGCACATGCATGAAAAGTGTGGTGCTATGTTGGAACATACAAAAATTAACTACTAGTCTGCGGGTGCTTGCATGTGTCCCCCTTCGCATGCATGCGCTCTAACCGAGAAGCGAAGGTTCTGGACCTGTATAAGGGGAACTCTCCCCGTTACGGTGAAATCGGGTAGTATAGTGCCCCAACTTCTGAACCAACATGGTTTCACATCATCCCATGACATAATCAAACACAAAACAAGAGAGAGCTATGCCGGGCTACCCCTCTCAGAAGAATGTCTAGGGGGGTAAATGATCCGAGCCCCGCAGATTAGGGTTTTGCCGGAGGAAGACCACGAGAACGTCGGAATCATCTGAAAACTTGCATTTGTCCCTAGCATATGTGTGTGAGTGTGGTGCAAGGTTGGTATAGGTGATTGCATGTGTCCCCGTCGCATGCATGCGCTCTAACCTAGAAGCGAAAGGTTTTGGACCTGTATAAGCGGGAATCTCCCCGTTCAGGTGAAACCGGGTACGATAGTGCCCCAACTTGTGAACCAACATGGTTTTACATCATCCTATGACCTAGTCAATAACAAAACAAGAGAGAGCTACGCCGGCTACCCCTGTCAGAAGAATGTCTAGGGGGTAGACGATCCGAGGCCCGTAGATCAGGGTTTCGCCGGAGGAAGACCACGAGGAACGTCAGAATCAGATGAAAACTTGCATGTGTCCCTAGCTATGCGTATGAGTGTGGGCAAGGTTGGTATATGTGATTGCATGTGTCCCCCCTCGCATGCATGCGCTCTAACCTAGAAACGAAGGTTCTGGACCTGTATAAAAGGGGAATCTCCCCGTTACGGTGAAACCGG
>OU342738.1:194303930-194668199 GCA_910589765.1 Avena atlantica | reverse complement strand
CCCGGTTTCACCGTAACGGGGAGATTCCCCTTTATACAGGTCCAGAACCTTCGTTTCTAGGTTAGAGCACATGCATGCGAGGGGGGACACATGCAATCACATATACCAACCTTGCACCACACTCACACGCATATGCTAGGGACACATGCAAGTTTCATCTGATTCTGACGTTCTCGTGGTCTTCCTCCGGCGAAACCCTGATCTATTACGGGCCTCGGATCGTCTACCCCCTAGACATTCTTCTGACAGGGGTATAGCCCGGCGTAGCTCTCTCTTTGTTTTGTTTTGACTAGGTCATAGGATGATGTAAAACCATGTTGGTTCAAAGTTGGGGCACTATCGTACCCGGTTTCACCTGAACGGGGAGATTCCCGCTTATACAGGTCCAAAACCTTACGCTTCTAGGTTAGAGCGCATGCATGTGACGGGGACACATGCAATCACCTATACCAACCTTGCACCACACTCACACACATATGCTAGGGACAAATGCAAGTTTTCAGATGATTCCGACGTTCTCGTGGTCTTCCTCCGGCAAAACCCTAATCTGCGGGCTCGGATCGTTTACCCCCCTAGACATTCTTCTGATAGGCGTATAGCCCGGCATAGCTCTCTCTTGTTTTGTGTTTGATTATGTCATGGGATGATGTGAAACCATGTTGGTTCAGAAGTTGGGGCACGATACTACCCGATTTCACCGTAACGGGGAGATTCCCCCTTATACAGGTCTAGAACCTTCGCTTCTCGGTTAGAGCGCATGCATGCGAAGGGGGACACATGCAAGCACCCGCAGACTAGTAGTTAAATTTTTGTATGTCCAACATAGCACCACACTTTTCATGCATGTGCTAGGGCACATGCATGCATGTCCTTGAGGTACTAAAAAATGAGAACAATCTATAAAGGATGTCAAATAACAAATTTCAGACTTTGTCGTGAAATCCTCTCATCTTGGTCTTTTGATTGACCCAAAGAGTGACCTTGAAAGATTCAAAAGTAGTCCAACATCTTGCTTGGTTTTGTTGGTCATCTCTACCATGAGGGGAAATTCTACTCTTGACGATAGGTTGAGGATTGTTTCTCAAGTTTGTGACCAGGCACCCACCTAATGGAATGAAGTTCAGCATCCTCCAGATGCTTATGGTCTAGTGCAAAGTTCATATTTCCATGGTCTCAATCCTTATGAAGAGTTGGTACATGCTATATCTATAAGAGAAACTATCGTCCGCTCCTCAAGAGGGTTGACAGAACCAGTGTCGGGAGCGGGAGTTTCCACGTATATATCCAGGATTTTACTAAGTATTAACGCATGTCTACAAGGGGGTCACACTTGGGACTTACACATGGGACCTACCAACATTGCACCACACTCACACACATATGCTAGGGACACATGCAAGTTTTCAGATGATTCGACGTTCTCGTGGTCTTCCTCCGGCGAAACCCTGATCTGTGGGCCTGGATCGTCTACCCCCTAGACATTCTTCTGATGGGGGTAGCCCGGCGTATCTCTCTCTTGTTTGTGTTTGATTATGTCATGGGATGATGTGAAACCATGTTGGTTCACAAGTTGGGGCACTATACGGTCCGGTTTCACCGTAACGGGGAGATTCCCCCTTTCACAGGTCCAGAACCTTCGTATCTAGGTTAGAGCGCATGCATGCGAGGGGGACACATGCAAACACATATACCAACGTGTCACCACACTCACACACATATGCTAGGGACACATGCAAGTTTTCATCTGATTCCGACGTTCTCGTGGTCTTCCTCCCGCGAAACCCTGATCTGCGGGCCTCGCATCGTCTACCCCCTAGACATTCTTCTGACAGGGGTAACCCGCGTAGCTCTCTCTTGTTTGTGTTTACTAGGTCATAGGATGATGTGTAAAACCATGTTGGTTCACAAGTGGGGCACTATCCTACCCAGTTTCACCTAAACGGGGAGATTCCCCCTTATACAGGTCCAGAACCTTTCGTTCTAGGTTAGAGCGCATGCATGCGAGGGGGACACATGCAATCACCTATACCAACCTTGCACCACACTCACACACATATGCTAGGGACACATGCAAGTTTTCAGATGATTCCGACGTTCTCGTGGTCTTCCTCCGACGAAACCCTAATCTGCGGGGCTCGGATCGTCTACCCCCCTAGACATTCTTCTGACAGGGGGTAGCCCGGCGTAGCTCTCTCTTGTTTTGTGTTGACTAGGTCATAGCATGATGTAAAACCATGTTGGTTCACAAGTTGGGGCACTATCCTACCCGGTTTCACCGGAACGGGGAGATTCCCCCTTATACAGGTCCAGATCCTTTCGCTTCTAGGTTAGAGAGCATGCATGCGAGTGGGGACACATGCAATCACCTATACCAACCTTGCACCACACACACACATATGCTAGGGACACATGCAAGTTTTCAGATGATTCTGACGTTCTCGTGGACTTCCTCCGGCGAAACCCTGATGACTGCGGGGCTCGATCGTCTACCCCCTAGACATTCTTCTGATGGGGGTATCCCGACGTAGCTATCTCTTGTTTTGTGTTTGATTATGTCATGGGATGATGTGAAACCATGTTGGTTCACAAGTTGGGGCACTATACGGCCCGGTTTCACCGTAACGGGGAGATTCCCCTTATACAGGTCCAGAACCTTCGTTTCTAGGTTAGAGCACATGCATGCGAGGGGGGACACATGCAATCACATATACCAACCTTGCACCACACTCACACGCATATGCTAGGGACACATGCAAGTTTTCATCTGATTCTGACGTTCTCGTGGTCTTCCTCGGCGAACCCTGATCTACGGGCCTCGGATCGTCTACCCCCTAGACATTCTTCTGACAGGGGTAGCCCGGCGTAGCTCTCTCTTGTTTTGTATTTGACTAGGTCATAGGATGATGTAAAACTATGTTGGTTCACAAGTTGGGGCACTATCGTACCCGGTTTCACCTGAACGGGGAGATTCCCCCTTATACAGGTCCAAAACCTTTCGCTTCTAGGGTTAGAGCGCATGCATGTGACGGGACACATGCAATCACCTATACCAACCTTGCACCACACTCACACACATATGCTAGGGACACATGCAAGTTTTCAGATGATTCTGACGTTCTCGTGGTCTTCCTCCGGCGAAACCCTGATCTGTGGGCCTTGGATCGTCTACCCCCTAGACATTCTTCTGATGGGTAGCCCCCGGCGTAGCTCTCTCTTGTTTTGTGTTTGATTATGTCATGGGATGATGTGAAACCATGTTGGTTCGCAAGTTGGGGCACTATACGGTCCGGTTTCACCGTAACGGGGAGATTCCCCCTTTCACAGGTCTAGAACCTTCACATCTAGGTTAGAGCGCATGCATGCGAGGGGGACACATGCAAACACATATACCAACGTGGCACCACACTTACACACATATGCTAGGGACACATGCAAGTTTTATCTGATTCCGACGTTCTCGTGGTCTTCCTCCCGGCGAAACCCTGATCTGCGGGCCTCGCATCGTCTACCCCCCCTAGACATTCTTCTGACAGGGGTAGCCCGGCGTAGCTCTCTCTTGTTTTGTGTTTTACTAGGTCATAGGATGATGTAAAACCATGTTGGTTCACAAGTTGGGGCACTATCCTACCCAGTTTCACATAAACGGGAGATCCCCCTTATACAGGTCCAGAACCTTTCGTTTCTAGGTTAGAGCGCATGCATGCGAGGGGGGACACATGCAATCACCTATACCAACCTTGCACCACACTCACACACATATGCTAGGGACACATGCAAGTTTTCAGATGATTCCGATTCTCGTGGTCTTCCTCCGGCGAAACCTAATCTGCGGGTGCTCGGATCATCGTCTACCCCCTTGACATTCTTCTGACAGGGGTAGCCCGGCGTAGCTCTCTCTTGTTTTGTGTTTGACTAGGTCATAGCATGGTGTAAAACCATGTTGGTTCACAAGTTGGGGCACTATCCTACCCGGTTTCACCGGAACGGGGAGATTCCCCCCTATACAGGTCCAGATCCTTTCTCTTCTAGGTTAGAGCGCATGCATGCGAGTGGGGGACACATGCAATCACCTATACCAACTTGCACCACACTCACACACATATGCTAGGGACACATGCAAGTTTTCAGATGATTCTGACGTTCTCGTGGACTTCCTCCGGCGAAACCCTGATGATCTGCGGGGCTCGGATCGTCTACCCCCTAGACATTCTTCTGATGGGGGTATCCCGACGTAGCTCTCTCTTGTTTTGTGTTTGATTATGTCATGGGATGATGTGAAACCATGTTGGTTCACAAGTTGGGGCACTATACGGCCCGGTTTCACCGTAACGGGGAGATTCCCCTTTATACAGGTCCAGAACCTTCGTTTCTAGGTTAGAGCACATGCATGCGAGGGGGACACATGCAATCACATATACCAACCTTGCACCACACTCACACGCATATGCTAGGGACACATGCAAGTTTTCATCTGATTCTGACGTTCTCGTGGTCTTCCTCCGGCGAAACCCTGATCTACGGGCCTCGGATCGTCTACCCCCTAGACATTCTTCTGACAGGGGTAGCCCGGCGTAGCTCTCTCTTGTTTTGTATTTGACTAGGTCATAGATGATGTAAAACCATGTTGGTTCACAAGTTGGGGCACTATCGTACCCGGTTTCACCTGAACGGGGAGATTCCCCCTTATACAGGTCCAAACCTTACGCTTCTAGGTTAGAGCGCATGCATGCGACGGGGACACATGCAATCACCTATACCAACCTTGCACCACACTCACACACATATGCTAGGGACACATGCAAGTTTTCAGATGATTCCGACGTTCTCGTGGTCTTCCTCCGGCGAAACCCTGATCTGTGGGCCTTGGATCGTCTACCCCTAGACATTCTTCTGATGGGGTAGCCCGGCGTAGCTCTCTCTTGTTTTGTGTTTGATTATGTCATGGGATGATGTGAAACCATGTTGGTTCACAAGTTGGGGCACTATACGGTCCGTTTTCACCGTAACAGGGAGATTCCCCCTTCACAGGTCCAGAACCTTCACATCTAGGTTAGAGCGCATGCATGCGAGGGGGACACATGCAAACACATATACCAACCTGGCACCACACACTACACACATATGCTAGGGACACATGCAAGTTTTCATCTGATTCCGACGTTCTCGTGGTCTTCCTCCCGCGAAACCCTGATCTGCGGGCCTCGCATCGTCTACCCCCCTAGACATTCTTCTGACAGGGGTAGCCCGGCGTAGCTCTCTCTTGTTTTGTGTTTTCTAGGTCATAGGATGATGTAAAACCATGTTGGTTCACAAGTTGGGGCACTATCCTACCCGGTTTCACATAAACGGGGAGATCCCCCTTATACAGGTCCAGAACCTTTCGTTTCTAGGTTAGAGCGCATGCATGCGAGGGGGACACATGCAATCACCTATACCAACCTTGCACCACACTCACACACATATGCTAGGGACACATGCAAGTTTTCAGATGATTCCGACGTTCTCGTGGTCTTCCTCCGGCGAAACCCGTAATCTCGGCCTCGGATCGTCTACCCCCTGACATTCTTCTGACAGGGGTTAGCCCGGCGTAGCTCTCTCTTGTTTTGTGTTTGACTAGGTCATAGCATGTGTGTAAAACCATGTTGGTTCACAAGTTGGGGCACTATCCTACCCGGTTTCACCGGAACGGGGAAATTCCCCCTTATACAGGTCCAGATCCTTTCGCTTCTAGGTTAGAGCGCATGCATGCGAGTGGGGACACATGCAATCACCTATACCAAGCTTGCACCACACTCACACACATATGCTAGGAACACATGCAAGTTTTCAGATGATTCTGACGTTCTCGTGGACTTCCTCCGGCGAAACCTGATGATCTGCGGGGCTGGATCGTCTACCCCCTAGACATTCTTCTGATGGGGGTAGCCCGACGTAGCTATCTCTTGTTTTGTGTTTGATTATGTCATGGGATGATGTGAAACCATGTTGGTTCACAAGTTGGGGCACTATACGGCCCGGTTTCACCGTAACGGGCAGATTCCCCTTTATACAGGTCCAGAACCTTCATTTCTAGGTTAGAGCACATGCATGCGAGGGGGGACACATGCAATCACATATACCAACCTTGCACCACACTCACACGCATATGCTAGGGACACATGCAAGTTTTCATCTGATTCTGACGTTCTCGTGGTCTTCCTCCGGCAAAACCCTGATCTACGGGCCTCGGATCGTCTACCCCCTAGACATTCTTCTGACAGGGGTAGCCCGGCGTAGCTCTCTCTTGTTTTGTATTTGACTAGGTCATAGGATGATGTAAAACCATGTTGGTTCACAAGTTGGGGCACTATCGTACCCGGTTTCACCTGAACGGGGAGATTCCCCTTATACAGGTCCAAAACCTTACGCTTCTAGGTTAGAGCGCATGCATGTGACGGGGACACATGCAATCACCTATACCAACCTTGCACCACACTCACACACATATGCTAGGGACAAATGCAAGTTTTCAGATGATTCCGACGTTCTCGTGGTCTTCCTCCGGCAAAACCCTAATCTGCGGGGCTCGGATCGTTTACCCCCTAGACATTCTTCTGACAGGGGTAGCCCGGCATAGATCTCTCTTGTTTTGTGTTTGATTATGGCATGGGATGATGTGAAACCATGTTGGTTCAGAAGTTGGGGCACTATACTACCCGGTTTCACCGTACGGGGAGATTCCCCCTATATAGGTCCAGAACCTTCGCTTCTAGGTTAGAGCGCATGCATGCGAAGGGGGACATATGCAAGCACCCGCAGACAGTAGTTAATTTTTCTATGTTCCAACATAGCACCACACTTTTCATGCATTGCTAGGGCACATGTATGCTGTCCTTGAGGTACTCAAAAATTGAGAACAATCTATAAAGGATGTCAAAAACAAATTTCAGACTTTGTCGTGAAATCCTCTCATCTTGGTCTTTTGATTGACCCAAAGAGTGACCTGAAAGATTCAAAAGTAGTCCAACAGCTTGCTTGGTTTTGTTGGTCATCTTACCGTGAGGGGGGAAATTTACTCTTGACGATTGGTCGAGGATTGTTTCTCCAAAGTGTGTGGACTAGGCACCCACCTAATGGAAATGAAGTTCAGCATCCTCCGATGCTTATGGTCTAGTGCAAGTTTATATTTCCATGGTCTCAATCCTATGAAGAGCTGGTACAGCTATATCTATAAGAGAAACTATCGTCCGCTCCTCAAGAGGGTTGACAGAACCAGTGGCGGCAGTTTCCACGTATATATCCAGGATTTTACTAATTATTAACGCATGTCTACAAAGGGGGTCACACTTGGACTTACACATGGGACCTACCAACCTTGCACCACACTCACACACATATGCTAGGGACACATGCAAGTTTTCAGATGATTCCGACGTTCTCGTGGTCTTCCTCCGGCAAAACCCTGATCTGTGGGCCTTGGATCGATCGTACCCCCTAGACATTCTTCTGATGGGGGTAGCCCGGCGTAGCTCTCTCTTGTTTTGTGTTTGATTATGTCATGGGATGATGTGAAACCATGTTGGTTCACAAGTTGGGGCACTATACGGTCCGGTTTCACCGTAACGGGGAGATTTCCCCTTACAGGTCCAGAACCTTCGCTTCTAGGTTAGAGCGCATGCATGCGAGGGGGACACATGCAACACATATACCAACCTGGCACCACACTCACACACATATGCTAGGGACACATGCAAGTTTTCATCTGATTCCGACGTTCTCGTGGTCTTCCTCCGGCGAAACCCTGATCTGCGGGCCTCGGATCGTTACCCCTAGACATTCTTCTAACAGGGGTAGCCCGTGTAGCTCTCTCTTGTTTTGTGTTTGACTAGGTCATAGGATGATGTAAAACCATGTTGGTTCACAAGTTGGGGCACTATCCTACCCAGTTTCACATAAACGGGAGATTCCCCTTATACAGGTCCAGAACCTTTCGCTTCTAGGTTAGAGCGCATGCATGCGAGGGGGACACATGCAATCACCTATACCAACCTTGCACCACACTCACACACATATGCTAGGGACACATGCAAGTTTTCAGATGATTCCGACGTTCTCGTGGTCTTCCTCCGGCGAAACCCTAATCTGCGGGGTCGGATCGTCTACCCCCCTAGACATTCTTCTGACAGGGTAGCTAGCCGGCGTAGCTCTCTCTTGTTTTGTGTTTGACTAGGTCATAGCATGATGTAAAACCATGTTGGTTCACAAGTTGGGGCACTATCCTACCCGGTTTCACCGGAACGGGAGATTCCCCCTTATACAGGTCCAGATCATTTCGCTTCTAGGTTAGAGCGCATGCATGCGAGTGGGGACACATGCAATCACCTATACCAACCTTCACCACACTCAAACACATATGCTAGGGACACATGCAAATTTTCACTGATTCCGACGTTCTCGTGGACTTCCTCCGGCGAAACCCTCATGATCTGCGGGGCTCGGATCGTCTACCCCCTAGACATTCTTCTGATGGGGGTATCCCGGCGTAACTCTCTCTTGTTTTGTGTTTTTATGTCATGGGATGATGTGAAACCATGTTGGTTCACAAGTTGGGGCACTATACGGCCCTGGTTCACCTAACGGGAGATTCCCCTTTATACAGGTCCAGAACCTTCGTTTCTAGGTTAGAGCGCATGCATCCGGGAGGGGACACATGCAAACACATATACCAACCTTGCACCACACTCACACGCATATGCTAGGGACACATGCAAGTTTTCATCTGATTCCGACGTTCTCGTGGTCTTCCTCCGGCGAAACCCTGATCTACGGGCCTCGGATCGTCTACCCCCCTAGACATTCTTCTGACAGGGGTAGCCCGGCGTAGCTCTCTCTTGTTTTGTGTTTGACTAGGTCATAGGATGATGTAAAACCATGTTGGTTCACAAGTTGGGGCACTATCCTACCCGGTTTCACCTGAACTGGGAGATTCCCCCTTATACAGGTCCAGAACCTTTCGTTTCTAGGTTAGAGCGCATGCATGCGAGGGGGACACATGCAATCAGCTATAGCAACCTTGCACCACACTCTCACACATATGCTAGGGACACATGCAAGTTTTCAGATGATTCCGACGTTCTCGTGGTCTTCCTCCGGCGAAACCCTAATCTGCGGGGCTCGGATCGTCTACCCCCTTGACATTCTTCTGACAGGGGTAGCCCGGCGTATATCTCTCTTGTTTTGTGTTTGACTAGGTCATAGCATGGTGTAAAACCATGTTGGTTCACAAGTTGGGGCACTATCCTACCCGGTTTCCCCGGAAAGGGGAGATTCCCCCTTATACAGGTCTAGATCCTTTCTCTTCTAGGTTAGAGCGCATGCATGCGAGTGGGGACACATGCAATCACCTATACCAACCTTGCACCACACTCACACACATATGCTAGGGACACATGCAAGTTTTCAGATGATTCTGACGATCTCGTGGACTTCCTCCGGCGAAACCCTGATCTGCGGGGCTCGGATCGTCTACCCCCTAGACATTCTTCTGATGGGGGTATCCCGACGTAGCTCTCTTGTTTGTGTTTGATTATGTCATGGGATGATGTGAAACCATGTTGGTTCACAAGTTGGGGCACTATACGGCCCGGTTTCACCGTAACGGGGAGATTCCCCTTTATACAGGTCCAGAACCTTCATTTCTAGGTTAGAGCACATGCATGCGAGGGGGGACACATGCAATCACATATACCAACCTTGCACCACACTCACACGCATATGCTAGGGAAACATGCAAGTTTTCATCTGATTCTGACGTTCTCGTGGTCTTCCTCCGGCGAAACCCTGATCTACGGGCCTCGGATCGTCTACCCCCTAGACATTCTTCTGACAGGGGTAGCCCGGCGTAGCTCTCTCTTGTTTTGTATTTGACTAGGTCATAGGATGATGTAAAACCATGTTGGTTCACAAGTTGGGGCACTATCGTACCCGGTTTCACCTGAACGGGGAGATTCCCCCTTATACAGGTCCAAAACCTTTCGCTTCTAGGTTAGAGCGCATGCATGTGACGGGGACACATGCAATCACCTATACAAACCTTGCACCACACTCACACACATATGCTAGGGACACATGCAAGTTTTCAGATGATTCCGACGTTCTCGTGGTCTTCCTCCGGCGAAACCCTGATCTGTGTGCCTTGGATCGTCTACCCCCCTAGACATTCTTCTGATGGGGGTAGCCCGGTGTAGCTCTCTCTTGTTTTGTGTTTGATTATGTCATGGGATGATGTGAAACCATGTTGGTTCGCAAGTTGGGGCACTATACGGTCCGGTTTCACCGTAACGGGGAGATTCCCCCTTTCACAGGTCTAGAACCTTCGCATCTAGGTTAGAGCGCATGCATGCGAGGGGGACACATGCAAACACATATACCAACGTGGCACCACACTCACACACATATGCTCGGGACACATGCAAGTTTTCATTTGATTCCGACGTTCTCGTGGTCTTCCTCCGCGAAACCCTGATCTGCGGGCCTCGCATCGTCTACCCCCCTAGACATTCTTCTGACAGGGGTAGCCCGGCGTAGCTCTCTCTTGTTTTGTGTTTTACTAGGTCATAGGATGATGTAAAACCATGTTGGTTCACAAGTTGGGGCACTA
Source organism: Avena atlantica (assembly GCA_910589765.1). Taxonomy (NCBI): domain Eukaryota; kingdom Viridiplantae; phylum Streptophyta; class Magnoliopsida; order Poales; family Poaceae; genus Avena; species Avena atlantica. The sequence goes on along the minus strand of OU342738.1, from coordinate 194,657,560 downwards.
TCCTACCCAGTTTCACATAAACGGGGAGATTCCCCTTATACAGGTCCAGAACCTTCGTTTCTAGGTTAGAGCACATGCATGCGAGGGGGACACATGCAATCACATATACCAACCTTGCACCACACTCACACGCATATGCTAGGGACACATGCAAGTTTTCATCTGATTCTGACGTTCTCGTGGTCTTCCTCCGGCGAAACCCTGATCTACGGGCCTCGGATCGTCTACCCCCTAGACATTCTTCTGACAGGGGTAGCCCGGCGTAGCTCTCTCTTGTTTTGTATTTGACTAGGTCATAGGATGATGTAAAACCATGTTGGTTCACAAGTTGGGGCACTATCGTACCCGGTTTCACCTGAACGGGGAGATTCCCCCTTATACAGGTCCAGAACCTTCGCTTCTAGGTTAGAGCGCATGCATGTGACGGGGACACATGCAATCACCTATACAAACCTTGCACCACACTCACACACATATGCTAGGGACACATGCAAGTTTTCAGATGATTCCGACGTTCTCGTGGTCTTCCTCCGGCGAAACCCTGATCTGTGTGCCTTGGATCGTCTACCCCCCTAGACATTCTTCTGATGGGGGTAGCCCGGTGTAGCTCTCTCTTGTTTTGTGTTTGATTATGTCATGGGATGATGTGAAACTATGTTGGTTCGCAAGTTGGGGCACTATACGGTCCGGTTTCACCGTAACGGGGAGATTCCCCCTTTCACAGGTCTAGAACCTTCGCATCTAGGTTAGAGCGCATGCATGCGAGGGGGACACATGCAAACACATATACCACCGTGCACCACACTCACACACATATGCTAGGGACACATGCAAGTTTTCATTGATTCCGACGTTCTCGTGGTCTTCCTCCCGCGAAACCCTGATCTGCGGGCCTCGATCGTCTACCCCCCTAGACATTCTTCTGACAGGGGTAGCCCGGCGAAGCTCTCTCTTGTTTTGTGTTTTACTAGGTCATAGGATGATGTAAAACCATGTTGGTTCACAAGTTGGGGCACTATCCTACCCAGTTTCACATAAACGGGGAGATTCCCCTTTATACAGGTCCAGAACCTTCGTTTCTAGGTTAGAGCACATGCATGCGAGGGGGGACACATGCAATCACATATACCAACCTTGCACCACACTCACACGCATATGCTAGGGACACATGCAAGTTTTCATCTGATTCTGACGTTCTCGTGGTCTTCCTCCGGCGAAACCCTGATCTACGGGCCTCGGATCGTCTACCCCCTAGACATTCTTCTGACAGGGGTAGCCCGGCGTAGCTCTCTCTTGTTTTGTATTTGACTAGGTCATAGGATGATGTAAAACCATGTTGGTTCACAAGTTGGGGCACTATCGTACCCGGTTTCACCTGAACGAGGAGATTCCCCCTTATACCGGTCCAAAACCTTACGCTTCTAGGTTAGAGCGCATGCATGTGACGGGGACACATGCAATCACCTATACCAACCTTGCACCACACTCACACACATATGCTAGGGACAGATGCAAGTTTTGAGATGATTCCGACGTTCTCGTGGTCTTCCTCCGGCAAAACCCTAATCTGCGGGGCTCGGATCGTTTACCCCCCTAGACATTCTTCTGACAGGGGTAGCCCGACATAGCTCTCTCTTGTTTTGTGTTTGATTATGTCATGGGATGATGTGAAACCATGTTGGTTCACAAGTTGGGGCACTATACTACCCGGTTTCACCGTAACGGGGAGATTCCCCCTTATACAGGTCCAGAACCTTCGCTTCTCGGTTAGAGCGCATGCATGCGAAGGGGGACACATGCAAACACATATACCAACCTGGCACCACACTCACACACATATGCTAGGGACACATGCAAGTTTTCATCTGATTCCGACGTTCTCGTGGTCTTTCTCCGGCGAAACCCTGATCTGCGGGCCTCGGATCGTCTACCCCCCTAGACATTCTTCTGACAGGGGTAGCCCGACGTAGCTCTCTCTTGTTTTGTGTTTGACTAGGTCATAGTCTGATGTAAAACCATGTTGGTTCACAAGTTGGGGCACTATCCTACCCAGTTTCACATAAACGGGGAGATTCCCCCTAATATAGGTCCAGAAACTTTCGCTTCTAGGTTAGAGCGCATGCATGCGAGGGGGACACATGCAATCACCTATACCAACATTGCACCACACTCACACACATATGCTAGGGACACATGCAAGTTTTCAGATGATTCCGACGTTCTCGTGGTCTTCCTCCGGCGAAACCCTAATCTGCGGGGCTCGGATCGTCTACCCCCTAGACATTCTTCTGACAGGGGTAGCCCGGCGTAGCTCTCTCTTGTTTTGTGTTTGACTAGGTCATAGCATGGTGTAAAACCATGTTGGTTCACAAGTTGGGGCACTATCCTACCCGGTTTCTCCGGAACTGGGAGATTCCCCCTTATACAGGTCCACATCCTTTCGCTACTAGGTTAGAGCGCATGCATGCGAGTGGGGACACATGCAATCACCTATACCAACCTTGCACCACACTCACACACATATGCTAGGGACACAAGCAAGTTTTCAGATGATTCTGACGTTCTCGTGGACTTCCTCCGACGAAACCCTGATGATCTGCGGGGCTCAGATCGTCTACCCCTAGACATTCTTCTGATGGGGGTATCCCGACGTAGCTATCTGTTGTTTTGTGTTTGATTATGTCATGGGATGATGTGAAACCATTTTGGTTCACAAGTTGGGGCACTATACGGCCCGGTTTCACCGTAACGAGGAGATTCCCCTTTATACAGGTTCAGAACCTTCGTTTCTAGGTTAGAGCGCATGCATGAGAGGGGGGACACATGCAATCACATATACCAACCTTGCACCACACTCACACGCATATGCTAGGGACACATGCAAGTTTTCATCTGATTCTGACGTTCTCGTGGTCTTCCTGCGGCGAAACCCTGATCTACAGGCCTCAGATCGTCTACCCCCTAGACATTCTTCTGACAGGGGTAGCCCGGCGTAGCTCTCTCTTGTTTTGTATTTGACTAGGTCATAGGATGATGTAAAACCATGTTGGTTCACAAGTTGGGGCACTATCCTACCCGGTTTCACCTGAACGGGGAGATTCCCCCTTATACAGGTCCAAAACCTTTCGCTTCTAGGTTAGAGCGCATGCATGCGACGGGGACACATGCAATCACCTATACCAACCTTGCACCACACTCACACACATATGCTAGGGACAAATGTAAGTTTTCAGATGATTCCGACGTTCTCGTGGTCTTCCTCCGGCAAAACCCTAATCTGCGGGGCTCGGATCATTTACCCCCCTAGACATTCTTCTGATAGGCGTAGCCCGGCATAGCTCTCTCTTGTTTTGTGTTTGATTATGTCATGGGATGATGTGAAACCATGTTGGTTCAGAAGTTGGGGCACTATATTACCCGGTTTCACCATAACGGGGAGATTCCCCCTTATATAGGTCCAGAACCTTCGCTTCTAGGTTAGAGCGCATGCATGCGAAGGGGGACACATGCAAGCACCCGCAGACTAGTAGTTAATTTTTCTATGTTCCAACATAGCACCACACTTTTCATGCATGTGCTAGGGCACATGCATGCATGTCCTTGAGGTACTCAAAATTGAGAACAATCTATAAAGGATGTCAAACAACAAATTTCAGACTTTGTCGTGAAATCCTCTCATCTTGGTCTTTTGATTGACCCAAAGAGTGACCTTGAAAGATTCAAAAGTAGTCCAACAGCTTGCTTGGTTTTGTTGGTCATCTCTACCGTGAGGGGAAATTCTACTCTTGACGATTGGTTGAGGATTGTTTCTCAAAGTGTGTGACTAGGCACCCACCTAATGGAAATGAAGTTCAGCATCCTCCAGATGCTTATGGTCTAGTGCAAAGTTCATATTTCCATGGTCTCAATCCTTATGAAGAGCTGGTACATGCTATATCTATAAGAGAAACAATCGTCCGCTCCTCAAGAGGGTTGACAGAACCAGTGGCGGGAGTTTCCACGTATATATCCAGGATTTTACTAAGTATTAACGCATGTCTACAAAGGGGGTCACACTTGGGACTTACACATGGGAACTACCAACCTTGCACCACACTCACACACATATGCTTGGGACACATACACGTTTTGAGATGATTCTGACGTTCTCATGGTCTTCCTCCGGCGAAACCCTGATCTGTGGGCCTTGGATCGTCTACCCCCCTACACATTCTTCTGATGGGGGTAGCCCGGCGTAGCTCTCTCTTGTTTTGTGTTTGATTATGTCATGGGATGATTTGAAACCATGTTGGTTCACAAGTTGGGGCACTATACGGTCCGGTTTCACCGTAACGGGGAGATTTCGCCTTACACAGGTCCAGAACCTTCGCTTCTAGGTTAGAGCGCATGCATGCGAGGGGGACACATGCAAACACATATACCAACCTGGTACCACACTCACACACATTTGCTAGGGACACAAATGCAAGTTTTGAGATGATTCTGACGTTCTCGTGGTCTTCCTCCGGCGAAACCCTGATCTGTGGGCCTTGGATCGTCTATCCCCCTACACATTCTTCTGATGGGGGTAGCCCGGCGTAGCTCTCTCTTGTTTTGTGTTTGATTATGTCATGGGATGATGTGAAACCATGTTGGTTCACAAGTTGGGGCACTATACGGTCCGGTTTCACCGTAACGGGGAGATTCCCCCTTACACAGGTCCAGAACCTTCGCTTCTAGGTTAGAGCGCATGCATGCGAGGGGGACACATGCAAACACATATACCAACCTGGCACCACACTCACACACATATGCTAGGGACACATGCAAGTTTTCATCTGATTCCGACGTTCTCGTGGTCTTTTTTTTGAGGGTAATAACAGTAGGAAAGACTCCTACTGCCTCATTTTCATTAATAATGGGTCAGAAACTGTAAGGTTCCATATTTACACAGAGATAGAGGATGGGGGAGAGACTCTAAAAAGTCAAAAAAAGATAAGTCTAGGAGTACAAGGAGGTTTACAAACTATGAATAATGCTCTTGATAAGTGGATGTAGCTCTTCTTTAGTTCTATGAATCAGTAGAGACAGATCAGCAGCAAATCTTGATTTCCAAGCCTGAACTGATGGTTCTATGTTATTAAACCAGAGGTTGTTTCTCTCTTTCCAGATGTTCCAAGAGCCCAGCAAGGTGATTTCCATAAACAGCTTTCTATTCCAGCTCTTTTTTCCTTGCTCAATGATCTGGAGCCTAGAGTTATTCATAGCCCAAGAGATGTTAATTGAACTCCAGCAATCTTGGCTAAATGGGCAATGAAAAAACAAGTGTTCAATTGTTTCCTCAGTATTGTGATTACACATGAAACAATCATATCCAGTCCCCAATGCATAATGTCTTCTTCTTAACATGTTTCTTGTATTCAATCTGTCAGACAGAATTAACCACCCAAAGAACTTCACTTTTGCTGTGCACTTTGATTTCCATAGCCATTTAAAGGATATGTGTGGATTTATATTTCTGAAATTGTATTGATAATATTTGCTGGAAGTGAATTCTTTGTCCCCCCAAACATAGCTCCAAGTGTCATGTGAATGTTCTCTTAGTTCAATTTCTCTACAGCTATTCTGAATGTCCCTCAATTCAGCTAATGCTTCAGGTGATAGAGGGAGATGAAAGAGTTGTGTCAAACTATCAGCTGTTAGAAACTCCTGTACAGAGATATCTTCCTTCCTAGCATAAGAGTAAATGGTTGGGTGACTCTCCTCTAAGATGGTTACAGACCATTGATCCTTCCAAAACAGTGTGGTAGCCCCAGCACCAATAGAGCTTTTAGCTATTCCTCTGAATAAATGTGAAAGCCTAGAAACATCTCTCCACCAGAAAGAGCCACAGGGTCCAGAAGCATGGGGAACAATGTTGTTGTAATATGCATTCCATACTAGGGAGACCCAAGGTGTGTCATCCTTATTATAGAACTTATGCAGAAATTTAAGCAACAGACCTTCATTCTGAATTTTAAGGTTGAGAATGCCAACACCTCCTCTACATTTGGGCCTACAAATCATATCCCAAGCAGCTAAAGAATTACATTTTTCCCCCACTTCAGTTTTCTTGTTCCATAAGCAGTGTCTCTGAATTTTTTCTATATGCCCCACAATCTTCTCTGGCAGTTTGATTGCACACATTGTGAAAGTTGCAACTGAAGCCAGTAAAGAGTTAATCACAGTAACTCTCCCACTATAAGACATCATCATGAATGAGGCAGAAACCTTTCTTTCAATTCTATCAATCAGTGGCATAAGATCATAAACAGTGGGTTTAGTGGTGCCAAGAGGAAGCCCCAAATAAGTGAAAGGCATTTTGGCAATTGCACATCCCAATATATCTGCAATTTCCTGAGATAAGTTATCAGCCAGATTTATTGGTATTAGGTGTGACTTATGAAAATTAATTTGTAAACCAGTAGAAATAGCATAATTCTGAAGAATCCCTTTCATTATCTGTATTTTATCTTTGTCTGCTTGCATTATAATCAAAGTGTCATCTGCATATTGAACCACAGGAAAATCCTGTCCAAAGTCAGGGGAGAAAGGGGCCTTGAGTATGTTGTCTCTGAATGCCTTATTGATTGCAGATTGAAGTAAATCAGCAGCAAGCACAAAAATAAGGGGGGACAGAGGGTCTCCTTGTCTAACTCCTCTTTTGCAATGAAATTGCCTCCCAGGTACTCCATTGAGCAAAACAGCAGACATTCCAGTACCAAAAATAATTTCAATCCATTTCAACCACTTATCATCAAAACCCATCTGTTTCATAATTTTCATCATAGCCATATGATCAATGGTATCAAAAGCTTTGGCAAAGTCCAACTTGAGTAAAATAATCTCTTTCTTAGAAGCTTCACATTGATATAAAAATTCAAATGCCCAAGCAAGGCAATCCTGAATGTTTCTGCCTTTTAAAAAACCATATTGATTTCTATGGATAATCTTCAATATAACCTTCTGTAGCCTATTAGCCAAGATCTTTGTTATAAGCTTCAGAACACAATTAAGCAGAGTTATTGGCCTAAAATCATTGATAGATTCAGGTGATCCTATCTTTGGAATGAGTGTAATATGACCCATATTTATACTTTCTAGATTCAGATCTCCTTCATAGAATTGGAAACATAAAGAATAGATATCTTCCTTGATGATGTGCCAACATGTTTTGAGGAAGAGACCATTAAAACCATCTGGACCTGGGGCTTTATCACTTGTCATCTCCTTCACCACCTTGTCAATTTCCTCTCTAGTAAATGGTAAGGATAAAACCTCAAGGCCCTCAGTAGGAGTAATCAGATTTTGAAGATTAAAAAGCATCTCAGGCTGTGTAGATGTGCCCAGTCTTTCTTTATAGGCTTGATAAATAGCATTTTCTTTATCAGCATGCTCAGTAACAGAAGAACCATCTGAGAGTTTAAGTGAGGCAATATTATTCTTTCTATATCTTTCAGTAGCAAAATTATGAAAGAATTTTGTGTTTTCATCTCCAAACTTTGTCCATCTAACTGTGCATCTTTTCTTCCAATAAGCATTCTGGTATTGTAAAAGCCTTACAAGGCGAGCTTTTAAAATTCTCCTGAAATTTGCTTCCTGACAGAATAAAGGCCTTTTGTCCTCCAAATTATCAAGTTCAGAGAGGACTTTATTGGTATTTGCAATAAAAGTGGACAACTTTGAGATTGATTTGCTCCAAAATTTCAAGTCATATCTCAGCTTTTTTAGCTTTGCATTAAGATTTGCAGCACTGTTGGATTTGTGAGTTGGCTTACTCCAGCATTTTGCAACCACTTCCAGAAAACCAGGATGAGCAACCCAAAAGTTTTCAAATCGAAAAATCTTACTACCAGGGATCTTAGTCTGAATAGAAACAACACAGGGAGTGTGATCAAAAGTTGGTTTGCCTTGTGTGGAAACAACTGTGTTGGGAAAACTAGTTGTCCAGTGAATGGAAGTGAAAAACCAATCAAGTTGCTCTAACAGAGGGTCTTGTTGCATGTTACTCCAAGTATATTTTCTTCCTTTAATTGGCAATTCAGTGAGATGTTGCTCTCTAATGAAATCATTAAAGATGAGCATGTCATTAACATTCCCTCCAAGTTTATTCCTATTTGCAGGAGACCTAATAAAATTAAAGTCCCCCATTAGGATCCAATCTTCATCATCAGGAATGTGGACTTCAAACATCCACTCAATAAATTTTTCCCTCAATTCACCATTACAAGGGCCATAAATGTTAATTAATGTCCAAGACTGGCCAGAATGTGAGGAAGTGAAATGAACAGAGAGAGCAAACTTTTCACAATGCATGACCATTCCAGAGAATATTGTACTATTCCATATAATAATGAGGCCCCCAGAAGCCCCCATAGAAGGCACAAAGACAAACTCATCAAAATTTGCTGGGCAACAAGATTTAATAAACTGCAGATCAAAATCCTCCTTCTTTGTTTCTTGCAGGCAAATAACTGAACATCCACTAACTTTAATCGCATTCATTAAAGCTAATTGTTTTTCACGAGCATTAAGCCCTCTGATATTCCAGTACAAAATAATCCATTGTTTAGGTACTGACATTATTACAACTCAAAAGTAAAGAGACCAAAGTAAGAAATAGACAGGCACTAGGCACTGTCAGCATTTTCCTTCTTCTGCCAGCCTTCCATAAGCTTCATAGGAGTGAGATCTTCCTGAGGTACCCCACAAAGAGATATGCCAAAATCCATTCCTGACGTTCTCGTGGTCTTCCTCCGGCAAAACCCTGATCTGCGGGCCTCGGATCGTCTACCCCCCTAGACATTCTTCTGAAAGGGGTAGCCCGGCGTAGCTCTCTCTTGTTTTGTGTTTGACTAGGTCATAGGATGATGTAAAACAATGTTGGTTCACAAGTTGGGGCACTATCCTACCCAGTTTCACATAAACGGGGAGATTCCCCCTTATACAGGTCCAGAACCTTTCGCTTCTAGGTTAGAGCGCATGCATGCGAGGGGGACACATGCAATCACCTATACCAACATTGCACCACACTCACACACATATGCTAGGGACACATGCAAGTTTTCAGATGATTCCGACGTTCTCGTGGTCTTCCTCTGACGAAACCCAAATCTGCGGGGATCGGATCGTCTACCCCCCTAGACATTCTTCTGACAGGGGTAGCCCGGCATAGCTCTCTCTTGTTTTGTGTTTAACTAGGTCATAGCATGATGTAAAACCATGTTGGTTCACAAGTTGGGGCACTATCCTACCCGGTTTCACCGGAACGGGGAGATTCCCCCTTATACAGGTCCAGATCATTTCGCTTATAGGTTAGAGCGCATGCATGCGAGTGGGGACACATGCAATCACCTATACCAACCTTTCACCACACTAACACACATATGCAGGGACACATGCAAGTTTTCAGATGATTCTGACGTTCTCGTGGACTTCCTCCGGCGAAACCCTGATGATCCGCGAGGCTCGGATCGTCTACCCCCCTAGACATTCTTCTGATGGGGGTATCCCGGTGTATCTCTCTTATTTTGTGTTTGATTATGTCATAGGATGATGTGAAACCATGTTGGTTCACTAGAGGAAAAAGGGCCATCCGTTCGCCACCCCTGGGAGCATTAGTCCCGGTTGCGCCACCAACCGGGACTAATGCTGGCACGCGTCCCGGTTGGAGCGGGCACGGGGCCAGGGGGCATGGGTCCCGGTTGGTAAGGGGGCATGCGTCCCGGTTGGAGCCACCAACCGGGACTAAAGGTTTGGCCACAGCCACGTGGCGTGGCACGCACCTTTAGTCCCGGTTGCTGGCTCCAACCGGGACTAAAGACCCCTTGCCCTCTATAAATGCAACGCCCCAGCCCCCTCTGCCTCCACTCTGTTTTTTCGAATGGTGTAAGGTGTGAGGGTGTGTGCTAGTTTTTTCTCATGCATGCATTGAAGGTGTTTGTTGAAATGTTTGAGTGAAAAATCCAGTTGAATTTCTCATAGAACAAAAATATAGAAGGTGTCCGAGACGCACTTGAGCTTTCTCCTCTTTATTCCCTCGATCGAGGTTAGCAATCCTATCTTTTCTAGGTCATTGATACAATTCATGTGTCGGTGTGAATTGGTTATTTCACTATTTATGATGTCCTGTTTTTTGATAAACTTACTTATATGATGCAGATGAACGGTCGGGAATGGATGTACGGTGACCGGCGGGTAGCCAGGTATATCAAAGGCGTGGATAAATTTATCGATGTGGCTACGGCAAACAAAGAGAATGGATTTATACGTTGTCCATGTGTTCAATGTCGGAACAACAAGGAGTACTCTTCCTCAAAAATCATTCGCGGCCACCTGATTATGAAAGGTTTCATGCCCAACTATAATTGCTGGACCAAGCACGGGGAAAGAGGGGTTATGATGGAAGATGGTGAAGAAGAAGATGATGATAACAACTATCATCATATGTTTCCTGAATACGGTGATACTGCTATGGAAGACAATGGAGAGGAAAAAGGTGAAGAACGGGCATCAGATGAGCCGGCTGATGAACTTGGTAGGGTCATTTCTGATGCAAAGCGAGACTGTGAAACAGAAAATGAGAAGTTGAAGTTAGAGGGCATGTTAGAAGATCACAAGAAATTGTTGTACCCAAATTGTGAAGATGGCAGCACAAAGCTCGGTACCACACTGGAATTGTTGCGATGGAAGGCAGAGTGTGGTCTAACTGACTCCTCATTTGAAAAGATGCTGAAAATAATGAAGCCGAAGTTTCCAAAACATAACGAACTTCCCGAGAGTACCTACGAAGCAAAGAAGACTCTCTGTCCTCTGGGATTAGATGTGCAAAAGATACATGCATGCATTAATGACTGCATCCTCTACCGCGGTAAGGAGTATGAGAATTTAGATAAATGCCCGGTATGCAACGCGTTGCGGTATAAGATCAGACGAGATGACCCTGGTGATGTTGAGGGAGAGCCCCTCCGGAAGAGGGTTCCTGCTAAGGTTATGTGGTATGCTCCTATAATACCAAGGTTGAAACGCATGTTCAGAAACAAAGAGCATGCCAGGTTGTTGCGATGGCACAAAGAAGACCGTAAGAAAGACGGAGAGTTGAGACACCCGCTGATGGGTCACAGTGGAGAAAAATCGAGAGAGACTTCCCAGACTTTGCAGGTGACGCAAGGAACTTATGGTTTGGTCTAAGTACGGATGGCATGAATCCTTTTGGGGAGCAGAGCTGCAGTCACAGCACCTGGCCCGTGACTCTATGTATCTACAACCTGCCTCCTTGGTTGTGCATGAAGCGTAAGTTCATTATGATGCCAGTGCACATCCAAGGCCCGAAGCAACCGGGCAACGACATTGATGTGTACCTTAGGCCATTAGTTGAAGAACTCTTACAGTTGTGGGGCAAACCAGGTGTACGTGCGTGGGATGAGAACAAACAGGAGCCATTTAATCTACGAGGGTTGTTATTCGTAACCATCAATGATTGGCCTGCTCTTAGTAACCTTTCAGGACAGACAAACAAGGATATAAGGCATGCACCCACTGTTTAGATAAGACCGAAGGTACATATTTGCATAAATGCAAGAAGGTTGTGTACCTAGCAAATCGACGATTTCTTCCGACCAATCATCCCGTAAGAAAGAAAGGCAAGCATTTTAAAGGTGAGGCAGATCACCGGAAGAAGCCTGAACTCCCTGCTGGTGATGATGTATTTGGTATGGTCAAGGGCATAGAAGTAATCTTTGGAAAGGGTCCCGGCGGTCAATCAGTTCCGAACGACGTCGCTACAGGACACGCACCCATGTGGAAGAAGAAATCTATATTTTGGGAGCTGCCATATTGGAAAGTCCTGCGTGCCCGCTCTTCAATCGACGTGATGCACGTGACGAAGAATCTCTGCGTGAACCTGCTAGGATTCCTAGGCGTGTATGGTAAGACAAAAGATACACCTGAAGCACGGGAGGACCAACAAATTATGAAAGACCCAAAGAACATGCATACAGATAACAAGACGGATAAAGGGCGTCACTTAAGTCGTGCCAGCTATGCTCTTACCAAAGCAGAGAAGGAAATCTTTTTTGAAGTCCTTTACAGTATCAAGGTGCCATCGGGCTTCTCATCTAATATAAAGGGGATAATAAATATGGTAGAGAAAAATTTCCAAAACCTGAAGTCTCATGACTGTCACGTGATTATGACGCAGTTGCTTCCGATTGCATTGAGGGGGCTTCTACCGGAAAATGTTCGAGTACCCATTGTGAAGCTGTGTGCATTCCTCAATGCAATATCTCAGAAGGTAATCAATCCAGATATTCTGCCAAGGTTACAGAAGGATGTGGTACAATGTCTTGTTAGTTTTGAATTGGTGTTCCCACCATCCTTCTTCAATATTATGACGCATCTCCTGGTTCATCTAGTGGAAGAGATTGCCATTCTCGGTCCGGTATTTCTGCACAATATGTTCCCCTTTGAGAGGTTCATGGGAGTCTTAAAGAAATATGTTCATAACCGTGCTAGACCATGTAACACCCTCAGAATCGAACCTATGCAAGTTTGAGCAAAATTCGCCAAACCCGCATGGAAACGATTCAAAGGTGCCCACCAGGCACTTTCGTGCGGGTGGAAAACGAAGTAATAACATTACACAACAGTCCTCGATGGGACCCACAGAACAGATATAAATAACAGCGACTCAAGGAGTCAAGAATACAAATATAATATACAAAGATCCAAATCACCTTGAAAACGATCGAGCGTCCGACTACGGACAAGATGCAAATGGGGCTAAGAGCCCTGAAGAATAACCAATGGCGTCCATAACCCTGCCCAGGCCAAGCCGGAAGGGTAACCCTGCTAACGGCGTCGATCTCAAAACCTGCTTAAACAAAAGGGGTGCCGACAAAGGGCAAAGGAAAAAGAAGGAGCGTCAGTACTGAGGCCAGTACACGGCGAGGCTAGAATTCGGCGGTCCTCGCCTACATAGGTATGGTGGACTGAGCGGCAGCGGCAGCATGCACTAAACAACCTATAGAGACTCAATACAACTGGCGGATATCAGAGAGGGATAAGAATGATCTAACCGGATCCAACCTGAAACTAACACCAAACAAACCCATCCTGGTGTTTTCCCCCCTCGAGACCAAACGAGGAAGTCAACCTAGGAACTCACGCAGTTGGCAGTTTTATTTATTCAATTATAGTTGCGACAATTACTAGTCAGGTTTAGATAATCTTCCTGATAAAGTAAGCAGTGGGCACTTTTAGTTAACCGTTCCGTTATAGTTGTAACTCTTACTAATCAGATACAGATAGCATGATATAAACCCAAACCCAGCAGTTGTTGTTACTTTTATTCAGCCATTTCGTTGTAGTTGCGATACTTACTAGTCAGGTACAATGGTCGCAAGCGACACTCCAAAACAAGCAATTGTGGGCAGTATTAATTAGACATTCCATTATAGTGAAGCTGATTACTAGTCATTATAAAGTCAAATTTATAACAGTCAACTTTAGTTATGCTTGTCTATGGTCGAGATACTGTGCTCCAAGTCGTCCATATCCGCGGACACGGCTTTCAGAAAGTTTTACCCGGCCGGGGTGCACCAATAGCAACACACACTCGATCAACCTCGGAAAAAACCAAATCAAAACCCAACGAGGTCTTCACGACAGAGCAATCGCAAGATTCAGAAATATTTCAGGGGGCCACCCCTTAAGTAGATCCCGCAACGGAGTAAGCAAGCTCCGAGAAGGCCTCAAGGTCTGGGTAGACGGCTGTGAGCGACTGGGAACCCCAAACGGGGCTTGTCGACACCGCGAAAACGTGTCCCGATCTTAAACAGTACAGTGTGCAGTACCTCGCACAATCGTAAATAAAGCAGTAAAACATGGCATAAGTACAGGATCGTAAATAAAACCTCAAACTAGTTTGTGGCCCCAAGAAATAAGACGGAATCAAGCTCTGGCTAAGGGGGGTCCCATATACCTCCCGGATGTGGATAGCGCGATAAATCAAGGAACAGGTATCAAGTACTCGGGGTCTTACGGGACACAAGTGGGCGTTCGGAAACCAAGTATTATCTATCACCCACCGATGCCTCTGCTTAATCAATTTTAGTTGTTAAACAGAAATTAAAGTGACGATAAGTAAAACTAGAATCATCTCCAACATCAACATGCGGCGAAACATCAGCAACCGTGGCATATGACGACACTTCTCAGCACTTGAGCAAGCCACTACGACGCGCAAGTCCAACTATCTACCAAACAACAGGTAATAGGATGTGTCCAAGGCCATATCGGTCTGCAAGGGATATCACGGGTACGGAAAACTAGAGCATCGCAACACAGATAGCAATAGATCAACAGGAGGGAAGTAAATACTATAAAAGTAAGATAGGTAGAAAGGGGGGAGATGCTCGCCTGAAAACATTGTCGAGGGTTCAACCGAAGATCGGGGCGAAGCTCACATCAACTCGACGGCCTTATCCGCGAAGAAGCAAAACACTAGAAGAACACCGGATGCAATATTTAATAAAACGACAGAAGATCGGCATGATGCATGTATGATGGATGACATGGCAAAGGTGCGATGCAATTAGGTCATATTAAGCGGAACCGGGGTCCCGACAATTAATTAGGTGGTTCACGTTATTTAGGTACCCCACAAATTAAATGTTGTTTAGCAAGACAACAGATGGATCCGGTTCGCTACACATGTTTAAATGAGGCCAATATGAGACTAGATTTGCCCGCATATGGGCCCCATATTTAATTATTAGGTGGATCGGCATAAGGCCCCCAAACCACATAATATGCATGCGAGATGACAATTTAATATGCAACAAGTTGTTAATTCATTTATAAAAATAGGGCTCGGGAAAGGGGTTCACACATTAGGGGTCTCGACGATCTTGGGGATCCGGGGGGTTCGGGGTCGGTCCCAGGGTTCGGGGTTCGACGGGTGCGTTCTCGGACTCTGGGATTAGGGTCTTAGGATCGGGGAAGCTCTTGTCGCATCGGGGTCTCGGTCCTGTCGACGGCCGTGGCGTTTAAGGGGAAGTTCTCGGACTCTGGATCGGTCTCGAATCCATGAAGCAGATCTTGTCGGGGCCCCATGTCGGCCTTGTCCGCGGATGAACTTGTCTTGACGGTTCGATGTCGTTGCAGCGCTTGGCGTTGGCGGAATCGGTCTTCGGCGTCGGTCGATGGTCTTGTGGTACCGATGGGTCGGCCTTCGTGTGGTGATCTTGGGGGTACCGGTGTCCTCGGTTCCCATGACGGCGGGCTTGTCCTTCGTGATGGCGAACTCGATGTCCCGAGAAGACCTTGGGGTGCCCACCTTGATCATCTGTGGCCGGCATTGATTGGTCTTGTCCGAGAGGAGTCCTTGGCGACGGGTCCGAAGATCTTGCTACGGGTCGGGCTTGGGGTCTCGGCCACCGCATGGATTGGGACTCCGGATCGGGCTTCGGACCGATCTCGGCCTCTCGAACGGCTTCGGTTGGGTGACTGCGGTCGGTCACAGACGACACACGCGGTCAGACAGCGAACGAAGGAGAGGCTCCCGGGGGTGCAGAGGAAACGACAGGGAGGGTTCGCGTCCCTGGCGGCGGACGGGGAGGCTCGGGCGGCCGGGGTCGCGGGAGAACGGCGGCAGGGCCCGCTGCTGACGGCGAGGCAGGCGAGGCAGGGCTCGGGCCGGAGCCCGCGGCTGGAGGCGCGCCAGGGCCAGGCGGCGGCGGACGGGGCGGGCGTCGGCGGTTGGGCCAGAGAGGCGGCGAGGGGATGGTGAGGGGGCCGGCGGTGAGCGCGCTGGAGGCCTGGCGGCGGCGGAGCGGCCGCGGCGGCGGACCTGAGCGCGGGGCGCGGCCGGAGCGGGGTTGGTGGTGCTTGGCGGCGACGGTGGCCCGGTGATGCCGCGGAGGCGGTGAGCGGAAGCGGCGCCGGCGTGCACGCGCGCGGGGCCGGCGGGGAGGTCCGGGGGAGCGGTGCGGGCGCAGGAGGAGGGCCGCGTCGGGCGGACCGGCGTAGCGGAGCAAGCGCCAGGGAGGGGAGAGGCTAGGAAGGCGGGGCGGCGCAGCCACGCCGGCGGGGAGGGGCCGGTGGCCGGCGCTGGGCGGACGGGCTGGAGGAGAGGGAGGCCTCAGAGGGGAGGCGGCGGCAGCGTCGGTGGTGAGAGGAGGGAGACGCGGGGCGCGGAGGGAAGGAGAGAGGAGGCTGCGGTGCGGGTGGGGCCTCGCGGGAGGGAATCCCGAGGGGATGCGGTCGGGACAGGGGTGGGGCGTGGCTGGTGGATGTGGTGTGTGTGGGCGGTTCTGGTGGCTGGAAGTGGGGGCGAGGTAGAGGGCCGGGGGTGGGGGGCAGGTGGAAGGGACACGGGGTAGGGCTCGGTGTGGGGAGAGAGGCAGGCGGGCGAGGTGGGACCGGACAGGGGCGGGTCCACGTGGGAGCGGTGCCAGGCGAGAGAGGGCCCAGGGGAGGGTGGAGACTGGTGGGGGGTGGGGTCCACGGGTGGCGTGCGTGCTGGGTTAGTGCGTGTGTGCTGAGAGGTGGAGAGAGAGGGTGGGGAGAGAGAGGAGTGACGTGGCAGCAGCCTAGTGGCTGGAGGGAGGGGAGAAAGTGAGGTGGCGGATGGGGATAGGTGGGGGTGAGGTGGAGGGTGTGTGTGGGTAGGGAACTGGGTAGCTTAGGATTAAAAGAGGTGGACCGTTTTAATTTCTAGGGCGGTCGTTCAGGTCAATCGGCCCGTTCGACTGCTCCGGCCAAAATAAATAAATATTTTATTTGATTTAAACGGGCCGTCTGCAAACCGATAGCGGCCAAAACAAAATATTCCGGGGACCCGGTTTTGGCGTTTGAATAAAAGACGGGGCGTTTTAGAAAACAAAACGGCTTTGCGAAAATAGTTTTATGCCGACAATGCATGATAATGACGATGCAATGCACAAATTCAACGCGATTTTCTAGAAGTGGTTTTGCGGGATGCCACAATTCGACACCACTAACAATGGATCTCGCCCTCGAGATCCGCCTCATGGTACCGGAAGGAAGGTCGGCGGCCTGCGTCTTCTCGCTTCGTGTAGATCCTCGCGACACCACTAACAAGAGGTCGTTGTCCCTGTTCGTCAAGAGAACACTCCGGATAAACAACGGACGAAGTTAAAGGTAAGGTCACCTCTAACTTCCATGGAAGGAGTAAAATTGCATCGATCCGCCATTCAATATACAAAGCGAATGATAAGAGTAGTGGTATGGTCGCGACTCCATCCCGCACTCAAAGCATTACTCTGTACCCGAACAGATAGATTATGCAACCAACCCTCGGATTCAGACTGAAGATCTCGACAAGCGAGGTTCGGATCAAAGGAGTGATGCAGACTCTGCATCGGATCTGGCGTAGATGCTGTCGTCGCGTCGGAAAACACCGGAAGGCACAAACAAGGAACAAAGAATGATAACACCGTAGACGGATTCATCAGGCAGCTTGAACACCGGATGGAAGAGCACCGTTATCCAAGAAGGAAGCGAAACCCTGAAGGTACGACGGAACCCAACCACGAGAAATCCTGGACTCGAAGAAAGATAAGAGAGCAGATTCAAAACACGTCGAGGTAAGAGGAGAACAGCAGAGGGGTAAGGAGTAAAACCCGACCTAATCAGAACTATCCAACCGATTTTGCAAAAATAGTTTGACACTCTACTTCGGCCGTTAGCTAGGTTATCCTACAGGCTGGACTTGTGGGGTATCGTAACTGCTGAGCTCTGATACCACTCTGTAACACCCTCAGAATCGAACCTATGCAAGTTTGAGCAAAATTCGCCAAACCCGCATGGAAACGATTCAAAGGTGCCCACCAGGCACTTTCGTGCGGGTGGAAAACGAAGTAATAACATTACACAACAGTCCTCGATGGGACCCACAGAACAGATATAAATAACAGCGACTCAAGGAGTCAAGAATACAAATATAATATACAAAGATCCAAATCACCTTGAAAACGATCGAGCGTCCGACTACGGACAAGATGCAAATGGGGCTAAGAGCCCTGAAGAATAACCAATGGCGTCCATAACCCTGCCCAGGCCAAGCCGGAAGGGTAACCCTGCTAACGGCATCGATCTCAAAACCTGCTTAAACAAAAGGGGTGCCGACAAAGGGCAAAGGAAAAAGAAGGAGCGTCAGTACTGAGGCCAGTACACGGCGAGGCTAGAATTCAGCGGTCCTCGCCTACATAGGTATGGTGGACTGAGCGGCAGCGGCAGCATGCACTAAACAACCTATAGAGACTCAATACAACTGGCGGATATCAGAGAGGGATAAGAATGATCTAACCGGATCCAACCTGAAACTAACACCAAACAAACCCGTCCTGGTGTTTTCCCCCCTCGAGACCAAACGAGGAAGTCAACCGAGGAACTCACGCAGTTGGCAGTTTTATTTATTCAATTATAGTTGCGACAATTACTAGTCAGGTTTAGATAATCTTCCTGATAAAGTAAGCAGTGGGCACTTTTAGTTAACCGTTCCGTTATAGTTGTAACTCTTACTAATCAGATACAGATAGCATGATATAAACCCAAACCCAGCAGTTGTTGTTACTTTTATTCAGCCATTTCGTTGTAGTTGCGATACTTACTAGTCAGGTACAATGGTCGCAAGCGACACTCCAAAACAAGCAATTGTGGGCAGTATTAATTAGACATTCCGTTATAGTGAAGCTGATTACTAGTCATTATAAAGTCAAATTTATAACAGTCAACTTTAGTTATGCTTGTCTATGGTCGAGATAATGTGCTCCAAGTCGTCCATATCCGCGGACACGGCTTTCAGAAAGTTTTACCCGGCCGGGGTGCACCAATAGCAACACACACTCGATCAACCTCGGAAAAAAACCAAATCAAAACCCAACGAGGTCTTCACGACAGAGCAATCGCAAGATTCAGAAATATTTCAGGGGGCCACCCCTTAAGTAGATCCCGCAACGGAGTAAGCAAGCTCCGAGACGGCCTCAAGGTCTGGGTAGACGGCTGTGAGCGACTGGGAACCCCAAACGGGGCTTGTCGACACCGCGAAAACGTGTCCCGATCTTAAACAGTACAGTGTGCAGTACCTCGCACAATCGTAAATAAAGCAGTAAAACATGGCATAAGTACAGGATCGTAAATAAAACCTCAAACTAGTTTGTGGCCCCAAGAAATAAGACGGAATCAAGCTCTGGCTAAGGGGGGTCCCATATACCTCCCGGATGTGGATAGCGCGATAAATCAAGGAACAGGTATCAAGTACTCGGGGTCTTACGGGACACAAGTGGGCGTTCGGAAACCAAATATTATCTATCACCCACCGATGCCTCTGCTTAATCAATTTTAGTTGTTAAACAGAAATTAAAGTGACGATAAGTAAAACTAGAATCATCTCCAACATCAACATGCGGCGAAACATCAGCAACCGTGGCATATGACGACACTTCTCAGCACTTGAGCAAGCCACTACGACGCGCAAGTCCAACTATCTACCAAACAACAGGTAATAGGATGTGTCCAAGGCCATATCGGTCTGCAAGGGATATCACGGGTACGGAAAACTAGAGCATCGCAACACAGATAGCAATAGATCAACAGGAGGGAAGTAAATACTATAAAAGTAAGATAGGTAGAAAGGGGGGAGATGCTCGCCTGAAAACATTGTCGAGGGTTCAACCGAAGATCGGGGCGAAGCTCACATCAACTCGACGGCCTTATCCGCGAAGAAGCAAAACACTAGAAGAACACCGGATGCAATATTTAATAAAACGACAGAAGATCGGCATGATGCATGTATGATGGATGACATGGCAAAGGTGCGATGCAATTAGGTCATATTAAGCGGAACCGGGGTCCCGACAATTAATTAGGTGGTTCACGTTATTTAGGTACCCCGCAAATTAAATGTTGTTTAGCAAGACAACAGATGGATCCGGTTCGCTACACATGTTTAAATGAGGCCAATATGAGACTAGATTTGCCCGCATATGGGCCCCATATTTAATTATTAGGTGGATCGGCATAAGGCCCCCAAACCACATAATATGCATGCGAGATGACAATTTAATATGCAACAAGTTGTTAATTCATTTATAAAAATAGGGCTCGGGAAAGGGGTTCACACATTAGGGGTCTCGACGATCTTGGGGATCCGGGGGGTTCAGGGTCGGTCCCAGGGTTCGGGGTTCGACGGGTGCGTTCTCGGACTCTGGGATTAGGGTCTTAGGATCGGGGAAGCTCTTGTCGCATCGGGGTCTCGGTCCTGTCGACGGCCGTGGCGTTTAAGGGGAAGTTCTCGGACTCTGGATCGGTCTCGAATCCATGAAGCAGATCTTGTCGGGGCCCCATGTCGGCCTTGTCCGCGGATGAACTTGTCTTGACGGTTCGATGTCGTTGCAGCGCTTGGCGTTGGCGGAATCGGTCTTCGGCGTCGGTCGATGGTCTTGTGGTACCGATGGGTCGGCCTTCGTGTGGTGATCTTGGGGGTACCGGTGTCCTCGGTTCCCATGACGGCGGGCTTGTCCTTCGTGATGGCGAACTCGATGTCCCGAGAAGACCTTGGGGTGCCCACCTTGATCATCTGTGGCCGGCATTGATTGGTCTTGTCCGAGAGGAGTCCTTGGCGACGGGTCCGAAGATCTTGCTACGGGTCGGGCTTGGGGTCTCGGCCACCGCATGGATTGGGACTCCGGATCGGGCTTCGGACCGATCTCGGCCTCTCGAACGGCTTCGGCTGGGTGACTGCGGTCGGTCACAGACGACACACGCGGTCAGACAGCGAACGAAGGAGAGGCTCCCGGGGGTGCAGAGGAAACGACAGGGAGGGCTCGCGTCCCTGGCGGCTGACGGGGAGGCTCGGGCGGCCGGGGTCGCGGGAGAACGGCGGCAGGGCCCGCTGCTGACGGCGAGGCAGGCGAGGCAGGGCTCGGGCCGGAGCCCGCGGCTGGAGGCGCGCCAGGGCCAGGCGGCGGCGGACGGGGCGGGCGTCGGCGGTTGGGCCAGAGAGGCGGCGAGGGGATGGTGAGGGGGCCGGCGGTGAGCGCGCTGGGGGCCTGGCGGCGGCGGAGCGGCCGCGGCGGCGGACCTGAGCGCGGGGCGCGGCCGGAGCGGGGTTGGTGGTGCTTGGCGGCGACGGTGGCCCGGTGATGCCGCGGAGGCGGTGAGCGGAAGCGGCGCCGGCGTGCACGCGCGCGGGGCCGGCGGGGAGGTCCGGGGGAGCGGCGCGGGCGCAGGAGGAGGGCCGCGTCGGGCGGACCGGCGTAGCGGAGCAAGCGCCAGGGAGGGGAGAGGCTAGGAAGGCGGGGCGGCGCAGCCACGCCGGCGGGGAGGGGCCGGTGGCCGGCGCTGGGCGGACGGGCTGGAGGAGAGGGAGGCCTCAGAGGGGAGGCGGCGGCAGCGTCGGTGGTGAGAGGAGGGAGACGCGGGGCGCGGAGGGAAGGAGAGAGGAGGCTGCGGTGCGGGTGGGGCCTCGCGGGAGGGAATCCCGAGGGGATGCGGTCGGGACAGGGTGGGGCGTGGCTGGTGGATGTGGTGTGTGTGGGCGGTTCTGGTGGCTGGAAGTGGGGGCGAGGTAGAGGGCCGGGGTGGGGGCCAGGTGGAAGGGACACGGGGTAGGGCTCGGTGTGGGGAGAGAGGCAGGCGGGCGAGGTGGGACCGGACAGGGGCGGGTCCACGTGGGAGCGGTGCCAGGCGAGAGAGGGCCCAGGGGAGGGTGGAGACTAGTGGGGGGTGGGGTCCACGGGTGGCGTGCGTGCTGGGTTAGTGCGTGTGTGCTGAGAGGTGGAGAGAGAGGGTGGGGAGAGAGAGGAGTGACGTGGCAGCAGCCTAGTGGCTGGAGGGAGGGGAGAAGGTGAGGTGGCGGATGGGGATAGGTGGGGGTGAGGTGGAGGGTGTGTGTGGGTAGGGAACTGGGTAGCTTAGGATTAAAAGAGGTGGACCGTTTTAATTTCTGGGGCGGTCGTTCGGGTCAATCGGCCCGTTCGACTGCTCCGGCCAAAATAAATAAATATTTTATTTGATTTAAACGGGCCGTCTGCAAACCGATAGCGGCCAAAACAAAATATTCCGGAGACCCGGTTTTGGCGTTTGAATAAAAGACGGGGCGTTTTAGAAAACAAAACGGCTTTGCTAAAATAGTTTTATGCCGACAATGCATGATAATGACGATGCAATGCACAAATTCAACGCGATTTTCTAGAAGTGGTTTTGCGGGATGCCACAGACCAAAAGGAAGCATCTCCAAGGGATATGGAACAGAGGAGGTCATTGAGTTTTGTGTTGACTTTATTCCTGACCTTAAGCCGATTGGTGTTTCTGACTCGCGGCATGAGGGAAGACTAAGTGGAAAAGGCACGCTGGGAAAGAAAGCAATGATATGTAGGGACGGGGATTCTTTCACTAAAGCACACTACACAGTTCTACATAATTCCACCTTGGCAGCTCCGTATATCGAGGAACACAAGAATATTGTACGCTCCAAAAACCCGGGGAAGCCTGAATCATGGATTACAGATGAACACATGAAGTCTTTCGGTGGTTGGATGCGGACACATCTCTTGAATGACACCACTGTTGCAGATCAGCTATACTTGTTGGCCGCGTCACCATCTTCTACTGTATTGAATTTCCAAGGGTACGAAATAAATGGGAATACATTCTACACGATCGCCCAAGATAAAAAGAGCACCAACCAAAATAGTGGTGTCCGCTTTGATGCAATAGACGAGAATGGACAAAAGGACACATATTATGGTTACATAGAGGAGATATGGGAACTAGACTATGGAGTCTCTTTTAAGGTCCCTTTGTTTCGCTGCAAATGGGTCAACCTGAATGGGGAAGGGGTAAAGATAGACCAGTTGTACGGAATGACAACAGTGGATCTCAACAATATTGGTTATAGAGATGAACCATTCGTCCTAGCCAATGATGTGTCTCAGGTTTTCTATGTGAAGGACATGTCCTCCAAACCGAAAAAAGAAAAAATATGCAAACGAATACATCATATGATGAGCCAAAGCGTCACATAGTTCTTTTAGGGAAAAGAAACATCGTGGGAATCGAGGACAAGACAGACATGTCAGAAGATTATAATAAGTTTGATGAAATTCCGCCCTTCACAGTGAAAACTGACCCAAGCATTCCGTTAAGTAAAGAAGATGCTCCATGGTTACGTCTGAAGCGGTCATAAGGAATGACATATGCCAAGAAGTTCATGCTCATATTATGTAACTCTAGTTCATGTCTTTCGCGGTTTGTGGCTTGACCGAAGGATATCTTTCGCGGTTTGTGGCCTTTAGTCCCGGTTTTGTAGTCTCAGTTTTTAAATATTAATAAATGTCTTGAGTGTTAGTCCCATTTTGTGGCTGGAGCGGGAGTGCCTCTATGACTAGTTTCTCGGAGATGCCGGACGACTGGGCTCCGTCGGCATCTCCCTGAAACTGGCCGCAGTGGTGTCCCTGCTCTCGAAAACCATCTTGCAGCTTGTAACTTCACTAACTAGATCAATACGCCTCGGAGCTAACTAATTTCACATATTAGGGAGTGCCTCTATGACCAGTTTCTCGGAGATGCCGGAGGACTGGGCTCCGTCGGCATCTCCCTGAAACTGGCCGCAGTGGTGTCCCTGCTCTCGAAAACCATCTTGCAGCTTGTAACTTCACTAACTAGATCAATACGCCTCGGAGCTAACTAATTTCACATATTAGGGAGTGCCTCTATGACCAGTTTCTCGGAGATGCCGGAGGACTGGGCTCCGTCGGCATCTCCCTGAAACTGGCCGCAGTGGTGTCCCTGCTCTCGAAAACCATCTTGCAGCTTGTAACTTCACTAACTAGATCAATACGCCTAGGAGCTAACTAATTTCACATATTAGGGAGTGCCTCTATGACCAGTTTCTCGGAGATGCCGGAGGACTGGGCTCCGTCGGCATCTCCCTGAAACTGGCCGCAGTGGTGTCCCTGCTCTCGAAAACCATCTTGGAGATGCCTCAAACTGGCTGGAGGACTGGACTCACAAGGATGCATATTTATAGTACAAGCAGCTCGGCATAATGTCGACACTCACGACATAATGTCGACACTCAGCCCTATTATTAGTGCTGACTCATCTTTAGTCCCGGTTGGTGTCTCCAACCGGGACTAAAGGTTCATCTTTAGTCCCGGTTGGTGACACCATCCGGGACAAGGTACAAGTCGCACGACATAATGTCGACACTCACCCCTATTATTAGTGTTGTCTGGCCCACTCTGCCGCAATCCCTTTAGTCCCGGTTTGTGACTACATCCGGGACTAAATGTGTGCCGAACAATGATCATGTTTCGCAAAATACCAGACTTGGTATATTGATCATGTTTCGAAAAAACCTTCACAAAATGACCTATCATGTTCGAGGTTTCATGGCTTTCGGTCCAAATGACCGATGTTATGTGCTGAATCACGGCATAGTTTGTGATGTTGTGCCCATATTATGCATGTGTGTGGACATTGGTATGTAGAACAATGTTGCAGGAGGAAGTTTTCCTTTTTGTCGCACGGAAAATCCCTTTTCCATTTTCCGAGCGCAAAAAACGGGTCGTTTTGTGAAGTAACCACCAAAATGCCGTTTCAGAATGCTACCGTCCTATTTTCCTAAAATACTAGACCACCTTACATGGACTATATCCCAACCGGTACATCTCAAACCTTTTCGTCCATCCCGGGTAAAAAGGACAAATGTCTGCCGAATCGGCAGGAAGTGGGTCCGGTTTGTACTACAGGTACATGATCTATCGCCCGTGATTTTTTGAAAAAATCATTTTTACACTCGCAATATGTGGTTTCTTCAGAGATCCAATGCAAGTTCTAACGATGCCCGTCCCCTATCTTCATGCACACCGGTTCGACCATAGTTAGAAATTCAGATAATTCAAAACGGGCATAATAAATTCAAAAAAAACCCGAACAATGAAAATCCTTCGCGTGGTGTCATATTATGTTACATAGTTGAAAGGAAAAATACCAGACTTGGTATATTGATCATGTTTCGAAAAAAACTTCACAAAATGACCTATCATGTTCGAGGTTTCATGGCTTTCGGTCCAAATGACCGATGTTATGTGCTGAATCATGGCATAGTTTGTGATGTTGTGCCCATATTATGCATGTGTGTGGACATTGGTATGTAGAACAATGTTGCAGGAGGAAGTTTTCCTTTTTGTCGCACGGAAAATCCCTTTTCCATTTTCCGAGCGCAAAAAACGGGTCGTTTTGTGAAGTAACCACCAAAATGCCGTTTCAGAATGCTACCGTCCTATTCAAAATCCAAACACTTCTTATGTTTAAAGTTTTTCTAAATTCCAAATTGATATTAAAAAAATATAAGTTAATTCATTTTTAATTGTAAATGGTTCATATTTTAAATGGTTACATTAATTATTTTTTAAAACAGAAAATGTTTTTGAATTATTTATTTAAATCCAAACACTTTTTATGTTTAAATTTTTTCTAAATTCCAAATTAATATTCAAAAATATAAGTTAATTCATTTTAAAAGGTTACATTAATTATTTTTTAAAAATAGAATATGTTTTTGAATTATTTATTCAAATCCATACACTTCTTATATTTAAAGTTTTTCTAAATTCCAAATTAATATTCAAAAATATAAGTTAATTCATTTTAAAAGGTTACATTAATTATTTTTTAAAAATAGAATATGTTTTTGAATTATTTATTCAAATCCATACACTTCTTATATTTAAAGTTTTTCTAAATTCCAAATTGATATTAAAAAAATATAAGTTAATTCATTTTTAATTGTAAATGGTTCATATTTTAAATGGTTACATTAATTATTTTTCAAAACAGAAAATGGTTTCGAATTATTTATTCAAATCCAAACACTTTTTATGTTTAAAGTTTTTCTAAATTCCAAATTAATTATCATTTAAAAAACATTACAAATTTAAACCCCAAAATAAAAAAAAGGCGGGAACAGAGAGAAAATAACTGAAAAAATTTGAAAACAGGGGAATACGTCCCGGTTGGAGCCACCAACCGGGACGGAAGAGTCCCCTGCGCGCGCGCCCCTTCACCTGCTGAAAATTGGGCTATAGGTCCCGGTTGGTGGCTCCAACCGGGACGTATGCCCTTTTAGTCCCGGTTGGAGCCACCAACCGGGACGTATACTCCCTCCCCTTTATAACTTCTCTTCTTCTCTTCTCTGCTTCTCTGTTTCATTGACCACGCCGCCAGGCTGCCCGCGCCCTCTGTCGTCGTCAACGCCTCCGCCTCCGGCCGCCACCGCGCGCGCTCCCCGTAGCGGCTCCTCCTCCGGCCGCCACCGCCGCGCGCTCCGTAGCGGCTCCTCCTCCTCCCGCCTCCTCCGGCCGCACCTCCTCCGGCCGCGCCTCCTCCGGCCTCCGCTCCTCCGGCCACACCTCCTCTCCTCCGGCCGCACCTCCTCCGGCCTCCGCTCCTCCGGCCACACCTCCTCTCCTCCGGTCGCACCTCCTCCGGCCTCTCCCCTGTCCCCTTCCTCGGGTATGTCTCCCGGCCCGCGCGCCCTTCCCGCTCTCACTCTCCCCCAAATTTCCGCAAATTTGTAGTATTAGGTTGATTGGTGTTTGTAATGTAGATTGATTGGTGTTTGTAATGTAGATTGATATTGTTGTGATGAAAGAATTTGCAATATATGTGAGTGATATTGTTGTGTTGAAAGAATTTTGCTAGTTTGCTTGTCGTAATTATGTCTAATAGTTATTCTAATAATTATGTAATTTGTCACAATTTGTTGGATAATGCATTTGATAATGGATTCTTTGGTATTTTTTGCTATTAATATAGATGGCTTACGCAAAGTTCTTCATGTGCATCACGTTGGGTATGTTGTGCAATCGAATTGTGGTGTTCAGATTGTGGACGTGGCAAATACTATAATATTTTTTCCCGACTAGTCCTAGTCTTAGACGGCGGTCGGCGGCTCGGGAAAAGGGGATGTCACGAACCGGGACTAAAGGCCCTTTAGTTATAACCGTGCCTCCTCTTCTTCTTCCCTTCCCCACTCACTTCTCTGCCTCTGCCCGCGCCCTCGGAACCCTAACAGGTGATTCCGGAGTTCCTTGAGTTAGGGTTTGCGCCCCTCGGAACCCCGATTAACTTGTCGAGAATGCTTTATGGTTACATTCCAATGCACATTAACTTGTCGTATCATCATCATTGCTTGAGCATTGCATCGATGCCATGTGTTGATTGTTTCCCTTTCTTTCCAGTGATTTGGTTCTTCTCGGTAGAATACGATATCGAGATTGAGATTGAAGACCGAGATCAAGACCATAGATAGATCAAAGACCTTTTGTAGCCTTATACTCATGTTCCCCTCTCATAGCCTTAGGGTTTAGGGTTTCTCTTCATTTTTATTATTGTGTATGTATATATTAGGGTTTCACCTTCGATCCGGAAAATATTCGTTAGCCGCTTTGACTTATTCGTAACTTTCTCCTTTAGCCGCTTTGACTTATTCGTTTTTCCACCTATGCAGAAAATATGGACCCACACGTCAGAGACGAAGAAAAGGAAGAGTTGATCCAAGGTGTGATCCGCGGGGAAGATAATTTAGACGTATCAACGTTTCTGAACAACTCCGGTGAGGGTGATCCTCTTTTTACCGGAGTAGACAACTTGTTTGAGGTTGAAGGTGTTGCCTTCCGCGAGGGAGAAGGCGATGCCTTGTGTAACCGAGAAGACGACCGCTCCGGCGAGGTGCATGTAATATAAATCAATTCATTAATTAATCATCTGCTATCTATATAGAAATAGTAACGACGATCTTTCTTCTTTTAGCCCTCCGGATCGAAGGAATCTACTGAAAAGAGCAGACGAGGCCCAACCAAAAAGTTGCAAGACCATGAGAGGTTTAGGATCGAAGATGTCGCTGAAGACGGCATACCGACAGCTCCCGAAGTTGTCGCAACCAAATTTGTGGCACAATGCGGAGTAATCGTTAGGGACTTAATCCCGATCACCATTAGAAATTGGAATAGGCCTGCTAAAGCGGATGAAGAGGGAACATGTTTATTTGTCCCTAACCACGCCAAAGATTTACTGTGGAAGAGGCTCATGGTTAATTTCAAACTACCGAAGATAGAGCTGGATCCAAATGCGGAGGATCCAGTTGAGGACGCCTTACAACATGGGAGAGCCATGGAGGCTAAGGTCAGGGAGTGGGCTTTGAAGAAGATGGCCCAGTGTTTCACCAACTGGAAGAAAAGATTGCACCTTGACTATGTCGTGAAAAAGAAGACTCCCGATTTCAAGAATATTCAGTTTGAGAAGATAAAACCATTCTGGGATGAGTTTGTGGAATACAAGAAATCAGAAAAAGCTAAGAAAATGTCTGAAACGAATAAGGTGAATGCTGCTAAGAAGAAGTATCACCATACTATGGGGCAAGGTGGCTACAAGGTTGGCATTCCTAAGTGGGAGAAACTTGAGCAGGAACTGCGTGATAAAAATATCACCCCAGAGACAGACGATTGGGTAGAACGTGCAAGGAATTGGTTTTACGGGCATGGGGGCACGTTGAACTCGGAAGGGAGGTGTATATATAACATACGACATAAAGAAGACCCCTTGCCAATCGAGAGGATGAGAAAAGCAGTAAAGGCTGTTAAAGATGGGGACTTCATTCCCGATAGAGAGAATGATGAGCTCACACTCGCCCTTGGAAATAAGGAACATGATGGACGAACACGAGGCACAATAGGCTCCCAATCATGGAGGACTGGGTTTCCCGAAGAGAGGAAGAAATATCCTGATAGAAGCCGTCAGAGGAGTAAGGACAGGGCGGCAGTTGAAGCAGAAAGTCAGAAAGAGCGAATGCGTTTAATTGAAGAACGATTAAAGCAACAACAAGATGAAATTAACTCACTTAAAGAGCAAAGTACTACCGGCCCATCTCAGCAGCACACTGCATTCGATGCTACCGGCCTATCGAATAATCGAAAAAGCAGTGTGGCTTCCACCGAGGTCCCGGGTGATGACAATGGCGATGCCGATGATGCACCGACGATGGCTCCTGTTGGCTACCCAGTGGATGATATCACAAAGATGACACACTGTGAGCTACATGTCAAAGTTGTGAACATATCAATGAAGGTGGCGGTCGGCTATGCCTTACCAATTGGACCCACACCAACTTACCACAGTCGTCCGGTTCCAGAGGGCTACGCTGTTGTCGGCGTGGATGAAATCATGCCCACCTTTGAGGTTTTGGATCTTCACTACCCTGCTGGTGAAGGGGATGTGACTGTGCTGGGTGACGCAAAAAACGTCACCATTCTATGGCCGAAGGATTGTATCGTGCTTCGAAATCACACGCCAAGGCCATCTTCGCCGCCGCCTCACCCGTCTCCAGCGAGGTCGTCGCCGCCGCGGCAGCCGTCTTCGTCGCCTCACCCGGCTCCGTCGCCTCACCCGTCTCCGGTGCAGCCATCGCCGCGGGAGCCATCGCCGGCGCCTCAGGATAAAATGCGTAAGCGTACCGCTACTGTGCGTCGTAAGCGATCGCCGAAACGTAAACAAGAGCCTCTTCCAAAAGTACCAACTGTTCCTCCCAAGAGAGCTTATGACTGTACTGAAGAGGAGACTGCGGCGATCGTTGATGCGGAAACGACAACGTTTTTCGCTAAGCTGAGGCGGCCGAAAGAGCCAGAGTTCCCCAGCACCAAAGAAGAAAAAGCCAAAGTGTTGAAAATGCTAAAGACTCTTCATTAACCCGAGCCAAAGCTGTCATCAGACTATGAGCGTTCTATTCTCAAGTCACATGCGGCACAAAAAGCCTCGAAGAGCAGTACTGATGCAAGCGAAAAATCTGTTGCCCAGCTCGGAGAATAAGCAAAACAGACTTGCGCCCCTCTCAAGGTGATTTCTCAAACCAATGTGGGGTCGAGCAAATATGGGGCCGAAGAGCAGTATGATCCAGAGGTAGTTGCACAATACGGAGAAGCTGCCGCTGCTCAAGGTATGAGTATTGCCCAGTACTTATCCCAGTTAGAGTTCTTCCCCGTGAGTGAAGTAGCATACCAATACCAGTACGGAAAACCTCTCGTCAAACCTGAGGAGGTAAACAATCTTTCAACAAAAATGCGAAGATTGCATAACTGGTACATGCATGCCACAAGTGCCGGGGCTAACTGGATAGTGCTGAGGGTTACAAAAAAGCATCATGGGAAAGATAAGGATGACATGATATCCATTGAATTTGATGAACTATTTCAATTATTCAATCAAGACGCCTTGGACAAATCGATCATGAGTGCCTATTGTCTGTAAGTACTAATTCTGTAATTAATTTAGTCTCCATCTATATTATTTTGTTTATTGCATGTATATAATCATACTTTAATATGCAGAATGAAGATTCTCGAATGCAGCAGAGGACAAATCTATGACATTGGCTTCATTGACCCATATTGGGTTCATGAAGCTAATCTCAAAATAAGCCCCCAGGATATGGAGGATAATATAGTACACGCGTTAAGGTTTCAAGAAACCAAAAGGGAAATACTATTTCCTTACAACTTCCAGTGAGTGTTATTGTCTTGTATACACTTTCTATTTCGCTTACTCGATGTTAAGTATATAATTGATAAGTTCTGCATTCGCAGGTACCACTATATTCTGTTAATCATTCAACTTGACAAAGGGCGTGTACTAGTCATGGACTCGAAACATAAACCCCTTGAGATGTGGAAGGACATGCAGATACTTCTCCAGCGGTAATTCTAATCATTACGACACTATATCGGCAACTTTCGTGAATTTTATGATATCAAGTACTTAATAACTTATTTTATTCGTTTTCTACGCCGGGCAGCGCTTGGAAACAGTTCACCAAGAAGGCTAGGGGTGTTTGGAAAGATGAGCTTACATTTCAACCACTAGATGTAAGCACCACTAGCTATATCCGTGCATCTCTTTGATTCTAGTTTTGATACAGTTATTATCATGCTTGATTATTATTTTGATTGAACTCTGTTGTCGTAAAGTGCCTGACGCAGGGACCAGGTAACAATCTATGTGGATACTATGTATGCGAGTTCATCCGGCAGACGTGCGATGAGAAGGGCAGAAATTTAGAGCAACTCCACGTATGTAAACAATTTCTATAGTTTTTAATTACAATCAAATTGTGTTTAGTTTCATATTCATATAGGCTGACTCCTTTTTTAAATCAGATCGAACGTCTACGGGACGGTCTTCTGCCAAAGGATCGCATATGAGCAATACAGGAGGAATTGGCGGGATTCTTGGATGCAGAAGTCCTAGACCCAAAAGGAGAATACTATTCGGCTGTGTATAGACAATAGAGATTGTAAAAATAGCAACTTTCAAGGGATTGTAAAATGTTGTCATGATGATCTTGTGTAATATAAGGTTCCTTCATTGATAAGTGCAAAACACTAAATAAACAATAAAACAACCTAAATGAATTCTCTGCCGCGGCACAAAAAGTGGCGAAAATGCTGCCGCGGCAACAAAATGTGCCAAAATGAGTTCTCTGCCGCGGCAGAGAAATGGGCCAAATCTCTGCCGCGGCAGCAGGTTATTAGTCCCGGTTCGTGTTACGAACCGGGACTAATGCTCCACCCCCCTCGCGCTCTGATGCCGCCACGTGTGCCCCCATTTGTCCCGGTTGGTGGGGCAACCGGGACTAATGGTTGGAGCTTTAGTCCCGATGCCCCCGTCCCGGTTGGGCAACCGGGACTAATGGCCCTTACCAACCGGGACGCATGGGGCGTTTTCTACCAGTGGTTCACAAGTTGGGGCACTATACGGCCCGGTTTCACAGTAACGGGGAGATTCCCCTTTATACAGGTCCAGAACCTTCGTTTCTAGGTTAGAGCACATGCATGCGAGGGGGGACACATGCAATCACATATACCAACCTTGCACCACACTCACACGCATATGCTAGGGACACATGCAAGTTTTCATCTGATTTTGACGTTCTCGTGGTCTTCCTCCGGCGAAACCCTGATCTACGGGCCTCGGATCGTCTACCCCCTAGACATTCTTCTGACAGGGGTAGCCCGGCGTAGCTCTCTCTTGTTTTGTATTTGACTAGGTCATAGGATGATGTAAAACTATGTTGGTTCACAAGTTGGAGCACTATCGTACCCGGTTTCACCTGAACGGGGTGATTCCCCCTTATACAGGTCCAAAACCTTTTGCTTCTAGGTTAGAGCGCATGCATGTGACGGGGACACATGCAATCACCTATACCAACCTTGCACCACACTCACACACATATGCTAGGGACACATGCAAGTTTTCAGATGATTCCGACGTTCTCGTGGTCTTCCTCCGGCGAAACCCTGATCTGTGGGCCTTGGATCGTCTACCCCCCTAGACATTCTTCTGATGGGGGTAGCCCGGCGTAGATCTCTCTTGTTTTGTGTTTTACAAGTCATAGGATGATGTAAAACCATGTTGGTTCACAAGTTGGGGCACTATCCTACCCAGTTTCACATAAACAGGGAGATTCCCCCTTATACAGGTCCAGAACCTTTCGTTTCGAGGTTAGAGCGCATGCATGCGAGGGGGACACATGCAATCACCTATACCAACCTTGCACCACACTCACACACATATGCTAGGGACACATGCAAGTTTTCAGATGATTCCGACGTTCTCGTGGTCT
Source organism: Avena atlantica (assembly GCA_910589765.1). NCBI lineage: Eukaryota > Viridiplantae > Streptophyta > Magnoliopsida > Poales > Poaceae > Avena > Avena atlantica. The sequence continues at coordinate 194,624,838 of OU342738.1, read as the reverse complement.
TCCTCCAGCGAAACCCTAATCTGCGGGGCTCGGATCGTCTACCCCCTTGACATTCTTCTGACAGGGGTAGCCCGGCGTAGCTCTCTCTTGTTTTGTTTTTGACTAGGTCATAGCATGGTGTAAAACCATGTTGGTTCATAAGTTGGGGCACTATCCTACCCGGTTTCAACAGAACGGGGAGATTCCCCCTTATACTGGTCCAGATCCTTTCTCTTCTAGGTTAGAGCGCATGCATGCGAGTGGGGACACATGCAATCACCTATACCAACCTTGCACCACACTCACACACATATGCTAGGGACACATGCAAGTTTTCAGATGATTCTGACGTTCTCGTGGACTTCCTCCGGCGAAACCCTGATGATCTGCGGGGCTTGGATCGTCTACCCCCTAGACATTCTTCTGATGGGGGTATCCCGACGTAGCTATCTCTTGTTTTGTGTTTGATTATGTCATGGGATGATGTGAAACCATGTTGGTTCAGAAGTTGGTGCACTATACGGCCCGGTTTCACCGTAACGGGGAGATTCCCCTTTATACAGGTCCAGAACCTTCGTTTCTAGGTTAGAGCACATGCATGCGAGGGGGGACACATGCAATCACATATACCAACCTTGCACCACACTCACACGCATATGCTAGGGACACATGCAAGTTTTCATCTGATTCTGACGTTCTCGTGGTCTTCCTCCGGCGAAACCCTGATCTACGGGCCTCGGATCGTCTACCCCCTAGACATTCTTCTGACAGGGGTAGCCCGGCATATCTCTCTCTTGTTTTGTATTTGACTAGGTCATAGGATGATGTAAAACCATGTTGGTTCACAAGTTGGGGCACTATCGTACCCGGTTTCACCTGAACGGGGAGATTCCCCCTTATACAGGTCCAAAACCTTACGCTTCTAGGTTAGAGCGCATGCATGTGACGGGGACACATGCAATCACCTATACCAACCTTGCACCACACTCACACACATATGCTAGGGACAAATGCAAGTTTTCAGATGATTCCGACGTTCTCGTGGTCTTCCTCCGGCAAAACCCTAATCTGCGGGGCTCAGATCGTTTACCCCCTAGACATTCTTCTGACAGGGGTAGCCCGGCATAGATCTCTCTTGTTTTGTGTCTGATTATGTCATGGGATGATGTGAAACCATGTTGGTTCAGATCTTGGGGCACTATACTACTCGGTTTCACCGTAACGGGGAGATTCCCCCTTATATAGGTCCAGAACCTTCGCTTCTAGGTTAGAGCGCATGCATGCGAAGGGGGACACATGCAAGCACCCGCAGACTAGTAGTTAATTTTTCTATGTTCCAACATAGCACCACACTTTTCATGCATGTGCTAGGGCACATGTATGTTGTCCTTGAGGTACTCAAAATTGAGAACAATCTATAAAGGATGTCAAACAACAAATTTCAGACTTTTTCGTGAAATCCTCTCATCTTGGTCTTTTGATTGACCCAAAGAGTGACCTCGAAAGATTCAAAAGTAGTCCAACAGCTTGCTTGGTTTTGTTGGTCATCTGTACCGTGAGGGGAAATTCTACTCTTGACGATTGGTCGAGGATTATTTCTCAAAGTGTGTGACTAGGCACCCACCTAATGGAAATGAAGTTCAGCATCCTCCAGATGCTTATGGTCTAGTGCAAAGTTCATATTTCCATGGTCTCAATCCTTATGAAGAGCTGGTACATGCTATATCTATAAGAGAAACTATTCTCCGCTCCTCAAGAGGGTTGACTGAACCAGTGGCGGGAGTTTCCACGTATATATCCAGGATTTTACTAATTATTAACGCATGTCTACAAAGGGGGTCACACTTGGGACTTACACATGGGACCTACCAACCTTGCACCACACTCACACACATATGCTAGGGACACATGCAAGTTTTGAGATGATTCTAACGTTCTCGTGGTCTTCCTCCGGCAAAACCCTGATCTGTGGGCCTTGGATCGTCTATCCCCCTAGACATTCTTCTGATGGTGGTAGCCCGGCATAGCTCTCTCTTGTTTTGTGTTTGATTATGTCATGGGATGATGTGAAACCATGTTGGTTCACAAGTTGGGGCACTATACGGTCCGGTTTCACCATAACGGGGAGATTCCCCCTTACACAGGTCCAGAACCTTCGCTTCTAGGTTAGAGCACATGCATGCGAGGGGGACACATGCAAACACATATACCAACCTGGCACCACACTCACACACATATGCTAGGGACACATGCAAGTTTTCATCTGATTCCGACGTTCTCGTGGTCTTCCTCCGTCGAAACCCTGATCTGCGGGCCTCGGATCGTCTACCCCCCTAGACATTCTTCTAGCAGGGGTAGCCCGTCGTAGCTCTCTCTTGTTTTGTGTTTGACTAGGTCATAGGATGATGTAAAACCATGTTGGTTCACAAGTTGGGGCACTATCCTACCCAGTTTCACATAAACGTGGAGATTCCCCCTTATACTGGTCCAGAACCTTTCGCTTCTAGGTTAGAGCGCATGCATGCGAGGGGGACACATGCAATCACCTATACCAACATTGCACCACACTCACACACATATGCTAGGGACACATGCAAGTTTTCAGATAATTCCGACGTTCTCGTGGTCTTCCTCCGGCGAAACCCTAATTTGCGGGGATCAGATCGTCTACCCCCCTAGACATTCTTCTGACAGGGGTAGCCCGGCGTAGCTCTCTCTTGTTTTGTGTTTAACTAGGTCATAGCATGATGGAAAACCATGTTGGTTCACAAGTTGGGGCACTATCCTACCCGGTTTCACCGGAACGGGGAGATTCCCCCTTATACAGGTCCAGATCATTTCGCTTCTAGGTTAGAGCGCATGCATGCGAGTGGGGACACATGCAATCACCTATACCAACCTTTCACCACACTCACACACATATGCTAGGGACACATGCAAGTTTTCACATGATTCCGACGTTCTCGTGGACTTCCTCCGGCGAAACCCTCATGATCCGTGGGGCTCGGATCGTCTACCCCCCTAGACATTCTTCTGATGGGGGTATCCCGGCGTAGCTCTCTCTTGTTTTGTGTTTGATTATGTCATGGGATGATGTGAAACCATGTTGGTTCACAAGTTGGGGCACTATACGGCCCTGTTTCACCCTAACGGGGAGATTCCCCTTTATACAGGTCCAGAACCTTCGTTTCTAGGTTAGAGCGCATGCATGCGAGGAGGAACACATGCAAGCACATATACCAACCTTGCACCACACTCACACGCATATGCTAGGGACACATGCAAGTTTTCATCTGATTCCGACATTCTCGTGGTCTTCCTCCGGCGAAACCCTGATCTGTGGACCTCGGATCGTCTACCCCCCCTAGACATTCATCTAACAGGGGTAGCCCGGCGTAGCTCTCTCTTGTTTTGTGTTTGACTAGGTCATAGGATGATGTAAAACCATGTTGGTTCACAAGTTGGGGCACTATCCTACCCGGTTTCACCTGAACGGGGAGATTCCCCCTTATACAGGTCCAGAACCTTTCGCTTCTAGGTTAGAGCGCATGCATGCGAGGGGGACACATGCAATCACCTATACCTACCTTTCACCACACTCACACACATATGCTAGGGACACATGCAAGTTTTCAGATGATTCCGACGTTCTCGTGGTCTTCCTCCGGCGAAACCCTAATCTGCGGGGCTCGGATCGTCTACCCCCCTAGACATTCTTCTGACAGGGGTAGCCCGGCGTAGCTCTCTCTTGTTTTGTGTTTGACTAGGTCATAGCATGGTGTAAAACCATGTTGGTTCACAAGTTGGGGCACTATCCTACCCGGTTTCACCGAAACGGGGAGATTTTCCCTTATACAGGTCCAGATCCTTTCTCTTCTAGGTTAGAGCGCATGCATGCGAGTGGGGACACATGCAATCACCTATACCAACCTTGCACCACACTCACACACATATGCTAGGGACACATGCAAGTTTTCAGATGATTCTGACGTTCTCGTGGACTTCCTCCGGCGAAACCCTGATGATCTGCGGGGCTCGGATCGTCTACCCCCTAGACATTCTTCTGATGGGGGTATCCCGACGTAGCTATCTCTTGTTTTGTGTTTGATTATGTCATGGGATGATGTGAAACCATGTTGGTTCACAAGTTGGGGCACTATACGGCCCGGTTTCACCGTAACGGGGAGATTCCCCTTTATACAGGTCCAGAACCTTCGTTTCTAGGTTAGAGCACATGCATGCGAGGGGGGACACATGCAATCACATATACCAACCTTGCACCACACTCACACGCATATGCTAGGGAAACATGCAAGTTTTCATCTGATTCTGACGTTCTCGTGGTCTTCCTCCGGCGAAACCCTGATCTACGGGCCTCGGATCGTCTACCCCCTAGACATTCTTCTGACAGGGGTAGCCCGGCGTAGCTCTCTCTTGTTTTGTATTTGACTAGGTCATAGGATGATGTAAAACCATGTTGGTTCACAAGTTGGGGCACTATCGTACCCGGTTTCACATGAACGGGGAGATTCCCCCTTATACAGGTCCAAAACCTTTCGCTTCTAGGTTAGAGCGCATGCATGTGACGGGGACACATGCAATCACCTATACCAACCTTGCACCACACTCACACACATATGCTAGGGACACATGCAAGTTTTCAGATGATTCCGACGTTCTCGTGGTCTTCCTCCGGCGAAACCCTGATCTGTGGGCCTTGGATCGTCTACCCCCTAGACATTCTTCTGATGGGGGTAGCCTGGCGTAGCTCTCTCTTGTTTTGTGTTTGATTATGTCATGGGATGATGTGAAACCATGTTGGTTCGCAAGTTGGGGCACTATACGGTCCGGTTTCACCGTACCGGGGAGATTCCCCCTTTCACAGGTCTAGAACCTTTGCATCTAGGTTAGAGCGCATGCATGCGAGGGGGACACATGCAAACACATATACCAACGTGGCACCACACTCACACACATATGCTAGGGACACATGCAAGTTTTCATTTGATTCCGACGTTCTCGTGGTCTTCCTCCCGCGAAACCCTGATCTGCGGGCCTCGCATCGTCTACCCCCCTAGACATTCTTCTGACAGGGGTAGCCCGGCAAAGCTCTCTCTTGTTTTGTGTTTTACTAGGTCATAGGATGATGTAAAACCATGTTGGTTCACAAGTTGGGGCACTATCCTACCCAGTTTCACATAAACGGGGAGATTCCCCTTTATACAGGTCCAGAACCTTCGTTTCTAGGTTAGAGCACATGCATGCGAGGGGGGACACATGCAATCACATATACCAACCTTGCACCACACTCACACGCATATGCTAGGGACACATGCAAGTTTTCATCTGATTCTGACGTTCTCGTGGTCTTCCTCCGGCGAAACCCTGATCTACGGGCCTCGGATCGTCTACCCCCTAGACATTCTTCTGACAGGGGTAGCCCGGCGTAGCTCTCTCTTGTTTTGTATTTGACTAGGTCATAGGATGATGTAAAACCATGTTGGTTCACAAGTTGGGGCACTATCGTACCCGGTTTCACCTGAACGAGGAGATTCCCCCTTATACAGGTCCAAAACCTTACGCTTCTAGGTTACAGCGCATGAATGTGACGGGGACACATGCAATCACCTATACCAACCTTGCACCACACTCACACACATATGCTAGGGACAAATGCAAGTTTTCAGATGATTCTGACGTTCTCGTGGTCTTCCTCCGGCAAAACCCTAATCTGCGGGGCTCGGATCGTTTACCCCCCTAGACATTCTTCTGACAGGGGTAGCCCGGCATAGCTCTCTCTTGTTTTGTGTTTGATTATGTCATGGGATGATGTGAAACCATGTTGGTTCAGAAGTTGGGGCACTATACTACCCGGTTTCACCGTAACGGGGAGATTCCCCCTTATACAGGTCCAGAACCTTCGCTTCTCGGTTAGAGCGCATGCATGCGAAGGGGGACACATGCAAGCACCCGCAGACTAGTAGTTAATTTTTGTATGTTCCAACATAGCACCACACTTTTCATGCATGTGCTAAGGCACATGCATGCATGTCCTTGAGGTACTAAAAATTGAGAACAATCTATAAAGGATGTCAAACAACAAATTTCAGACTGTGTCGTGAAATCCTCTCATCTTGGTCTTTTGATTGACCCAAAGAGTGACCTTGAAAGATTCAAAAGTAGTCCAACATCTTGCTTGGTTTTGTTGGTCATCTCTACCATGAGGGGAAATTCTACTCTTGACGATTGGTTGAGGATTGTTTCTCAAAGTTTGTGACTAGGCACCCACCTAATGGAAATGAAGTTCAGCATCCTCCAGATGCTTATGGTCTAGTGCAAAGTTCATATTTCCATGGTCTCAATCCTTATGAAGAGCTGGTACATGCTATATCTATAAGAGAAACTATCGTCCGCTCCTCAAGAGGGTTGACAGAACCAGTGGCGGGAGTTTCCACGTATATATCCAGGATTTTACTAAGTATTAACGCATGTCTACAAAGGGGGTCACACTTGGGACTTACACATGGGACCTACCGACCTTGCACCACACTCACACACATATGCTAGGGACACATGCAAGTTTTCAGATGATTCTGACGTTCTCGTGGTCTTCCTCCGGCGAAACCCTGATCTGTGGGCCTTGGATCGTCTACCCCCCTAGACATTCTTCTGATGGGGGTAGCCCGGCGATGCTCTCTCTTGTTTTGTGTTTGATTATGTCATGGGATGATGTGAAACCATGTTGGTTCACAAGTTGGGGCACTATACGGTCCGGTTTCACCGTAACGGGGAGATTCCCCCTTTCACAGGTCTAGAACCTTCGCATCTAGGTTAGAGCGCATGCATGCGAGGGGGACACATGCAAACACATATACCAGCGTGGCACCACACTCACACACATATGATAGGGACACATGCAAGTTTTCATCTGATTCCAACGTTCTCGTGGTCTTCCTCCCGCGAAACCCTGATCTGCGGGCCTCGCATCGTCTACCCCCCTAGACATTCTTCTGACAGGCGTAGCCCGCGTAGCTCTCTCTTGTTTTGTGTTTTACTAGGTCATAGGATGATGTAAAACCATGTTGGTTCTAAAGTTGGGGCACTATCCTACCCAGTTTCACCTAAACGGGGAGATTCCCCCTTATACAGTTCCAGAACCTTTCGTTTCTAGGTTAGAGCGCATGCATGCGAGGGGGACACATGCAATCACCTATACCAACCTTGCACCACACTCACACACATATGCTAGGGACACATGCAAGTTTTCAGATGATTCCGACGTTCTCGTGGTCTTCCTCTGGCGAAACCCTAATCTACGGGGCTCGGATCGTCTACCCCCCTAGACATTCTTCTGACAGGGGTAGCCCGGCGTAGCTCTCTCTTGTTTTGTGTTTGACTAGGTCATAGCATGGTGTAAAACCATGTTGGTTCACAAGTTGGGGCACTATCCTACCCGGTTTCACCGGAACGGGGAGATTCCCCCTTATACAGGTCCAGATCCTTTCTCTTCTAGGTTAGAGCGCATGCATGCGAGTGGGGACACATGCAATCACCTATACCAACCTTGCACCACACTCACACACATATGCTAGGGACACATGCAAGTTTTCAGATGATTCTGACGTTCTCGTGGACTTCCTCCGGCGAAACCCTGATGATCTGCGGGGCTCGGATCGTCTACCCCCTAGACATTCTTCTGATGGGGGTATCCCGATGTAGCTATCTCTTGTTTTGTGTTTGATTATGTCATGGGATGATGTGAAACCATGTTGGTTCACAAGTTGGGGCACTATACGGTCCGGTTTCACCGTAACGGGGAGATTCCCCTTTATACAGGTCCAGAACCTTCGTTTCTAGGTTAGAGCACATGCATGCGAGGGGGGACACATGCAATCACATATACCAACCTTGCACCACACTCACACGCATATGCTAGGGACACATGCAAGTTTTCATCTGATTCTAACGTTCTCGTGGTCTTCCTCCGGCGAAACCCTGATCTACGGGCCTCGGATCGTCTACCCCCTAGACATTCTTCTGACAGGGGTAGCCCGGCGTAGCTCTCTCTTGTTTTGTATTTGACTAGGTCATAGGATGATGTAAAACTATGTTGGTTCACAAGTTGGGGCACTATCGTACCCGGTTTCACCTGAACGGGGAGATTCCCCCTTAGGTCCCGCTTGGTTTACTGGATTTTAGCTAAAACCGGGTGTAAATAATACGGACCAATCGAGGCCCCGCTAAAACATGGGCATACTCCGTAACACTCGGATCTGACCGGTATATTAAAAGATGAAACAAGCGGGGCCTTATACAGGTCCAAAACCTTTCGCTTCTAGGTTAGAGCGCATGCATGTGACGGGGACACATGCAATCACCTATACCAACCTTGCACCACACTCACACACATATGCTAGGGACACATGCAAGTTTTCAGATGATTCCGACGTTCTCGTGGTCTTCCTCCGGCGAAACCCTGATCTGTGGGCCTTGGATCGTCTACCCCCCTAGACATTCTTCTTATGGGGGTAGCCCGGCGTAGCTCTCTCTTGTTTTGTGTTTGATTATGTTATGGGATGATGTGAAACCATGTTGGTTCGCAACTTGGGGCACTATACGGTCTGGTTTCACCGTAACGGGAAGATTCCCCCTTTCACAGGTCTAGAACCTTCGCATCTAGGTTAGAGCGCATGCATGCGAGGGGGACACATGCAAACACATATACCAACATGGCACCACACTTACACACATATGCTAGGGACACATGCAAGTTTTCATCTGATTCCTACGTTCTCGTGGTCTTCCTCCCGCGAAACCCTGATCTGCGGGCCTCGCATCGTCTACCCCCCTAGACATTCTTCTGATAGGGGTTGCCCGGCGTAGCTCTCTCTTGTTTTGTGTTTTACTAGGTCATAGGATGATGTAAAACCATGTTGGTTCACAAGTTGGGGCACTATCCTACCCAGTTTCACATAAACGGGGAGATTCCCCCTTATACAGGTCCAGAACCTTTCGTTTCTAGGTTAGAGCGCATGCATGCGAGGGGGAGACATGCAATCACCTATACCAACCTTGCACCACACTCACACACATATGCTAGGGACACATGCAAGTTTTCAGATGATTCCGACGTTCTCGTGGTCTTCCTCCGGCGAAACCCTAATCTGCGGGGCTCGGATCGTCTACCCCCTTGACATTCTTCTGACAGGGGTAGCCCGGCGTAGCTCTCTCTTGTTTTGTGTTTGACTAGGTCATAGCTTGGTGTAAAACCATGTTGGTTCACAAGTTGGGGCACTATCCTACCCGGTTTCACCGGAACGGGGAGATTCCCACTTATACAGGTCCAAATCCTTTCTCTTCTAGGTTAGAGCGCATGCATGCGAGTGGGGACACATGCAATCACCTATACCAACCTTGCACCACACTCACACACATATGCTAGGGACACATGCAAGTTTTCAGATGATTCTGACGTTCTCGTGGACTTCCTCTGGCGAAACCCTGATGATCTGCGGGGCTTGGATCGTCTACCCCCTAGACATTCTTCTGATGGGGGTAGCCCGGCGTAGCTCTCTCTTGTTTTGTGTTTGATTATGTCATGGGATGATGTGAAACCATGTTGGTTCACAAGTTGGGGCACTATACGGTCCGGTTTCACCGTAACGGGGAGATTCCCCTTTATACAGGTCCAGAACCTTCGCTTCTAGGTTAGAGCGCATGCATGCGAGGGGGACACATGCAAACACATATACCAACCTGGTACCACACTCACACACATATGCTAGGGACACATATGCAAGTTTTGAGATGATTCTGACGTTCTCGTGGTCTTCCTCCGGCGAAACCCTGATCTGTGGGCCTTGGATCGTCTACCCCCCTAGACATTCTTCTGATGGGGGTAGCCCGGCGTAGCTCTCTCTTGTTTTGTGTTTGATTATGTCATGGGATGATGTGAAACCATGTTGGTTCACAAGTTGGGGAACTATACGGTCCGGTTTCACCGTAACGGGGAGATTCCCCCTTTCACAGGTCTAGAACCTTCGCATCTAGGTTAGAGCGCATGCATGCGAGGGGGACACATGCAAACACATATACCAGTGTGGCACCACACTCACACACATATGATAGGGACACATGCAAGTTTTCATCTGATTCCAACGTTCTCGTGGTCTTCCTCCCGCGAAACCCTGATCTGCGGGCCTCGCATCGTCTACCCCCCTAGACATTCTTCTGACAGGGGTAGCCAGGCGTAGCTCTCTCTTGTTTTGTGTTTTACTAGGTCATAGGATGATGTAAAACCATGTTGGTTCACAAGTTGGGGCACTATCCTACCCAGTTTCACATAAACGGGGAGATTCCCCCTTATACAGGTCCAGAACCTTTCGTTTCTAGGTTAGAGCGCATGCATGCGAGGGGGACACATGCAATCACCTATACCAACCTTGCACCACACTCACACACATATGCTAGGGACACATGCAAGTTTTCAGATGATTCCGACGTTCTCGTGGTCTTCCTCCGGCGAAACCCTAATCTGCGGGGCTCGGATCGTCTACCCCTTGACATTCTTCTGACAGGGGTAGCCCGGCATAGCTCTCTCTTGTTTTGTGTTTGACTAGGTCATAGCATGGTGTAAAACCATGTTGGTTCACAAGTTGGGGCACTATCCTACCCGGTTTCACCGGAACGGGGAGATTCCCCCTTATACAGGTCCAGATCCTTTCGCATCTAGGTTAGAGCACATGCATGCGAGGGGGGACACATGCAATCACATATACCAACCTTGCACCACACTCACACGCATATGCTAGGGACACATGCAAGTTTTCATCTGATTCTAACGTTCTCGTGGTCTTCCTCCGGCGAAACCCTGATCTACGGGCCTCGGATCGTCTACCCCCTAGACATTCTTCTGACAGGGGTAGCCCGGCGTAGCTCTCTCTTGTTTTGTATTTGACTAGGTCATAGGATGATGTAAAACTATGTTGGTTCACAAGTTGGGGCACTATCGTACCCGGTTTCACCTGAACGGGGAGATTCCCCCTTATACAGGTCCAAAACCTTTCGCTTCTAGGTTAGAGCGCATGCATGTGACGGGGACACATGCAATCACCTATACCAACCTTGCACCACACTCACACACATATGCTAGGGACACATGCAAGTTTTCAGATGATTCCGACGTTCTCGTGGTCTTCCTCCGGCGAAACCCTGATCTGTGGGCCTTGGATCGTCTACCCCCCTAGACATTCTTCTGATGGGGGTATCCCGACGTAGCTATCTCTTATTTTGTGTTTGATTATGTCATGGGATGATGTGAAACCATGTTGGTTCACAAGTTGGGGCACTATACGGCCCGGTTTCACCGTAACGGGGAGATTCCCCTTTATACAGGTCCAGAACCTTCGTTTCTAGGTTAGAGCACATGCATGCGAGGGGGACACATGCAATCACATATACCAACCTTGCACCACACTCACACGCATATGCTAGGGACACATGCAAGTTTTCATCTGATTCTAACGTTCTCGTGGTCTTCCTCCGGCGAAACCCTGATCTACGGGCCTCGGATCGTCTACCCCCTAGACATTCTTCTGACAGGGGTATCCCGGCGTAGCTCTCTCTTGTTTTGTATTTGACTAGGTCATAGGATGATGTAAAACTATGTTGGTTCACAAGTTGGGGCACTATCGTACCCGGTTTCACCTGAACGGGGAGATTCCCCCTTATACAGGTCCAAAACCTTTCGCTTCTAGGCTAGAGCGCATGCATGTGACGGGGACACATGCAATCACCTATACCAACCTTGCACCACACTCACACACATATGCTAGGGACACATGCAAGTTTTCAGATGATTCCGACGTTCTCGTGGTCTTCCTCCGGCGAAACCCTGATCTGTGGGCCTTGGATCGTCTACCCCCCTAGACATTCTTCTGATGGGGGTAGCCCGGCGTAGCTCTCTCTTGTTTTGTGTTTGATTATGTCATGGGATGATGTGAAACCATGTTGGTTCGCAACTTGGGGCACTATACGGTCCGGTTTCACCGTAACGGGGAGATTCCCCCTTTCACAGGTCTAGAACCTTCGCATCTAGGTTAGAGCGCATGCATGCGAGGGGGACACATGCAAACACATATACCAACGTGGCACCACACTTACACACATATGCTAGGGACACATGCAAGTTTTCATCTGATTCCGACGTTCTCGTGGTCTTCCTCCCGCGAAACCCTGATCTGCGGGCCTCGCATCGTCTACCCCCCCTAGACATTCTTCTGACAGGGGTAGCCCGGCGTAGCTCTCTCTTGTTTTGTGTTTTACTAGGTCATAGGATGATGTAAAACCATGTTGGTTCACAAGTTGGGGCACTATCCTACCCAGTTTCACATAAACGGGGAGATTCCCCCTTATACAGGTCCAGAATCTTTCGTTTCTAGGTTAGAGCGCATGCATGCGAGGGGGACACATGCAATCACCTATACCAACCTTGCACCACACTCACACACATATGCTAGGGACACATGCAAGTTTTCAGATGATTCCGACGTTCTCGTGGTCTTCCTCCGGCGAAACCCTAATCTGCGGGGCTCGGATCGTCTACCCCCTTGACATTCTTCTGACAGGGGTAGCCCGGCGTAGCTCTCTCTTGTTTTGTGTTTGACTAGGTCATAGCATGGTGTAAAACCATGTTGGTTCACAAGTTGGGGCACTATCCTACCCGGTTTCACCGGAACGGGGAGATTCCCCCTTATACAGGTCCAGATCCTTTCTCTTCTAGGTTAGAGCGCATGCATGCGAGTGGGGACACATGCAATCACCTATACCAACCTTGCACCACACTCACACACATATGCTAGGGACACATGCAAGTTTTCAGATGATTCTGACGTTCTCGTGGACTTCCTCCGGCGAAACCCTAATGATCTGCGGGGCTTGGATCGTCTACCCCCTAGACATTCTTCTGATGGGGGTATCCCGACGTAGCTATCTCTTGTTTTGTGTTTGGTTATGTCATGGGATGATGTGAAACCATGTTGGTTCACAAGTTGGGGCACTATACGGTCCGGTTTCACCGTAACGGAAAGATTCCCCCTTACACAGGTCCAGAACCTTCACTTCTAGGGTAGAGCGCATGCATGCGAGGGGGACACATGCAAACACATATACCAACCTGGCACCACACTCACACACATATGCTAGGGACACATGCAAGTTTTCAGATGATTCCGACGTTCTCGTGGTCTTCCTCCGGCGAAACCCTGATCTGCGGGGCTCGGATCGTCTACCCCCCTAGACATTCTTCTGACAGGGGTAGCCCGGCGTAGCTCTCTCTTGTTTTGTGTTTGACTAGGTCATAGCATGGTGTAAAACCATGTTGGTTCACAAGTTGGGGCACTATCCTACCCGGTTTCACCGGAACGGGGAGATTCCCCCTTATACAGGTCCACATCCTTTCGCTTCTAGGTTAGAGCGCATGCATGCGAGTGGGGACACATGCAATCACCTATACCAACCTTGCACCACACTCACACACATATGCTAGGGACACATGCAAGTTTTCAGATGATTCTGACGTTCTCGTGGACTTCCTCCGACGAAACCCTGATGATCTGCGGGGCTCGGATCGTCTACCCCTAGACATTCTTTTGATGGGGGTATCCCGACGTAGCTATCTCTTGTTTTGTGTTTGATTATGTCATGGGATGATGTGAAACCATTTTGGTTCACAAGTTGGGGCACTATACGGCCCGGTTTCACCGTAACGGGGAGATTCCCCTTTATACAGGTTCAGAACCTTCGTTTCTAGGTTAGAGCGCATGCATGAGAGGGGGGACACATGCAATCACATATACCAACCTTGCACCACACTCACACGCATATGCTAGGGACACATGCAAGTTTTCATCTGATTCTGACGTTCTCGTGGTCTTCCTGTGGCGAAACCCTGATCTACGGGCCTCAGATCGTCTACCCCCTAGACATTCTTCTGACAGGGGTAGCCCGACATAGCTCTCTCTTGTTTTGTATTTGACTAGGTCATAGGATGATGTAAAACCATGTTGGTTCACAAGTTGGGGCACTATCCTACCCGGTTTCACCTGAACGGGGAGATTCCCCCTTATAGAGGTCCAAAACCTTTCGCTTCTAGGTTAGAGCGCATGCATGCGACGGGGACACATGCAATCACCTATACCAACCTTGCATCACACTCACACACATATGCTAGGGATAAATGTAAGTTTTCAGATGATTCCGACGTTCTCGTGGTCTTCCTCCGGCAAAACCCTAATCTGCAGGGCTCGGATCGTTTACCCCCCTAGACATTCTTTTGATAGGCGTAGCCCGGTATAGCTCTCTCTTGTTCAGATGTGAAACCATGTTGGTTCAGAAGTTGGGGCACTATACTACCCGGTTTCACCATAACGGGGAGATTCCCCCTTATATAGGTCCAGAACCTTCGCTTCTAGGTTAGAGCGCATGCATGCGAAGGGGGACACATGCAAGCACCCGCAGACTAGTAGTTAATTTTTCTATGTTCCAACATAGCACCACACTTTTCATGCATGTGCTAGGGCACATGCATGCATGTCCTTGAGGTACTCAAAATTCAGAACAATCTATAAAGGATGTCAAACAACAAATTTCAGACTTTGTCGTGAAATCCTCTCATCTTGGTCTTTTGATTGACCCAAAGAGTGACCTTGAAAGATTCAAAAGTAGTCCAACAGCTTGCTTGGTTTTGTTGGTCATCTCTACCGTGAGGGGAAATTCTACTCTTGACGATTGGTTGAGGATTGTTTCTCAAAGTGTGTGACTAGGCACCCACCTAATGGAAATGAAGTTCAGCATCCTCCAGATGCTTATGGTCTAGTGCAAAGTTCATATTTCCATGGTCTCAATCCTTATGAAGAGCTGGTACATGCTATATCTATAAGAGAAACTATCGTCCGCTCCTCAAGAGGGTTGACAGAACCAGTGGCGGGAGTTTCCACGTATATATCCAGGATTTTACTAAGTATTAACGCATGTCTACAAAGGGGGTCACACTTGGGACTTACACATGGGACCTACCAACCTTGCACCACACTCACACACATATGCTTGGGACACATACAAGTTTTGAGATGATTCTGACGTTCTCATGGTCTTCCTCCGGCGAAACCCTGATCTGTGGGCCTTGGATCGTCTACCCCCCTACACATTCTTCTGATGGGGGTAGCCCGGCGTAGCTCTCTCTTGTTTTGTGTTTGATTATGTCATGGGATGATTTGAAACCATGTTGGTTCACAAGTTGGGGCACTATACGGTCCGGTTTCACCGTAACGGGGAGATTCCGCCTTACACAGGTCCAGAACCTTCGCTTCTAGGTTAGAGCGCATGCATGCGAGGGGGACACATGCAAACACATATACCAACCTGGTACCACACTCACACACATATGCTAGGGACACAAATGCAAGTTTTGAGATGATTCTGACGTTCTCGTGGTCTTCCTCCGGCGAAACCCTGATCTGTGGGCCTTGGATCGTCTATCCCCCTACACATTCTTCTGATGGGGGTAGCCCGGCGTAGCTCTCTCTTGTTTTGTGTTTGATTATGTCATGGGATGATGTGAAACCATGTTGGTTCACAAGTTGGGGTACTATACGGTCCGGTTTCACCGTAACGGGGAGATTCCCCCTTACACAGGTCCAGAACCTTCGCTTCTAGGTTAGAGCGCATGCATGCGAGGGGGACACATGCAAACACATATACCAACCTGGCACCACACTCACACACATATGCTTGGGACACATACAAGTTTTGAGATGATTCTGACGTTCTCATGGTCTTCCTTCGGCGAAACCCTGATCTGTGGGCCTTGGATCGTCTACCCCCCTACACATTCTTATGATGGGGGTAGCCCGGCGTAGCTCTCTCTTGTTTTGTGTTTGATTATGTCATGGGATGATTTGAAACCATGTTGGTTCACAAGTTGGGGCACTATACGGTCCGGTTTCACCGTAACGGGGAGATTCCGCCTTACACAGGTCCAGAACCTTCGCTTCTAGGTTAGAGCGCATGCATGCGAGGGGGACACATGCAAACACATATACCAACCTGGTACCACACTCACACACATATGCTAGGGACACAAATGCAAGTTTTGAGATGATTCTGACGTTCTCGTGGTCTTCCTCCGGCGAAACCCTGATCTGTGGGCCTTGGATCGTCTATCCCCCTACACATTCTTCTGATGGGGGTAGCCCGGCGTAGCTCTCTCTTGTTTTGTGTTTGATTATGTCATGGGATGATGTGAAACCATGTTGGTTCACAAGTTGGGGTACTATACGGTCCGGTTTCACCGTAACGGGGAGATTCCCCCTTACACAGGTCCAGAACCTTCGCTTCTAGGTTAGAGCGCATGCATGCGAGGGGGACACATGCAACACATATACCAACCTGGCACCACACTCACACACATATGCTAGGGACACATGCAAGTTTTCATCTGATTCCGACGTTCTCGTGGTCTTTTTTTTAGGGTAATAACAGTAGGAAAGACTCCTACTGCCTCATTTTCATTAATAATGGGTCAGAAACTGTAAGGTTCCATATTTACACAGAGATAGAGGATGGGGGAGAGACTCTAAAAAGTCAAAAAAGATAAGTCTAGGAGTACAAGGAGGTTTACAAACTATGAATAATGCTCTTGATAAGTGGATGTAGCTCTTCTTTAGTTCTATGAATCAGTAGAGACAGATCAGCAGCAAATCTTGATTTCCAAGCCTGAACTGATGGTTGTATGTTATTAAACCAGAGGTTGTTTCTCTCTTTCCAGATGTTCCAAGAGCCCAGCAAGGTGATTTCCATAAACAGCTTTCTATTCCAGCTCTTTTTTCCTTGCTCAATGATCTGGAGCCTAGAGTTATTCATAGCCCAAGAGATGTTAATTGAACTCCAGCAATCTTGGCTAAATGGGCAATGAAAAAACAAGTGTTCAATTGTTTCCTCAGTATTGTGATTACACATGAAACAATCATATCCAGTCCCCAATGCATAATGTCTTCTTCTTAACATGTTTCTTGTATTCAATCTGTCAGACAGAATTAACCACCCAAAGAACTTCACTTTTGCTGTGCACTTTGATTTCCATAGCCATTTAAAGGATATGTGTGGATTTATATTTCTGAAATTGTATTGATAATATTTGCTGGAAGTGAATTCTTTGTCCCCCCAAACATATTCCAAGTGTCATGTGAATGTTCTCTTAGTTCAATTTCTCTACAGCTATTCTGAATGTCCCTCAATTCAGCTAATGCTTCAGGTGATAGAGGGAGATGAAAGAGTTGTGTCAAACTATCAGCTGTTAGAAACTCCTGTACAGAGATATCTTCCTTCCTAGCATAAGAGTAAATGGTTGGGTGACTCTCCTCTAAGATGGTTACAGACCATTGATCCTTCCAAAACAGTGTGGTAGCCCCAGCACCAATAGAGCTTTTAGCTATTCCTCTGAATAAATGTGAAAGCCTAGAAACATCTCTCCACCAGAAAGAGCCACAGGGTCCAGAAGCATGGGGAACAATGTTGTTGTAATATGCATTCCATACTAGGGAGACCCAAGGTGTGTCATCCTTATTATAGAACTTATGCAGAAATTTAAGCAACAGACCTTCATTCTGAATTTTAAGGTTGAGAATGCCAACACCTCCTCTACATTTGGGCCTACAAATCATATCCCAAGCAGCTAAAGAATTACATTTTTCCCCCACTTCAGTTTTCTTGTTCCATAAACAGTGTCTCTAAATTTTTTCTATATGCCCCACAATCTTCTCTGGCAGTTTGATTGCACACATTGTGAAAGTTGCAACTGAAGCCAGTAAAGAGTTAATCACAGTAACTCTCCCACTATAAGACATCATCATGAATGAGGCAGAAACCTTTCTTTCAATTCTATCAATCAGTGGCATAAGATCATAAACAGTGGGTTTAGTGGTGCCAAGAGGAAGCCCCAAATAAGTGAAAGGCATTTGGCAATTGCACATCCCAATATATCTGCAATTTCCTGAGATAAGTTATCAGCCAGATTTATTGGTATTAGGTGTGACTTATGAAAATTAATTTGTAAACCAGTAGAAATAGCATAATTCTGAAGAATCCCTTTCATTATCTGTATTTTATCTTTGTCTGCTTGCATTATAATCAAAGTGTCATCTGCATATTGAACCACAGGAAAATCCTGTCCAAAGTCAGGGGAGAAAGGGGCCTTGAGTATGTTGTCTCTGAATGCCTTATTGATTGCAGATTGAAGTAAATCAGCAGCAAGCACAAAAATAAGGGGGGACAGAGGGTCTCCTTGTCTAACTCCTCTTTTGCAATGAAATTGCCTCCCAGGTACTCCATTGAGCAAAATAGCAGACATTCCAGTACCAAAAATAATTTCAATCCATTTCAACCACTTATCATCAAAACCCATCTGTTTCATAATTTTCATCATAGCCATATGATCAATGGTATCAAAAGCTTTGGCAAAGTCCAACTTGAGTAAAATAATCTCTTTCTTAGAAGCTTCACATTGATATAAAAATTCAAATGCCCAAGCAAGGCAATCCTGAATGTTTCTGCCTTTAAAAAACCATATTGATTTCTATGGATAATCTTCAATATAACCTTCTGTAGCCTATTAGCCAAGATCTTTGTTATAAGCTTCAGAACACAATTAAGCAGAGTTATTGGCCTAAAATCATTGATAGATTCAGGTGATCCTATCTTTGGAATGAGTGTAATATGACCCATATTTATACTTTCTAGATTCAGATCTCCTTCATAGAATTGGAAACATAAAGAATAGATATCTTCCTTGATGATGTGCCAACATGTTTTGAGGAAGAGACCATTAAAACCATCTGGACCTGGGGCTTTATCACTTGTCATCTCCTTCACCACCTTGTCAATTTCCTCTCTAGTAAATGGTAAGGATAAAACCTCAAGGCCCTCAGTAGGAGTAATCAGATTTTGAAGATTAAAAAGCATCTCAGGCTGTGTAGATGTGCCTAGTCTTTCTTATAGGCTTGATAAATAGCATTTTCTTTATCAGCATGCTCAGTAACAGAAGAACCATCTGAGAGTTTAAGTGAGGCAATATTATTCTTTCTATATCTTTCAGTAGCAAAATTATGAAAGAATTTTGTGTTTTCATCTCCAAACTTTGTCCATCTAACTGTGCATCTTTTCTTCCAATAAGCATTCTGGTATTGTAAAAGCCTTACAAGGCGAGCTTTTAAAATTCTCCTGAAATTTGCTTCCTGACAGAATAAAGGCCTTTTGTCCTCCAAATTATCAAGTTCAGAGAGGACTTTATTGGTATTTGCAATAAAAGTGGACAACTTTGAGATTGATTTGCTCCAAAATTTCAAGTCATATCTCAGCTTTTTAGCTTTGCATTAAGATTTGCAGCACTATTGGATTTGTGAGTTGGCTTACTCCAGCATTTTGCAACCACTTCCAGAAAACCAGGATGAGCAACCCAAAAGTTTTCAAATCGAAAAATCTTACTACCAGGGATCTTAGTCTGAATAGAAACAACACAGGGAGTGTGATCAAAAGTTGGTTTGCCTTGTGTGGAAACAACTGTGTTAGGAAAACTAGTTGTCCAGTGAATGGAAGTGAAAAACCAATCAAGTTGCTCTAACAGAGGGTCTTGTTGCATGTTACTCCAGGTATATTTCTTCCTTTAATTGGCAATTCAGTGAGCTGTTGCTCTCTAATGAAATCATTAAAGATGAGCATGTCATTAACATTCCCTCCAAGTTATTCCTATTTGCAGGAGACCTAATCAAATTAAAGATTCCCCCTTATACAGGTCCAGATCCTTCTCTTCTAGGTTAGAGCTCATGCATGCGAGTGGGGACACATGCAATCACCTATACCAACCTTGCACCACACTCACACACATATGCTAGGGACACATGCAAGTTTTCAGATGATTCTGACATTCTCGTGGACTTCCTCCGGCGAAACCCTGATCTGCGGGCTCGGATCGTCTACCCCCTAGACATTCTTCTGATGGGGTATCCCGATGTAGCTATCTCTTGTTTTGTGTTTGATTATGTCATGGGATGATGTGAAACCATTTTGGTTCACAAGTTGGGGTACTATACGGCCCGGTTTCACCGTACGGGGAGATTCCCCTTTATACAGGTCCAGAACCTTCGTTTCTAGGTTAGAGCACATGCATGCGAGGGGGACACATGCAATCACATATACCAACTTGCACCACACTCACACGCATATGCTAGGGACACATGCAGTTTTCATCTGATTCTAACGTTCTCGTGGTCTTCCTCCGGCGAAACCCTGATCTACGGGCCTCGGATCGTCTACCCCTAGACATTCTTCTGACAGGGGTAGCCCGGCGTAGCTCTCTCTTGTTTTGTATTTGACTAGGTCATAGGATGATGTAAAACTATGTTGGTTCACAAGTTGGGGCACTATCGTACCCGGTTTCACCTGAACGGTGAGATTCCCCCTTATACAGGTCCAAAACCTTTCGCTTCTAGGTTAGAGCACATGCATGTGACGGGGACACATGCAATCACCTATACCAACCTTTCACCACACTCACACACATATGCTAGGGACACATGCAAGTTTTCAGATGATTCCGACGTTCTCGTGGTCTTCCTCCGGCGAAACCCTGATCTGTGGGCCTGGATCGTCTACCCCCTAGACATTCTTCTGATGGGGGTAGCCCGACGTAGCTCTCTCTTGTTTTGTGTTTGATTATGTCATGGGATGATGTGAAACGATGTTGGTTCGCAACTTGGGGCACTATACGGTCCGGTTTCACCGTAACGGGGAGATTCCCCCTTTCACAGGTCTAGAACCTTCGCATCTAGGTTAGAGCGCATGCATGCGAGGGGGACACATGCAAACACATATACCAACGTGGCACCACACTTACACACATATGCTAGGGACACATGCAAGTTTTCATCTGATTCCGACGTTCTCGTGGTCTTCCTCCCGCGAAACCCTGATCTGCGGGCCTCGCATCGTCTACCCCCCTAGACATTCTTCTGATAGGGGTTGCCCGGCGTAGCTCTCTCTTGTTTTGTGTTTTACTAGGTCATAGGATGATGTAAAACCATGTTGGTTCACAAGTTGGGGCACTATCCTACCCAGTTTCACATAAACGGGGAGATTCCCCCTTATACAGGTCCAGAACCTTTCGTTTCTAGGTTAGAGCGCATGCATGCGAGGGGGAGACGTGCAATCACCTATACCAACCTTGCACCACACTCACACACATATGCTAGGGACACATGCAAGTTTTCAGATGATTCCGACGTTCTCGTGGTCTTCCTCCGGCGAAACCCTAATCTGCGGGGCTCGGATCGTCTACCCCCTTGACATTCTTCTGACAGGGGTAGCCCGGCGTAGCTCTCTCTTGTTTTGTGTTTGACTAGGTCATAGCATGGTGTAAAACCATGTTGGTTCACAAGTTGGGGCACTATCCTACCCGGTTTCACCGGAACGGGGAGATTCCCCCTTATACAGGTCCAAATCATTTCTCTTCTAGTTTAGAGCGCATGCATGCGAGTGGGGACACATGCAATCACCTATACCAACCTTGCACCACACTCACACACATATGCTAGGGACACATGCAAGTTTTCAGATGATTCTGACGTTCTCGTGGACTTCCTCCGGCGAAACCCTGATCTGCGGGGCTTGGATCGTCTACCCCCTAGACATTCTTCTGATGGGGGTAGCCCGGCGTAGCTCTCTCTTGTTTTGTGTTTGATTATGTCATGGGATGATGTGAAACCATGTTGGTTCACAAGTTGGGGCACTATACGGTCCGGTTTCACCGTAACGGGGAGATTCCCCTTTATACAGGTCCAGAACCTTCGCTTCTAGGTTAGAGCGCATGCATGCAAGGGGGACACATGCAAACACATATACCAACCTGGCACCACACTCACACACATATGCTAGGGACACATGCAAGTTTTCAGATGATTCTGACGTTCTCGTGGTCTTCCTCCGGCGAAACCCTGATCTGTGGGCCTCGGATCGTCTACCCCCCTAGACATTCTTCTGATGGGGGTAGCCCGGCGTAGCTCTCTCTTGTTTGTGTTTGATTATGTCATTGGATGATGTGAAACCATGTTGGTTCACAAGTTGGGGCACTATACTACCCGGTTTCACCGTAACGGGGAGATTCCCCCTTTACAGGTCTAGAACCTTCGCATCTAGGTTAGAGCGCATGCATGCGAGGGGGGACACATGCAAACACATATACCAACGTTGCACCACACTCACACACATATGCTAGGGACACATGCAAGTTTTCATCTGATTCCAACGTTCTCGTGGTCTTCCTCCCGCGAAACCCTGATCTGCGGGCCTCGCATCGTCTACCCCCTAGACATTCTTCTGACAGGGGTAGCCCGCGTAGCTCTCTCTTGTTTTGTGTTTGACTAGGTCATAGGATGATGTAAAACCATGTTGGTTCACAAGTTGGGGCACTATCCTACCCGGTTTCACCTAACGGGGAGATTCCCCCTTATACAGGTCCAGAACCTTTCGTTTCTAGGTTAGAGTGCATGCATGCGAGGGGGACACATGAAATCACCTATACCAACATTGCACCACACTCACACACATATGCTAGGGACACATGCAAGTTTTCAGATGATTCCGACGTTCTCGTGGTCTTCCTCCGGCGAAACCCTAATCTGCGGGCCTCGGATCGTCTACCCCCCTAGACATTCTTCTGACAGGGGTAGCCCGGCGTAGCTCTCTCTTGTTTTGTGTTTGACTAGGTCATAGCATGGTGTAAAACCATGTTGGTTCACAAGTTGGGGCACTATCCTACCCGGTTTCACCGGAACGGGGAGATTCCCCCTTATACAGGTCCAGATCCTTCGCATCTAGGTTAGAGCACATGCATGCGAGGGGGGACACATGCAATCACATATACCAACCTTGCACCACACTCACACGCATATGCTAGGGACACATGCAAGTTTTCATCTGATTCTAACGTTCTCGTGGTCTTCCTCCGGCGAAACCCTGATCTACGGGCCTCGGATCGTCTACCCCCTAGACATTCTTCTGACAGGGGTAGCCCGGCGTAGCTCTCTCTTGTTTTGTATTTGACTAGGTCATAGGATGATGTAAAACTATGTTGGTTCACAAGTTGGGGCACTATCGTACCCGGTTTCACCTGAACGGGGAGATTCCCCCTTATACAGGTCCAAAACCTTTCGCTTCTAGGTTAGAGCGCATGCATGTGACGGGGACACATGCAATCACCTATACCAACCTTGCACCACACTCACACACATATGCTAGGGACACATGCAAGTTTTCAGATGATTCCGACGTTCTCGTGGTCTTCCTCCGGCGAAACCCTAATCTGCGGGGCTCGGATCGTCTACCCCCCTAGACATTCTTCTGACAGGGGTAGCCCGGCGTAGCTCTCTCTTGTTTTGTGTTTGACTAGGTCATAGCATGGTGTAAAACCATGTTGGTTCACAAGTTGGGGCACTATCCTACCCGGTTTCACCGGAACGGGGAGATTCCCCCTTATACAGGTCCAGATCCTTTCGCATCTAGGTTAGAGCGCATGCATGCGAGGGGGGACACATGCAATCACATATACCAACCTTGCACCACACTCACACGCATATGCTAGGGACACATGCAAGTTTTCATCTGATTCCGTTCTCGTGGTCTTCCTCCGGCGAAACCCTGATCTACGGGCCTCGGATCGTCTACCCCCTAGACATTCTTCTGACAGGGGTAGCCCGGCGTAGCTCTCTCTTGTTTTGTATTTGACTAGGTCATAGGATGATGTAAAACCATGTTGGTTCACAAGTTGGGGCACTATCGTACCCGGTTTCACCTGAACGGGGAGATTCCCCCTTATACAGGTCCAAAACCTTTCGCTTCTAGGTTAGAGCGCATGCATGTGACGGGGACACATGCAATCACCTATACCAACCTTGCACCACACTCACACACATATGCTAGGGACACATGCAAGTTTTCAGATGATTCCGACGTTCTCGTGGTCTTCCTCCGGCGAAACCCTAATCTGCGGGGCTCGGATCGTCTACCCCCTAGACATTCTTCTGACAGGGGTAGCCCGGCGTAGCTCTCTCTTGTTTTGTGTTTGACTAGGTCATTGCATGGTGTAAAACCATGTTGGTTAACAAGTTGGGGCACTATCCTACCCGGTTTCACCGGAACGGGGAGATTCCCCCTTATACAGGTCCAGATCCTTTCGCATCTAGGTTAGAGCACATGCATGCGAGGGGGGACACATGCAATCACATATACCAACCTTGCACCACACTCACACGCATATGCTAGGGACACATGCAAGTTTTCATCTGATTCTAACGTTCTCGTGGTCTTCCTCCGGCGAAACCCTGATCTACGGGCCTCGGATCGTCTACCCCCTAGACATTCTTCTGACAGGGGTAGCCCGGCGTAGCTCTCTCTTGTATTGTATTTGACTAGGTCATAGGATGATGTAAAACTATGTTGGTTCACAAGTTGGGGCACTATCGTACCCGGTTTCACCTGAACGGGGAGATTCCCCCTTATACAGGTCCAAAACCTTTCGCTTCTAGGTTAGAGCGCATGCATGTGACGGGGACACATGCAATCACCTATACCAACCTTGCACCACACTCACACACATATGCTAGGGACACATGCAAGTTTTCAGATGATTCCGACGTTCTCGTGGTCTTCCTCCGGCGAAACCCTGATCTGTGGGCCTTGGATCGTCTACCCCCTAGACATTCTTCTGATGGGGGTATCCCGACGTAGCTATCTCTTGTTTTGTGTTTGATTATGTCATGGGATGATGTGAAACCATGTTGGTTCACAAGTTGGGGCACTATACGGCCCGGTTTCACCGTAACGGGGAGATTCCCCTTTATACAGGTCCAGAACCTTCGTTTCTAGGTTAGAGCACATGCATGCGAGGGGGGACACATGCAATCACATATACCAACCTTGCACCACACTCACACGCATATGCTAGGGACACATGCAAGTTTTCATCTGATTCTAACGTTCTCGTGGTCTTCCTCCGGCGAAACCCTGATCTACGGGCCTCGGATCGTCTACCCCCTAGACATTCTTCTGACAGGGGTAGCCCGGCGTAGCTCTCTCTTGTTTTGTATTTGACTAGGTCATAGGATGATGTAAAACTATGTTGGTTCACAAGTTGGGGCACTATCGTACCCGGTTTCACCTGAACGGGGAGATTCCCCCTTATACAGGTCCAAAACCTTTCGCTTCTAGGTTAGAGCGCATGCATGTGACGGGGACACATGCAATCACCTATACCAACCTTGCACCACACTCACACACATATGCTAGGGACACATGCAAGTTTTCAGATGATTCCGACGTTCTCGTGGTCTTCCTCCGGCGAAACCCTGATCTGTGGGCCTTGGATCGTCTACCCCCCTAGACATTCTTCTGATGGGGGTAGCCCGGCGTAGCTCTCTCTTGTTTTGTGTTTGATTATGTCATGGGATGATGTGAAACCATGTTGGTTCGCAACTTGGGGCACTATACGGTCCGGTTTCACCGTAACGGGGAGATTCCCCCTTTCACAGGTCTAGAACCTTCGCATCTAGGTTAGAGCGCATGCATGCGAGGGGGACACATGCAAACACATATACCAACGTGGCACCACACTTACACACATATGCTAGGGACACATGCAAGTTTTCATCTGATTCCGACGTTCTCGTGGTCTTCCTCCCGCGAAACCCTGATCTGCGGTACTCGCATCGTCTACCCCCCCTAGACATTCTTCTGACAGGGGTAGCCCGACGTAGCTCTCTCTTGTTTTTTGTTTTACTAGGTCATAGGATGATGAAAAACCATGTTGGTTCACAAGTTGGGGCACTATCCTACCCAGTTTCACATAAACGGGGAGATTCCCCCTTATACAGGTCCAGAACCTTTCGTTTCTAGGTTAGAGCGCATGCATGCGAGGGGGACACATGCAATCACCTATACCAACCTTGCACCACACTCACAAACATATGCTAGGGACACATGCAAGTTTTCAGATGATTCCGATGTTCTCGTGGTCTTCCTCCGGCGAAACCCTAATCTGCGGGGCTCGGATCGTCTACCCCCTTGACATTCTTCTGACAGGGGTAGCCCGGCATAGCTCTCTCTTGTTTTGTGTTTGACTAGGTCATAGCATGGTGTAAAACCATGTTGGTTCACAAGTTGGGGCACTATCCTACCCGGTTTCACCGGAACGGGGAGATTCCCCCTTATACAGGTCCAGATCCTTTCGCATCTAGGTTAGAGCACATGCATGCGAGGGGGGACACATGCAATCACATATACCAACCTTGCACCACACTCACACGCATATGCTAGGGACACATGCAAGTTTTCATCTGATTCTAACGTTCTCGTGGTCTTCCTCCGGCGAAACCCTAATCTACGGGCCTCGGATCGTCTACCCCCTAGACATTCTTCTGACAGGGGTAGCCCGGCGTAGCTCTCTCTTGTTTCGTATTTGACTAGGTCATAGGATGATGTAAAACTATGTTGGTTCACAAGTTGGGGCACTATCGTACCCGGTTTCACCTGAACGGGGAGATTCCCCCTTATACAGGTCCAAAACCTTTCGCTTCTAGGTTAGAGTGCATGCATGTGACGGGGACACATGCAATCACCTATACCAACCTTGCACCACACTCACACACATATGCTAGGGACACATGCAAGTTTTCAGATGATTCCGACGTTCTCGTGGTCTTCCTCCGGCGAAACCCTGATCTGTGGGCCTTGGATCGTCTACCCCCTAGACATTCTTCTGATGGGGGTATCCCGACGTAGCTATCTCTTATTTTGTGTTTGATTATGTCATGGGATGATGTGAAACCATGTTGGTTCACAAGTTGGGGCACTATACGGCCCGGTTTCACCGTAACGGGGAGATTCCCCTTTATACAGGTCCAGAACCTTCGTTTCTAGGTTAGAGCACATGCATGCGAGGGGGGACACATGCAATCACATATACCAACCTTGCACCACACTCACACGCATATGCTAGGGACACATGCAAGTTTTCATCTGATTCTAACGTTCTCGTGGTCTTCCTCCGGCGAAACCCTGATCTACGGGCCTCGGATCGTCTACCCCCTAGACATTCTTCTGACAGGGGTAGCCCGGCGTAGCTCTCTCTTGTTTTGTATTTGACTAGGTCATAGGATGATGTAAAACTATGTTGGTTCACAAGTTGGGGCACTATCGTACCCGGTTTCACCTGAACGGGGAGATTCCCCCTTATACAGGTCCAAAACCTTTCGCTTCTAGGCTAGAGCGCATGCATGTGACGGGGACACATGCAATCACCTATACCAACCTTGCACCACACTCACACACATATGCTAGGGACACATGCAAGTTTTCAGATGATTCCGACGTTCTCGTGGTCTTCCTCCGGCGAAACCCTGATCTGTGGGCCTTGGATCGTCTACCCCCCTAGACATTCTTCTGATGGGGGTAGCCCGGCGTAGCTCTCTCTTGTTTTGTGTTTGATTATGTCATGGGATGATGTGAAACCATGTTGGTTCGCAACTTGGGGCACTATACGGTCCGGTTTCACCGTAACGGGGAGATTCCCCCTTTCACAGGTCTAGAACCTTCGCATCTAGGTTAGAGCGCATGCATGCGAGGGGGACACATGCAAACACATATACCAACGTGGCACCACACTTACACACATATGCTAGGGACACATGCAAGTTTTCATCTGATTCCGACGTTCTCGTGGTCTTCCTCCCGCGAAACCCTGATCTGCGGGCCTCGCATCGTCTACCCCCCCTAGACATTCTTCTGACAGGGGTAGCCCGGCGTAGCTCTCTCTTGTTTTGTGTTTTACTAGGTCATAGGATGATGTAAAACCATGTTGGTTCACAAGTTGGGGCACTATCCTACCCAGTTTCACATAAACGGGGAGATTCCCCCTTATACAGGTCCAGAACCTTTCGTTTCTAGGTTAGAGCGCATGCATGCGAGGGGGACACATGCAATCACCTATACCAACCTTGCACCACACTCACACACATATGCTAGGGACACATGCAAGTTTTTAGATGATTCCGACGTTCTCGTGGTCTTCCTCCGGCGAAACCCTAATCTGCGGGGCTCGGATCGTCTACCCCCTTGACATTCCTCTGACAGGGGTAGCCCGGCATAGCTCTCTCTTGTTTTGTGTTTGACTAGGTCATAGCATGGTGTAAAACCATGTTGGTTCACAAGTTGGGGCACTATCCTACCCGGTTTCACCGGAACGGGGAGATTCCCCCTTATACAGGTCCAGATCCTTTCGCATCTAGGTTAGAGCACGTGCATGCGAGGGGGGACACATGCAATCACATATACCAACCTTGCACCACACTCACACGCATATGCTAGGGACACATGCAAGTTTTCATCTGATTCTAACGTTCTCGTGGTCTTCCTCCGGCGAAACCCTGATCTACGGGCCTCGGATCGTCTACCCCCTAGACATTCTTCTGACAGGGGTAGCCCGGCGTAGCTCTCTCTTGTTTCGTATTTGACTAGGTCATAGGATGATGTAAAACTATGTTGGTTCACAAGTTGGGGCACTATCGTACCCGGTTTCACCTGAACGGGGAGATTCCCCCTTATACAGGTCCAAAACCTTTCGCTTCTAGGTTAGAGCGCATGCATGTGACGGGGACACATGCAATCACCTATACCAACCTTGCACCACACTCACACACATATGCTAGGGACACATGCAAGTTTTCAGATGATTCCGACGTTCTCGTGGTCTTCCTCCGGCGAAACCCTGATCTGTGGGCCTTGGATCGTCTACCCCCCTAGACATTCTTCTGATGGGGGTATCCCGACGTAGCTATCTCTTATTTTGTGTTTGATTATGTCATGGGATGATGTGAAACCATGTTGGTTCACAAGTTGGGGCACTATACGGCCCGGTTTCACCGTAACGGGGAGATTCCCCTTTATACAGGTCCAGAACCTTCGTTTCTAGGTTAGAGCACATGCATGCGAGGGGGGACACATGCAATCACATATACCAACCTTGCACCACACTCACACGCATATGCTAGGGACACATGCAAGTTTTCATCTGATTCTAACGTTCTCGTGGTCTTCCTCCGGCGAAACCCTGATCTACGGGCCTCGGATCGTCTACCCCCTAGACATTCTTCTGACAGGGGTAGCCCGGCGTAGCTCTCTCTTGTTTTGTATTTGACTAGGTCATAGGATGATGTAAAACTATGTTGGTTCACAAGTTGGGGCACTATCGTACCCGGTTTCACCTGAACGGGGAGATTCCCCCTTATACAGGTCCAAAACCTTTCGCTTCTAGGCTAGAGCGCATGCATGTGACGGGGACACATGCAATCACCTATACCAACCTTGCACCACACTCACACACATATGCTAGGGACACATGCAAGTTTTCAGATGATTCCGACGTTCTCGTGGTCTTCCTCCGGCGAAACCCTGATCTGTGGGCCTTGGATCGTCTACCCCCCTAGACATTCTTCTGATGGGGGTAGCCCGACGTAGCTCTCTCTTGTTTTGTGTTTGATTATGTCATGGGATGATGTGAAACCATGTTGGTTCGCAACTTGGGGCACTATACGGTCCGGTTTCACCGTAACGGGGAGATTCCCCCTTTCACAGGTCTAGAACCTTCGCATCTAGGTTAGAGCGCATGCATGCGAGGGGGACACATGCAAACACATATACCAACGTGGCACCACACTTACACACATATGCTAGGGACACATGCAAGTTTTCATCTGATTCCGACGTTCTCGTGGTCTTCCTCCCGCGAAACCCTGATCTGCGGGCCTCGCATCGTCTACCCCCCTAGACATTCTTCTGACAGGGGTAGCCCGGCGTAGCTCTCTCTTGTTTTGTGTTTTACTAGGTCATAGGATGATGTAAAACCATGTTGGTTCACAAGTTGGGGCACTATCCTACCCAGTTTCACATAAACGGGGAGATTCCCCCTTATACAGGTCCAGAACCTTTCGTTTCTAGGTTAGAGCGCATGCATGCGAGGGGGACACATGCAATCACCTATACCAACCTTGCACCACACTCACACACATATGCTAGGGACACATGCAAGTTTTCAGATGATTCCGACGTTCTCGTGGTCTTCCTCCGGCGAAACCCTAATCTGCGGGGCTCGGATCGTCTACCCCCTTGACATTCTTCTGACAGGGGTAGCCCGGCATAGCTCTCTCTTGTTTTGTGTTTGACTAGGTCATAGCATGGTGTAAAACCATGTTGGTTCACAAGTTGGGGCACTATCCTACCCGGTTTCACCGGAACGGGGAGATTCCCCCTTATACAGGTCCAGATCCTTTCGCATCTAGGTTAGAGCACATGCATGCGAGGGGGGACACATGCAATCACATATACCAACCTTGCACCACACTCACACGCATATGCTAGGGACACATGCAAGTTTTCATCTGATTCTAACGTTCTCGTGGTCTTCCTCCGGCGAAACCCTGATCTACGGGCCTCGGATCGTCTACCCCCTAGACATTCTTCTGACAGGGGTAGCCCGGCGTAGCTCTCTCTTGTTTCGTATTTGACTAGGTCATAGGATGATGTAAAACTATGTTGGTTCACAAGCTGGGGCACTATCGTACCCGGTTTCACCTGAACGGGGAGATTCCCCCTTATACAGGTCCAAAACCTTTCGCTTCTAGGTTAGAGCGCATGCATGTGACGGGGACACATGCAATCACCTATACCAACCTTGCACCACACACACACACATATGCTAGGGACACATGCAAGTTTTCAGATGATTCCGACGTTCTGGTGGTCTTCCTCCGGCGAAACCCTGATCTGTGGGCCTTGGATCGTCTACCCCCCTAGACATTCTTCTGATGGGGGTATCCCGACGTAGCTATCTCTTATTTTGTGTTTGTTTATGTCATGGGATGATGTGAAATCATGTTGGTTCACAAGTTGGGGCACTATACGGCCCGGTTTCACCGTAACGGGGAGATTCCCCTTTATACAGGTCCAGAACCTTCGTTTCTAGGTTAGAGCACATGCATGCGAGGGGGGACACATGCAATCACATATACCAACCTTGCACCATACTCACACGCATATGCTAGGGACACATGCAAGTTTTCATCTGATTCTAACGTTCTCGTGGTCTTCCTCCGGCGAAACCCTGATCTACGGGCCTCGGATCGTCTACCCCCTAGACATTCTTCTGACAGGGGTAGCCCGGCGTAGCTCTCTCTTGTTTTGTATTTGACTAGGTCATAGGATGATGTAAAACTATGTTGGTTCACAAGTTGTGGCACTATCGTACCCGGTTTCACCTGAACGGGGAGATTCCCCCTTATACAGGTCCAAAACCTTTCGCTTCTAGGCTAGAGCGCATGCATGTGACGGGGACACATGCAATCACCTATACCAACCTTGCACCACACTCACACACATATGCTAGGGACACATGCAAGTTTTCAGATGATTCCGACGTTCTCGTGGTCTTCCTCCGGCGAAACCCTGATCTGTGGGCCTTGGATCGTCTACCCCCCTAGACATTCTTCTGATGGGGGTAGCCCGGCGTAGCTCTCTCTTGTTTTGTGTTTGATTATGTCATGGGATGATGTGAAACCATGTTGGTTCGCAACTTGGGGCACTATACGGTCCGGTTTCACCGTAACGGGGAGATTCCCCCTTTCACAGGTCTAGAACCTTCGCATCTAGGTTAGAGCGCATGCATGCGAGGGGGACACATGCAAACACATATACCAACGTGGCACCACACTTACACACATATGCTAGGGACACATGCAAGTTTTCATCTGATTCCGACGTTCTCGTGGTCTTCCTCCCGCGAAACCCTGATCTGCGGGCCTCGCATCGTCTACCCCCCTAGACATTCTTCTGACAGGGGTAGCCCGGCGTAGCTCTCTCTTGTTTTGTGTTTTACTAGGTCATAGGATGATGTAAAACCATGTTGGTTCACAAGTTGGGGCACTATCCTACCCAGTTTCACATAAACGGGGAGATTCCCCCTTATACAGGTCCAGAACCTTTCGTTTCTAGGTTAGAGCGCATGCATGCGAGGGGGACACATGCAATCACCTATACCAACCTTGCACCACACTCACACACATATGCTAGGGACACATGCAAGTTTTCAGATGATTCCGACGTTCTCGTGGTCTTCCTCCGGCGAAACCCTAATCTGCGGGGCTCGGATCGTCTACCCCCTTGACATTCTTCTGACAGGTGTAGCCCGGCATAGCTCTCTCTTGTTTTGTGTTTGACTAGGTCATAGCATGGTGTAAAACCATGTTGGTTCACAAGTTGGGGCACTATCCTACCCGGTTTCACCGGAACGGGGAGATTCCCCCTTATACAGGTCCAGATCCTTTCGCATCTAGGTTAGAGCACATGCATGCGAGGGGGGACACATGCAATCACATATACCAACCTTGCACCACACTCACACGCATATGCTAGGGACACATGCAAGTTTTCATCTGATTCTAACGTTCTCGTGGTCTTCCTCCGGCGGAACCCTGATCTACGGGCCTCGGATCGTCTACCCCCTAGACATTCTTCTGACAGGGGTAGCCCGGCGTAGCTCTCTCTTGTTTCGTATTTGACTAGGTCATAGGATGATGTAAAACTATGTTGGTTCACAAGTTGGGGCACTATCGTACCCGGTTTCACCTGAACGGGGAGATTCCCCCTTATACAGGTCCAAAACCTTTCGCTTCTAGGTTAGAGCGCATGCATGTGACGGGGACACATGCAATCACCTATACCAACCTTGCACCACACTCACACACATATGCTAGGGACACATGCAAGTTTTCAGATGATTCCGACGTTCTCGTGGTCTTCCTCCGGCGAAACCCTGATCTGTGGGCCTTGGATCGTCTACCCCCCTAGACATTCTTCTGATGGGGGTATCCCGACGTAGCTATCTCTTATTTTGTGTTTGATTATGTCATGGGATGATGTGAAACCATGTTGGTTCACAAGTTGGGGCACTATACGGCCCGGTTTCACCGTAACGGGGAGATTCCCCTTTATACAGGTCCAGAACCTTCGTTTCTAGGTTAGAGCACATGCATGCGAGGGGGGACACATGCAATCACATATACCAACCTTGGACCACACTCACACGCATATGCTAGGGACACATGCAAGTTTTCATCTGATTCTAACGTTCTCGTGGTCTTCCTCCGGCGAAACCCTGATCTACGGGCCTCGGATCGTCTACCCCCTAGACATTCTTCTGACAGGGGTAGCCCGGCGTAGCTCTCTCTTGTTTTGTATTTGACTAGGTCATAGGATGATGTAAAACTATGTTGGTTCACAAGTTGGGGCACTATCGTACCCGGTTTCACCTGAACGGGGAGATTCCCCCTTATACAGGTCCAAAACCTTTCGCTTCTAGGCTAGAGCGCATGCATGTGACGGGGACACATGCAATCACCTATACCAACCTTGCACCACACTCACACACATATGCTAGGGACACATGCAAGTTTTCAGATGATTCCGACGTTCTCGTGGTCTTCCTCCGGCGAAACCCTGATCTGTGGGCCTTGGATCTTCTACCCCCCTAGACATTCTTCTGATGGGGGTAGCCCGGCGTAGCTCTCTCTTGTTTTGTGTTTGATTATGTCATGGGATGATGTGAAACCATGTTGGTTCGCAACTTGGGGCACTATACGGTCCGGTTTCACCGTAACGGGGAGATTCCCCCTTTCACAGGTCTAGAACCTTCGCATCTAGGTTAGAGCGCATGCATGCGAGGGGGACACATGCAAACACATATACCAACGTGGCACCACACTTACACACATATGCTAGGGACACATGCAAGTTTTCATCTGATTCCGACGTTCTCGTGGTCTTCCTCCCGCGAAACCCTGATCTGCGGGCCTCGCATCGTCTACCCCCCCTAGACATTCTTCTGACAGGGGTAGCCCGGCGTAGCTCTCTCTTGTTTTGTGTTTTACTAGGTCATAGGATGATGTAAAACCATGTTGGTTCACAAGTTGGGGCACTATCCTACCCAGTTTCACATAAACGGGGAGATTCCCCCTTATACAGGTCCAGAACCTTTCGTTTCTAGGTTAGAGCGCATGCATGCGAGGGGGACACATGCAATCACCTATACCAACCTTGCACCACACTCACACACATATTCTAGGGACACATGCAAGTTTTCAGATGATTCCGACGTTCTCGTGGTCTTCCTCCGGCGAAACCCTAATCTGCGGGGCTCGGATCGTCTACCCCCTTGACATTCTTCTGACAGGGGTAGCCCGGCGTAGCTCTCTCTTGTTTTGTGTTTGACTAGGTCATAGCATGGTGTAAAACCATGTTGGTTCACAAGTTGGGGCACTATCCTACCCGGTTTCACCGGAACGGGGAGATTCCCCCTTATACAGGTCCAGATCCTTTCTCTTCTAGGTTAGAGCGCATGCATGCGAGTGGGGACACATGCAATCACCTATACCAACCTTGCACCACACTCACACACATATGCTAGGGACACATGCAAGTTTTCAGATGATTCTGACGTTCTCGTGGACTTCCTCCGGCGAAACCCTAATGATCTGCGGGGCTTGGATCGTCTACCCCCTAGACATTCTTCTGATGGGGGTATCCCGACGTAGCTATCTCTTGTTTTGTGTTTGATTATGTCATGGGATGATGTGAAACCATGTTGGTTCACAAGTTGGTGCACTATACGGCCCGGTTTCACCGTAACGGGGAGATTCCCCTTTATACAGGTCCAGAACCTTCGTTTCTAGGTTAGAGCACATGCATGCGAGGGGGGACACATGCAATCACATATACCAACCTTGCACCACACTCACACGCATATGCTAGGGACACATGCAAGTTTTCATCTGATTCTGACGTTCTCGTGGTCTTCCTCCGGCGAAACCCTGATCTACGGGCCTCGGATCGTCTACCCCCTAGACATTCTTCTGACAGGGGTAGCCCGGCGTAGCTCTCTCTTGTTTTGTATTTGACTAGGTCATAGTCTGATGTAAAACCATGTTGGTTCACAAGTTGGGGAACTATCCTACCCAGTTTCACATAAACGGGGAGATTCCCCCTTATACAGGTCCAGAACCTTTCGTTTCTAGGTTAGAGCGCATGCATGCGAGGGGGACACATGCAATCACCTATACCAACCTTGCACCACACTCACACACATATGCTAGGGACACATGCAAGTTTTCAGATGATTCCGACGTTCTCGTGGTCTTCCTCCGGCGAAACCCTAATCTGCGGGGCTCGGATCGTCTACCCCCTTGACATTCTTCTGACAGGTGTAGCCCGGCATAGCTCTCTCTTGTTTTGTGTTTGACTAGGTCATAGCATGGTGTAAAACCATGTTGGTTCACAAGTTGGGGCACTATCCTACCCGGTTTCACCGGAACGGGGAGATTCCCCCTTATACAGGTCCAGATCCTTTCGCATCTAGGTTAGAGCACATGCATGCGAGGGGGGACACATGCAATCACATATACCAACCTTGCACCACACTCACACGCATATGCTAGGGACACATGCAAGTTTTCATCTGATTCTAACGTTCTCGTGGTCTTCCTCCGGCGGAACCCTGATCTACGGGCCTCGGATCGTCTACCCCCTAGACATTCTTCTGACAGGGGTAGCCCGGCGTAGCTCTCTCTTGTTTCGTATTTGACTAGGTCATAGGATGATGTAAAACTATGTTGGTTCACAAGTTGGGGCACTATCGTACCCGGTTTCACCTGAACGGGGAGATTCCCCCTTATACAGGTCCAAAACCTTTCGCTTCTAGGTTAGAGCGCATGCATGTGACGGGGACACATGCAATCACCTATACCAACCTTGCACCACACTCACACACATATGCTAGGGACACATGCAAGTTTTCAGATGATTCCGACGTTCTCGTGGTCTTCCTCCGGCGAAACCCTGATCTGTGGGCCTTGGATCGTCTACCCCCTAGACATTCTTCTGATGGGGGTATCCCGACGTAGCTATCTCTTATTTTGTGTTTGATTATGTCATGGGATGATGTGAAACCATGTTGGTTCACAAGTTGGGGCACTATACGGCCCGGTTTCACCGTAACGGGGAGATTCCCCTTTATACAGGTCCAGAACCTTCGTTTCTAGGTTAGAGCACATGCATGCGAGGGGGGACACATGCAATCACATATACCAACCTTGGACCACACTCACACGCATATGCTAGGGACACATGCAAGTTTTCATCTGATTCTAACGTTCTCGTGGTCTTCCTCCGGCGAAACCCTGATCTACGGGCCTCGGATCGTCTACCCCCTAGACATTCTTCTGACAGGGGTAGCCCGGCGTAGCTCTCTCTTGTTTTGTATTTGACTAGGTCATAGGATGATGTAAAACTATGTTGGTTCACAAGTTGGGGCACTATCGTACCCGGTTTCACCAGAACGGGGAGATTCCCCCTTATACAGGTCCAAAACCTTTCGCTTCTAGGCTAGAGCGCATGCATGTGACGGGGACACATGCAATCACCTATACCAACCTTGCACGACACTCACACACATATGCTAGGGACACATGCAAGTTTTCAGATGATTCCGACGTTCTCGTGGTCTTCCTCCGGCGAAACCCTGATCTGTGGGCCTTGGATCGTCTACCCCCTAGACATTCTTCTGATGGGGGTAGCCCGGCGTAGCTCTCTCTTGTTTTGTGTTTGATTATGTCATGGGATGATGTGAAACCATGTTGGTTCGCAACTTGGGGCACTATACGGTCCGATTTCACCGTAACGCGGAGATTCCCCCTTTCACAGGTCTAGAACCTTCGCATCTAGGTTAGAGCGCATGCATGCGAGGGGGACACATGCAAACACATATACCAACGTGGCACCACACTTACACACATATGCTAGGGACACATGCAAGTTTTCATCTGATTCCGACGTTCTCGTGGTCTTCCTCCCGCGAAACCCTGATCTGCGGGCCTCGCATCGTCTACCCCCCCTAGACATTCTTCTGACAGGGGTAGCCCGGCGTAGCTCTCTCTTGTTTTGTGTTTTACTAGGTCATAGGATGATGTAAAACCATGTTGGTTCACAAGTTGGGGCACTATCCTACCCAGTTTCACATAAACGGGGAGATTCCCCCTTATACAGGTCCAGAACCTTTCGTTTCTAGGTTAGAGCGCATGCATGCGAGGGGGACACAGGCAATCACCTATACCAACCTTGCACCACACTCATACACATATTCTAGGGACACATGCAAGTTTTCAGATGATTCCGACGTTCTCGTGGTCTTCCTCCGGCGAAACCCTAATCTGCGGGGCTCGGATCGTCTACCCCCTTGACATTCTTCTGACAGGGGTAGCCCGGCGTAGCTCTCTCTTGTTTTGTGTTTGACTAGGTCATAGCATGGTGTAAAACCATGTTGGTTCACAAGTTGGGGCACTATCCTACCCGGTTTCACCGGAACGGGGAGATTCCCCCTTATACAGGTCCAGATCCTTTCTCTTCTAGGTTAGAGCGCATGCATGCGAGTGGGGACACATGCAATCACCTATACCAACCTTGCACCACACTCACACACATATGCTAGGGACACATGCAAGTTTTCAGATGATTCTGACGTTCTCGTGGACTTCCTCCGGCGAAACCCTAATGATCTGCGGGGCTTGGATCGTCTACCCCCTAGACATTCTTCTGATGGGGGTATCCCGACGTAGCTATCTCTTGTTTTGTGTTTTATTATGTCATGGGATGATGTGAAACCATGTTGGTTCACAAGTTGGTGCACTATACGGCCCGGTTTCACCGTAACGGGGAGATTCCCCTTTATACAGGTCCAGAACCTTCGTTTCTAGGTTAGAGCACATGCATGCGAGGGGGGACACATGCAATCACATATACCAACCTTGCACCACACTCACACGCATATGCTAGGGACACATGCAAGTTTTCATCTGATTCTGACGTTCTCGTGGTCTTCCTCCGGCGAAACCCTGATCTACGGGCCTCGGATCGTCTACCCCCTAGACATTCTTCTGACAGGGGTAGCCCGGCGTAGCTCTCTCTTGTTTTGTATTTGACTAGGTCATAGTCTGATGTAAAACCATGTTGGTTCACAAGTTGGGGCACTATCCTACCCAGTTTCACATAAACGGGGAGATTCCCCCTTATACAGGTCCAGAACCTTTCGTTTCTAGGTTAGAGCGCATGCATGCGAGGGGGACACATGCAATCACCTATACCAACCTTGCACAACACTCACACACATATGCTAGGGACACATGCAAGTTTTCAGATGATTCTGACGTTCTCGTGGTCTTCCTCCGGCGAAACCCTAATCTGCGGGGCTCGGATCGTCTACCCCCTTGACATTCTTCTGACAGGTGTAGCCCGGCATAGCTCTCTCTTGTTTTGTGTTTGACTAGGTCATAGCATGGTGTAAAACCATGTTGGTTCACAAGTTGGGGCACTATCCTACCCGGTTTCACCGGAACGGGGAGATTCCCCCTTATACAGGTCCAGATCCTTTCGCATCTAGGTTAGAGCACATGCATGCGAGGGGGGACACATGCAATCACATATACCAACCTTGCACCACACTCACACGCATATGCTAGGGACACATGCAAGTTTTCATCTGATTCTAACGTTCTCGTGGTCTTCCTCCGGCGGAACCCTGATCTACGGGCCTCGGATCGTCTACCCCCTAGACATTCTTCTGACAGGGGTAGCCCGGCGTAGCTCTCTCTTGTTTCGTATTTGACTAGGTCATAGGATGATGTAAAACTATGTTGGTTCACAAGTTGGGGCACTATCGTACCCGGTTTCACCTGAACGGGGAGATTCCCCCTTATACAGGTCCAAAACCTTTCGCTTCTAGGTTAGAGCGCATGCATGTGACGGGGACACATGCAATCACCTATACCAACCTTGCACCACACTCACACACATATGCTAGGGACACATGCATGTTTTCAGATGATTCCGACGTTCTCGTGGTCTTCCTCCGGCGAAACCCTGATCTGTGGGCCTTGGATCGTCTACCCCCCTAGACATTCTTCTGATGGGGGTATCCCGACGTAGCTATCTCTTATTTTGTGTTTGATTATGTCATGGGATGATGTGAAACCATGTTGGTTCACAAGTTGGGGCACTATACGGCCCGGTTTCACCGTAACGGGGAGATTCCCCTTTATACAGGTCCAGAACCTTCGTTTCTAGGTTAGAGCACATGCATGCGAGGGGGGACACATGCAATCACATATACCAACCTTGGACCACACTCACACGCATATGCTAGGGACACATGCAAGTTTTCATCTGATTCTAACGTTCTCGTGGTCTTCCTCCGGCGAAACCCTGATCTACGGGCCTCGGATCGTCTACCCCCTAGACATTCTTCTGACAGGGGTAGCCCGGCGTAGCTCTCTCTTGTTTTGTATTTGACTAGGTCATAGGATGATGTAAAACTATGTTGGTTCACAAGTTGGGGCACTATCGTACCCGGTTTCACCTGAACGGGGAGATTCCCCCTTATACAGGTCCAAAACCTTTCGCTTCTAGGCTAGAGCGCATGCATGTGACGGGGACACATGCAATCACCTATACCAACCTTGCACCACACTCACACACATATGCTAGGGACACATGCAAGTTTTCAGATGATTCCGACGTTCTCGTGGTCTTCCTCCGGCGAAACCCTGATCTGTGGGCCTTGGATCGTCTACCCCCCTAGACATTCTTCTGATGGGGGTAGCCCGGCGTAGCTCTCTCTTGTTTTGTGTTTGATTATGTCATGGGATGATGTGAAACCATGTTGGTTCGCAACTTGGGGCACTATACGGTCCGGTTTCACCGTAACGGGGAGATTCCCCCTTTCACAGGTCTAGAACCTTCGCATCTAGGTTAGAGCGCATGCATGCGAGGGGGACACATGCAAACACATATACCAACGTGGCACCACACTTACACACATATGCTAGGGACACATGCAAGTTTTCATCTGATTCCGACGTTCTCGTGGTCTTCCTCCGGCGAAACCCTGATCTGCGGGCCTCGCATCGTCTACCCCCCCTAGACATTCTTCTGACAGGGGTAGCCCGGCGTAGCTCTCTCTTGTTTTGTGTTTTACTAGGTCATAGGATGATGTAAAACCATGTTGGTTCACAAGTTGGGGCACTATCCTACCCAGTTTGACATAAACGGGGAGATTCCCCCTTATACAGGTCCAGAACCTTTCGTTTCTAGGTTAGAGCGCATGCATGAGAGGGGGACACATGCAATCACCTATACCAACCTTGCACCACACTCACACACATATTCTAGGGACACATGCAAGTTTTCAGATGATTCCGACGTTCTCGTGGTCTTCCTCCGGCGAAACCCTAATCTGCGGGGCTCGGATCGTCTACCCCCTTGACATTCTTCTGACAGGGGTAGCCCGGCGTAGCTCTCTCTTGTTTTGTGTTTGACTAGGTCATATCATGGTGTAAAACCATGTTGGTTCACAAGTTGGGGCACTATCCTACCCGGTTTCACCGGAACGGGGAGATTCCCCCTTATACAGGTCCAGATCCTTTCTCTTCTAGGTTAGAGCGCATGCATGCGAGTGGGGACACATGCAATCACCTATACCAACCTTGGACCACACTCACACACATATGCTAGGGACACATGCAAGTTTTCAGATGATTCTGACGTTCTCGTGGACTTCCTCCGGCGAAACCCTAATGATCTGCGGGGCTTGGATCGTCTACCCCCTAGACATTCTTCTGATGGGGGTATCCCGACGTAGCTATCTCTTGTTTTGTGTTTGATTATGTCATGGGATGATGTGAAACCATGTTGGTTCACAAGTTGGTGCACTATACGGCCCGGTTTCACCGTAACGGGGAGATTCCCCTTTATACAGGTCCAGAACCTTCGTTTCTAGGTTAGAGCACATGCATGCGAGGGGGGACACATGCAATCACATATACCAACCTTGCACCACACTCACACGCATATGCTAGGGACACATGCAAGTTTTCATCTGATTCTGACGTTCTCGTGGTCTTCCTCCGGCGAAACCCTGATCTACGGGCCTCGGATCGTCTACCCCCTAGACATTCTTCTGACAGGGGTAGCCCGGCGTAGCTCTCTCTTGTTTTGTATTTGACTAGGTCATAGGATGATGTAAAACCATGTTGGTTCACAAGTTGGGGCACTATCGTACCCGGTTTCACCTGAACGGGGAGATTCCCCCTTATACAGGTCCAAAACCTTACGCTTCTAGGTTAGAGCGCATGCATCTGACGGGGACACATGCAATCACCTATACCAACCTTGCACCACACTCACACACATATGCTAGGGACAAATGCAAGTTTTCAGATGATTCCGACGTTCTCGTGGTCTTCCTCCGGCAAAACCCTAATCTGCGGGGCTCGGATCGTTTACCCCCCTAGACATTCTTCTGACAGGGGTAGCCCGGCATAGATCTCTCTTGTTTTGTGTTTGATTATGTCATGGGATGATGTGAAACCATGTTGGTTCAGAAGTTGGGGCACTATACTACCAGGTTTCACCGTAACGGGGAGATTCCCCCTTATATAGGTCCAGAACCTTCGCTTCTAGGTTAGAGCGCATGCATGCGAAGGGGGGCACATGCAAGCACCCGCAGACTAGTAGTTAATTTTTCTATGTTCCAACATAGCACCACACTTTTCATGCATGTGCTAGGGACATGCATGCATGTCCTTGAGGTACTCAAAATTGAGAACAATCTATAAAGGATGTCAAACAACAAATTTCAGACTTTGTCGTGAAATCCTCTCATCTTGGTCTTTTGATTGACCCAAAGAGTGACCTTGAAAGATTCAAAAGTAGTCCAACAGCTTGCTTGGTTTTGTTGGTCATCTCTACCGTGAGGGGAAATTCTACTCTTGACGATTGGTTGAGGACTGTTTCTCAAAGTGTGTGACTAGGCACCCACCTAATGGAAATGAAGTTCAGCATCCTCCAGATGCTTATGATATAGTGCAAAGTTCATATTTCCATGGTCTCAATCCTTATGAAGAGCTGGTACATGCTATATCAATAAGAGAAACTATCGTCTGCTCCTCAAGAGGGTTGACTGAACTAGTGGCGGGAGCTTCCACGTATATATCCAGGATTTTACTAAGTATTAACGCATGTCTACAAAGGGGGTCACACTTGGGACTTACACATGGGACCTACCAACCTTGCACCACACTCACACACATATGCTAGGGACAGATGCAAGTTTTGAGATGATTCTAACGTTCTCGTGGTCTTCCTCCGGCGAAACCCTGATCTGTGGGCCTTGGATCGTCTATCCCCCTAGACATTCTTCTGATGGGGGTAGCCCGGCGTAGCTCTCTCTTGTTTTGTGTTTGATTATGTCATGGGATGATGTGAAACCATGTTGGTTCACAAGTTGGGGCACTATACGGTCCGGTTTCACCGTAACGGAAAGATTCCCCCTTACACAGGTCCAGAACCTTCACTTCTAGGTTTGAGCGCATGCATGCGAGGGGGACACATGCAAACACATATACCAACCTGGCACCACACTCACACACATATGCTAGGGACACATGCAAGTTTTCATCTGATTCCGACGTTCTCGTGGTCTTCCTCCGGCGAAACCCTGATCTGCGGGCCTCGGATCGTCTACCCCCCTAGACATTCTTCTGACAGGGGTAGCCCGACGTAGCTCTCTCTTGTTTTGTGTTTGACTAGGTCATAGGATGATGTAAAACCATG
Source organism: Avena atlantica (assembly GCA_910589765.1). NCBI lineage: Eukaryota > Viridiplantae > Streptophyta > Magnoliopsida > Poales > Poaceae > Avena > Avena atlantica. The sequence continues at coordinate 194,581,992 of OU342738.1, read as the reverse complement.
TTGGTTCACAAGTTGGGGCACTATCCTACCCAGTTTCACATAAACGGGGAGATTCCCCCTTATACAGGTCCAGAACCTTCGCTTCTAGGTTAGAGCGCATGCATGCGAGGGGGACACATGCAATCACCTATACCAACCTTGCACCACACTCACACACATATGCTAGGGACACATGCAAGTTTTCAGATGATTCCGACGTTCTCGTGGTCTTCCTCCGGCGAAACCCTGATCTGCGGGGCTCGGATCGTCTACCCCCCTAGACATTCTTCTGACAGGGGTAGCCCGGCGTAGCTCTCTCTTGTTTTGTGTTTGACTAGGTCATAGCATGGTGTAAAACCATGTTGGTTCACAAGTTGGGGCACTATCCTACCCGGTTTCACCGGAACGGGGAGATTCCCCCTTATACAGGTCCACATCCTTTCGCTTCTAGGTTAGAGCGCATGCATGCGAGTGGGGACACATGCAATCACCTATACCAACCTTGCACCACACTCACACACATATGCTAGGGACACATGCAAGTTTTCAGATGATTCTGACGTTCTCGTGGACTTCCTCCGACGAAACCCGGATGATCTGCGGGGCTCGGATCGTCTACCCCTAGACATTCTTCTGATGGGGGTATCCCGACGTAGCTATCTCTTGTTTTGTGTTTGATTATGTCATGGGATGATGTGAAACCATTTTGGTTCACAAGTTGGGGCACTATACGGCCCGGTTTCACCGTAATGGGGAGATTCCCCTTTATACAGGTTCAGAACCTTCGTTTCTAGGTTAGAGCGCATGCATGAGAGGGGGGACACATGCAATCACATATACCAACCTTGCACCACACTCACACGCATATGCTAGGGACACATGCAAGTTTTCATCTGATTCTGACGTTCTCGTGGTCTTCCTGCGGCGAAACCCTGATCTACGGGCCTCAGATCGTCTACCCCCTAGACATTCTTCTGACAGGGGTAGCCCGGCGTAGCTCTCTCTTGTTTTGTATTTGACTAGGTCATAGGATGATGTAAAACCATGTTGGTTCACAAGTTGGGGCACTATCCTACCCGGTTTCACCTGAACGGGGAGATTCCCCCTTATAGAGGTCCAAAACCTTTCGCTTCTAGGTTAGAGCGCATGCATGCGACGGGGACACATGCAATCACCTATACCAACCTTGCACCACACTCACACACATATGCTAGGGACAAATGTAAGTTTTCAGATGATTCCGACGTTCTCGTGGTCTTCCTCCGGCAAAACCCTAATCTGCAGGGCTCGGATCGTTTACCCCCCTAGACATTCTTCTGATAGGCGTAGCCCGGCATAGCTCTCTCTTGTTTTGTGTTTGATTATGTCATGGGATGATGTGAAACCATGTTGGTTCAGAAGTTGGGGCACTATACTACCCGGTTTCACCATAACGGGGAGATTCCCCCTTATATAGGTCCAGAACCTTCGCTTCTAGGTTAGAGCGCATGCATGCGAAGGGGGACACATGCAAGCACCCGCAGACTAGTAGTTAATTTTTCTATGTTCCAACATAGCACCACACTTTTCATGCATGTGCTAGGGCACATGCATGCATGTCCTTGAGGTACTCAAAATTGAGAACAATCTATAAAGGATGTCAAACAACAAATTTCAGACTTTGTCGTGAAATCCTCTCATCTTGGTCTTTTGATTGACCCAAAGAGTGACCTTGAAAGATTCAAAAGTAGTCCAACAGCTTGCTTGGTTTTGTTGGTCATCTCTACCGTGAGGGGAAATTCTACTCTTGACGATTGGTTGAGGATTGTTTCTCAAAGTGTGTGACTAGGCACCCACCTAATGGAAATGAAGTTCAGCATCCTCCAGATGCTTATGGTCTAGTGCAAAGTTCATATTTCCATGGTCTCAATCCTTATGAAGAGCTGGTACATGCTATATCTATAAGAGAAACTATCGTCCGCTCCTCAAGAGGGTTGACAGAACCAGTGGCGGGAGTTTCCACGTATATATCCAGGATTTTACTAAGTATTAACGCATGTCTACAAAGGGGGTCACACTTGGGACTTACACATGGGACCTACCAACCTTGCACCACACTCACACACATATGCTTGGGACACATACAAGTTTTGAGATGATTCTGACGTTCTCATGGTCTTCCTCCGGCGAAACCCTCATCTGTGGGCCTTGGATCGTCTACCCCCCTACACATTCTTCTGATGGGGGTAGCCCGGCGTAGATCTCTCTTTTTTGTGTTTGATTATGTCATGGAATGATTTGAAACCATGTTGGTTCACAAGTTGGGGCACTATACGGTCCGGTTTCACCGTAACGGGGAGATTCCGCCTTACACAGGTCCAGAACCTTCGCTTCTAGGTTAGAGCGCATGCATGCGAGGGGGACACATGCAAACACATATACCAACCTGGTACCACACTCAGACACATATGCTAGGGACACAAATGCAAGTTTTGAGATGATTCTGACGTTCTCGTGGTCTTCCTCCGGCGAAACCCTGATCTGTGGGCCTTGGATCGTCTATCCCCCTACACATTCTTCTGATGGGGGTAGCCCGGCGTAGCTCTCTCTTGTTTTGTGTTTGATTATGTCATGGGATGATGTGAAACCATGTTGGTTCACAAGTTGGGGTACTATACGGTCCGGTTTCACCGTAACGGGGAGATTCCCCCTTACACAGGTCCAGAACCTTCGCTTCTAGGTTAGAGCGCATGCATGCGAGGGGGACACATGCAAACACATATACCAACCTGGCACCACACTCACACACATATGCTAGGGACACATGCAAGTTTTCATCTGATTCCGACGTTCTCGTGGTCTTTTTTTTAGGGTAATAACAGTAGGAAAGACTCCTACTGCCTCATTTTCATTAATAATGGGTCAGAAACTGTAAGGTTCCATATTTACACAGAGATAGAGGATGGGGGAGAGACTCTAAAAAGTCAAAAACGATAAGTCTAGGAGTACAAGGAGGTTTACAAACTATGAATAATGCTCTTGATAAGTGGATGTAGCTCTTCTTTAGTTCTATGAATCAGTAGAGACAGATCAGCAGCAAATCTTGATTTCCAAGCCTGAACTGATGGTTGTATGTTATTAAACCAGAGGTTGTTTCTCTCTTTCCAGATGTTCCAAGAGCCCAGCAAGGTGATTTCCATAAACAGCTTTCTATTCCAGCTCTTTTTTCCTTGCTCAATGATCTGGAGCCTAGAGTTATTCATAGCCCAAGAGATGTTAATTGAACTCCAGCAATCTTGGCTAAATGGGCAATGAAAAAACAAGTGTTCAATTGTTTCCTCAGTATTGTGATTACACATGAAACAATCATATCCAGTCCCCAATGCATAATGTCTTCTTCTTAACATGTTTCTTGTATTCAATCTGTCAGACAGAATTAACCACCCAAAGAACTTCACTTTTGCTGTGCACTTTGATTTCCATAGCCATTTAAAGGATATGTGTGGATTTATATTTCTGAAATTGTATTGATAATATTTGCTGGAAGTGAATTCTTTGTCCCCCCAAACATAGCTCCAAGTGTCATGTGAATGTTCTCTTAGTTCAATTTCTCTACAGCTATTCTGAATGTCCCTCAATTCAGCTAATACTTCAGGTGATAGAGGGAGATGAAAGAGTTGTGTCAAACTATCAGCTGTTAGAAACTCATGTACAGAGATATCTTCCTTCCTAGCATAAGAGTAAATGGTTGGGTGACTCTCCTCTAAGATGGTTACAGACCATTGATCCTTCCAAAACAGTGTGGTAGCCCCAGCACCAATAGAGCTTTTAGCTATTCCTCTGAATAAATGTGAAAGCCTAGAAACATCTCTCCACCAGAAAGAGCCACAGGGTCCAGAAGCATGGGGAACAATGTTGTTGTAATATGCATTCCATACTAGGGAGACCCAAGGTGTGTCATCCTTATTATAGAACTTATGCAGAAATTTAAGCAACAGACCTTCATTCTGAATTTTAAGGTTGAGAATGCCAACACCTCCTCTACATTTGGGCCTACAAATCATATCCCAAGCAGCTAAAGAATTACATTTCCCCCCCCACTTCAGTTTTCTTGTTCCATAAACAGTGTCTCTGAATTTTTTCTATATGCCCCACAATCTTCTCTGGCAGTTTGATTGCACACATTGTGAAAGTTGCAACTGAAGCCAGTAAAGAGTTAATCACAGTAACTCTCCCACTATAAGACATCATCATGAATGTGGCAGAAACCTTTCTTTCAATTCTGTCAATCAGTGGCATAAGATCATAAACAGTGGGTTTAGTGGTGCCAAGAGGAAGCCCCAAATAAGTGAAAGGCATTTTGGCAATTGCACATCCCAATATATCTGCAATTTCCTGAGATAAGTTATCAGCCAGATTTATTGGTATTAGGTGTGACTTATGAAAATTAATTTGTAAACCAGTAGAAATAGCATAATTCTGAAGAATCCCTTTCATTATCTGTATTTGATCTTTGTCTGCTTGCATTATAATCAAAGTGTCATCTGCATATTGAACCACAGGAAAATCCTGTCCAAAGTCAGGGGAGAAAGGGGCCTTGAGTATGTTGTCTCTGAATGCCTTATTGATTGCAGATTGAAGTAAATCAGCAGCAAGCACAAAAATAACGGGGGACAGAGGGTCTCCTTGTCTAACTCCTCTTTTGCAATGAAATTGCCTCCCAGGTACTCCATTGAGCAAAACAGCAGACATTCCAGTACCAAAAATAATTTCAATCCATTTCAACCACTTATCATCAAAACCCATCTGTTTCATAATTTTCATCATAGCCATATGATCAATGGTATCAAAAGCTTTGGCAAAGTCCAACTTGAGTAAAATAATCTCTTTCTTAGAAGCTTCACATTGATATAAAAATTCAAATGCCCAAGCAAGGCAATCCTGAATGTTTCTGCCTTTTAAAAAACCATATTGATTTCTATGGATAATCTTCAATATAACCTTCTGTAGCCTATTAGCCAAGATCTTTGTTATAAGCTTCAGAACACAATTAAGCAGAGTTATTGGCCTAAAATCATTGATAGATTCAGGTGATCCTATCTTTGGAATGAGTGTAATATGACCCATATTTATACTTTCTAGATTCAGATCTCCTTCAAAGAATTGGAAACATAAAGAATAGATATCTTCCTTGATGATGTGCCAACATGTTTTGAGGAAGAGACCATTAAAACCATCTGGACCTGGGGCTTTATCACTTGTCATCTCCTTCACCACCTTGTCAATTTCCTCTCTAGTAAATGGTAAGGATAAAACCTCAAGGCCCTCAGTAGGAGTAATCAGATTTTTAAGATTAAAAAGCATCTCAGGCTGTGTAGATGTGCCCAGTCTTTCTTTATAGGCTTGATAAATAGCATTTTCTTTATCAGCATGCTCAGTAACAGAAGAACCATCTGAGAGTTTAAGTGAGGCAATATTATTCTTTCTATATCTTTCAGTAGCAAAATTATGAAAGAATTTTGTGTTTTCATCTCCAAACTTTGTCCATCTAACTGTGCATCTTTTCTTCCAATAAGCATTCTGGTATTGTAAAAGCCTTACAAGGTGAGCTTTTAAAATTCTCCTGAAATTTGCTTCCTGACAGAATAAAGGCCTTTTGTCCTCCAAATTATCAAGTTCAGAGAGGACTTTATTGGTATTTGCAATAAAAGTGGACAACTTTGAGATTGATTTGCTCCAAAATTTCAAGTCATATCTCAGCTTTTTTAGCTTTGCATTAAGATTTGCAGCACTGTTGGATTTGTGAGTTGGCTTACTCCAGCATTTTGCAACCACTTCCAGAAAACCAGGATGAGCAACCCAAAAGTTTTCAAATCGAAAAATCTTACTACCAGGGATCTTAGTCTGAATAGAAACAACACAGGGAGTGTGATCAAAAGTTGGTTTGCCTTGTGTGGAAACAACTGTGTTAGGAAAACTAGTTGTCCAGTGAATGGAAGTGAAAAACCAATGAAGTTGCTCTAACAGAGGGTCTTGTTGCATGTTACTCCAAGTATATTTTCTTCCTTTAATTGGCAATTCAGTGAGATGTTGCTCTCTAATGAAATCATTAAAGATGAGCATGTCATTAACATTCCCTTCCAAGTTTATTCCTATTTGCAGGAGACCTAATAAAATTAAAGTCCCCCATTAGGATCCAATCTTCATCATCAGGAATGTGGACTTCAAACATCCACTCAATAAATTTTTCCCTCAATTCACCATTACAAGGGCCATAAATGTTAATTAATGTCCAAGACTGGCCAGAATGTGAGGAAGTGAAATGAACAGAGAGAGCAAACTTTTCACAATGCATGACCATTCCAGAGAATATTGTACTATTCCATATAATAATGAGGCCCCCAGAAGCCCCCATAGAAGGCACAAAGACAAACTCATCAAAATTTGCTGGGCAACAAGATTTAATAAACTGCAGATCAAAATCCTCCTTCTTTGTTTCTTGCAGGCAAATAACTGAACATCCACTAACTTTAATCACATTCATTAAAGCTAATTGTTTTTCACGAGCATTAAGCCCTCTAATATTCCAGTACAAAATAATCCATTGTTTAGGTACTAACATTATTACAACTCAAAAGTAAAGAGACCAAAGTAAGAAATAGACAGGCACTAGGCACTGTCAGCATTTTCCTTCTCCTGCCAGCCTTCCATAAGCTTCATAGGAGTGAGATCTTCCTGAGGTACCCCACAAAGATATATGCCAAAATCCATTCCTGACGTTCTCGTGGTCTTCCTCCGGCAAAACCCTGATCTGCGGGCCTCGGATCGTCTACCCCCCTAGACATTCTTCTGAAAGGGGTAGCCCGGCGTAGCTCTCTCTTGTTTTGTGTTTGACTAGGTCATAGGATGATGTAAAACAATGTTGGTTCACAAGTTGGGGCACTATCCTACCCAGTTTCACATAAACGGGGAGATTCCCCCTTATACAGGTCCAGAACCTTTCGCTTCTAGGTTAGAGCGCATGCATGCGAGGGGGACACATGCAATCACCTATACCAACATTGCACCACACTCACACACATATGCTAGGGACACATGCAAGTTTTCAGATGATTTCGACATTCTCGTGGTCTTCCTCTGACGAAACCCAAATCTGCGGGGATCGGATCGTCTACCCCCCTAGACATTCTTCTGACAGGGGTAGCCCGGCATAGCTCTCTCCTGTTTTGTGTTTAACTAGGTCATAACATGATGTAAAACCATGTTGGTTCACAAGTTGGGGCACTATCCTACCCGGTTTCACCGGAACAGGGAGATTCCCCCTTATACAGGTCCAGATCATTTCGCTTCTAGGTTAGAGCGCATGAATGCGAGTGGGGACACATGCAATCACCTATACCAACCTTTCACCACACTCACACACATATGCAGGGACACATGCAAGTTTTCAGATGATTCCGACATTCTCGTGGACTTCCTCCGGCGAAACCCTGATGATCCGCGGGGCTCGGATCGTCTACCCCCCTAGACATTCTTCTGATGGGGGTATCCCGGTGTATCTCTCTTGTTTTGTGTTTGATTATGTCATAGGATGATGTGAAACCATGTTGGTTCACAAGTTGGGGCACTATACGGCCTGGTTTCACCGTAACGGGGAGATTCCCCTTTATACAGATCGAGAACCTTCGTTTCTAGGTTAGAGCGCATGCATGCGAGGGGGGACACATGCAAGCACATATACCAACCTTGAACCACACTCACATGCATATGCTAGGGACACATGCAAGTTTTCATCTGATTCTGACGTTCTCGTGGTCTTCCTCCGGCGAAACCCTGATCTTCGGGCCTCGGATCGTCTACCCCCCTAGACATTCTTATGACAGGGGTAGCCCGGCGTAGCTCTCTCTTGTTTTGTGTTTGACTAGGTCATAGGATGATGTAAAACCATGTTGGTTCACAAGTTGGGGCACTATCCTACCCGGTTTCACCTGAACGGGGAGATTCCCCCTTATACAGGTCCAAAACCTTTCGCTTCTAGGTTAGAGCGCATGCATGCGACGGGTACACATGCAATCACCTATACCAACCTTGCACCACACTCACACAGATATGCTAGGGACAAATGTAAGTTTTCAGATGATTCCGACGTTCTCGTGGTCTTCCTCCGACAAAACCCTAATCTGCGGGGCTCGGATCGTTTACCCCCCTAGACATTCTTCTGATAGGCGTAGCCCGGCATAGCTCTCTCTTGTTTTGTGTTTGATTGTGTCATGGGATGATGTGAAACCATGTTGGTTCAGAAGTTGGGGCACTATACTACCCGGTTTCACCATAACGGGGAGATTCCCCCTTATATAGGTCCAGAACCTTCACTTCTAGGTTAGAGCGCATGCATGCGAAGGGGGACACATGCAAGCACCCGCAGACTAGTAGTTAATTTTTCTATGTTCCAACATAGCACCACACTTTTCATGCATGTGCTAGGGCACATGCATGCATGTCCTTGAGGTACTCAAAATTGGGAACAATCTATAAAGGATGTCAAACAACAAATTTCAGACTTTGTCGTGAAATCCTCTCATCTTGGTCTTTTGATTGACCCAAAGAGTGACCTTGAAAGATTCAAAAGTAGTCCAACGGCTTGCTTGGTTTTGTTGGTCATCTCTACCATGAGGGGAAATTCTACTCTTGATGATTGGTTGAGGATTGTTTCTCAAAGTGTGTGACTAGGCACCCACCTAATGGAAATGAAGTTCAGCATCCTCCAGACGCTTATGGTCTAGTGCAAAGTTCATATTTCCATGGTCTCAATCCTTATGAAGAGCTGGTACATGCTATATCTATAAGAGAAACTATCGTCCGCTCCTCAAGAGGGTTGACAGAACCAGTGGCGGGAGTTTCCACGTATATATCCAGGATTTTACTAAGTATTAACGCATGTCTACAAAGGGGGTCACACTTGGGACTTACACATGGGACCTACCAACCTTGCACCACACTCACACACATATGCTTGGGACACATACAAGTTTTGAGATGATTCTGTCGTTCTCATGGTCTTCCTCCGGCGAAACCCTGATCTGTGGGCCTTGGATCGTCTACCCCCCTACATATTCTTCTGATGGGGGTAGCCCGGCGTAGCTCTCTCTTTTTTTGTGTTTGATTATGTCATGGTATGATTTGAAACCATGTTGGTTCACAAGTTGGGGCACTATACGGTCCGGTTTCACCGTAACGGGGAGATTCCGCCTTACAAAGGTCCAGAACCTTCGCTTCTAGGTTAGAGCGCATGCATGCGAGGGGGACACATGCAAACACATATACCAACCTGGTACCACACTCACACACATATGCGAGGGACACAAATGCAAGTTTTGAGATGATTCTGACGTTCTCGTGGTCTTCCTCTGGCGAAACCCTGATCTGTGGGCCTTGGATCGTCTATCCCCCTACACATTCTTCTGATGGGGGTAGCCCGACGTAGCTCTCTCTTGTTTTGTGTTTGATTATGTCATGGGATGATGTGAAACCATGTTGGTTCACAAGTTGGGGCACTATACGGTCCGGTTTCACCGTAACGGGGAGATTCCCCCTTACACAGGTCCAGAACCTTCGCTTCTAGGTTAGAGCGCATGCATGCGAGTGGGGACACATGCAATCACCTATACCAACCTTTCACCACACTCACACACATATGCAGGGACACATGCAAGTTTTCAGATGATTCCGACGTTCTCGTGGACTTCCTCCGGCGAAACCCTGATGATCCGCGGGGCTCGGATCGTCTATCCCCCTAGACATTCTTCTGATGGGGGTATCCCGGTGTATCTCTCTTGTTTTGTGTTTTATTATGTCATGGGATGATGTGAAACCATGTTGGTTCACAAGTTGGGGCACTATACGGCACGGTTTCACCGTAACGGGGAGATTCCCCTTTATACAGATCGAGAACCTTCGTTTCTAGGTTAGAGCGCATGCATGCGAGGGGGGACACATGCAAGCACATATAACAACCTTGCACCACACTCACATGCATATGCTAGGGACACATGCAAGTTTTCATCTGATTCTGACGTTCTCGTGGTCTTCCTCCGGCAAAACCCTGATCTGCGGGCCTCGGATCGTCTACGCCCCTAGACATTCTTATGACAGGGGTAGCCCGGCGTAGCTCTCTCTTGTTTTGTGTTTGACTAGGTAATAGGATGATGTAAAACCATGTTGGTTCACAAGTTGGGGCATTATCCTACCCAGTGTCACCTAAACGGGGAAATTCCCCCTTATATAGGTCCAGAACCTTTCGCTTCTAGGTTAGAGCGCATGCATGCGAGGGGGACACATGCAATCACCTATACCAACCTTGCACCAGACTCACACACATATGCTACGGAAACATGCAAGTTTTCAGATGATTCCGACGTTCTCGTGGTCTTCCTCCGGCGAAACCCTAATCTGCGGGGCTCGGATCGTCTACTCCCCTAGACATTCTTCTGACAGGGGTACCCGGCGTAGCTCTCTCTTGTTTTGTGTTTGATTATGTCATGGGATGATGTGAAACCATGTTGGTTCACAAGTTGGGGCACTATACTACCCGGTTTCACCGTAACGGGGAGATTCCCCCTTATATAGGTCCAGAACATTCGCTTCTAGGTTAGAGCGCATGCATGCGAGGGGGACACATGCAAGCACCCGCAGACTAGTAGTTAATTTTTGTATGTTCCAACATAGCACCACACTTTTCATGCATGTGCTAGGGCACATGCATGCATGTCCTTGAGGTACTCAAAATTGAGAACAATCTATAAAGGATGTCAAACAACAAATTTCAGACTTTGTCGTGAAATCCTCTCATCTTGGTCTTTTGATTGACCCAAAGAGTGACCTTGAAAAATTCAAAAGTAGTCCAAGAGCTTGCTTGGTTTTGTTGGTCAGCTCTACCGTGCGGGGAAATTCTACTCTTGACGATTGGTTGAGGATTGTTTCTCAAAGTTTGTGACTAGGCACCCACCTAATGGAAATGAAGTTCAGCATCCTCCAGAAGCTTATGGTCTAGTGGAAAGTTCATATTTCCATGGTCTCAATCCTTATGAAGAGCTGGTACAGGCTATATCTACAAGAGAAACTATCGTCCGCTCCTCAAGAGGGTTGACAGAACCAGTGGCGGGAGTTTCCACGTATATATCAAGGATTTTACTAAGTATTAACGCATGTCTACAAAGGGGGTCACACTTGGGACTTACACATGGGACCTACCAACCTTGCAACACACTCACACACATATGCTAGGGACACATGCAAGTTTTCAGATGATTCCGACGTTCTCGTGGTCTTCCTCCGGCGAAACCCTGATCTGCGGGCCTCAGATCGTCTACCCCTTGTGGCATCCCGCAAAAACCACTACTAGAAAATCGCGTTGTTTTTGGTGCATTGCATCATCTTGACCGCATGCTCATGTCATCATGCCACATTGCATCTGAGCATCGTCATCATCTTGCATTTGCTTGCATAAAACTATTTTCGGAAAAACCTATTATTGCTTTCTACAAAGATCCCTCTCTATTTCAAAATAATCCCCGGACCCTTCCGGATATTTTATTTGTCTAAAAATAAATTGCACAAGTCTTTTAAACAATACATAAATTTTTATATTAATTTTAGGGGGCAGCCAAACCGGGCCGATCCGACCCAGTCGGCCACCCCCAGTAAAAAATCGGGCCACCTAAATCTTTACCTACCCAATCCCGTTCTACCCACCCTGCCTCCACCTCACCCTGACCACTCCCCTCTCGCCACCTCATCGCTCATCTCTCCTCCCCCCAATCCCCTCCCTCCACCTCACCAACCCCACCCCCACTCCCTCTCTCCTCCTGGTCCAACCTTCCCCCACCCGACGCAACACCCAGCCTTGCCCAACACCACACACGCACGCCCACCAATCCACTCCTCCCATCCCTCCCTGCCAGCGCGAGCCCCACCCGACAATCCCTGGAACCTCCCCCGACCCGGCCCCGTCTGCCACGCCGAACCCACCCTGCGGGTCCTGCTCCCTCTCTCTCCCTCAGCCCCGCGTTCCCAACCTCCCCTCCCCATCCTCTCTCCCCGGCGCCCAAGGCCGCTCGCCCCCCCAGGCCACGACCTCGCCTCCGCCGCGGATGCCGGCGCCTCCCCGCGTCGGGTCGCCGGCCTCGCCTCGCCTCGCTCCTCCCTCTTCCTCCGCGCGAGCCCCGCGCACGACGCCGCCGGCGAGCCCGCCTCCGGTCAGCGTCTCCTGCCTCCGTCGCCACCACCGGAGCCCCTCCCTTCCCCAGCTGCCGGCCGCCGCCCTTGATCTTCCGCAAGCCACCGCCGCGGCGGATTCCCCCGCCTCTGCACCGGCGTCGGCTCCTCCTCCCGCGTCTGCCTCCCGCCGCCTCGACCTCGCCTTCCTGCATCGTCGGCGGCCTCCGCAACACAAACCGTCGCCACCTCGGCCACGAGCTCCGCCACCCACGCCTCCCCGCTGAGCCCCTCTGCCTCGTCTGTCCCGCGACAGAGTCCGGCCCCCGTAGCATCCGATGCCCCTTCCCCTCGCGCCCGAGCGGGTCCCGTCTGCAACCACCGGGGACACCACCACCTCGCCATGTATGGCCCACAATCCATCACCTCCACCGCTGGTTTTCCTTGCCCGCGCGTGTCGTTGGCCGCGCCCTCTGCTTCCTCCTCTCGCAACCTCCTCTTTACGTTGGCTGTGTGTGGATTCAGTCAAGATGGACATTGGTGGACCATAATAGTGAAGCCCGCCAAGATCTACTCTAACAACAAGGCCTTCGGAGTGGAATCAACAAGATCTACCTCACGGAGCGGCGAACCCCAGACCCAAAGAATCCCCGGACGACGAGCTCTTCTACCTGAACCAGAAGGCCCCAGAGGCGACAAGTACTCCTTCCCGGATCTGATGCCTGAGAACCCGGACGCCAAGATCGCCGATGCGAATGCGCCAAGTTCGTCTACCCTGGACACCGTGCGACAAGATCTACTTCACGGATCCGAAGACCCCGGTACCCGATCCGCTCAAGTTCGCCATCGCCGACAAGATCGACCGCTTGGCACCAAGTTCTCCATCTGGAACTGAACCTCGACCCCTGTTAAACCCTGAGTCCGGCCCCGAACCCCTGAAACCAAGATCCCCCGAGCCCAGATGTGTGACCCCTTTCTCGAGCCCTATTTTTATAAATGTAATATATACTTGTTGCATATAAAATTGTCATACTTGCATGCATACTTGTCATGTGGTTTGGGGGCATTATGCCGATTCACCTTATAACTAAATATGGGACCCATATGCGGGCAAATCTAGTCTAATATTGGTCCCATTTAAATTTGTGTAGCGAACCGATACTATGTTTTGCCTTGTCAAGACAACAATTAAATTGCGGGGTATCTAAACAACATAAACCACCTAATTAAATGTCGTGACCCTGGTTCCGCTTAATATGGCCTAATTGCATCGCATCTTTGCCATGCCATACATCATACATGCATCATGCCCGATCTTTTGCTGTAGTATTAAATAGTGCATCCGGTGTTTGTGCTATTGTTTTGGTTCTTCGCGGATAAGGCCGATGAGTTGATGCGAGTATCGACCCGATCTTCGGATGAACCTTCGGCAATGCTTTTCAGGCGAGCACCTCCCCCTTTCTACCTATCTTACTTTTATAGTATTTATTCCCTCCTGTTGATCTATTGCTATCTGTGTTGCGATGCTCTAGTTTTCGTACCCGGAACATCCCTTGCAGCCTTATATTGCCTTGGACACATCCTATTACCTGTTGTTTGGTAGATAGTTGGACCTGCGCGTCGTAGTCGCTTGCTCAAGTGCCGTTGCGTGTCGTTAAGTACCACAGTTGTTGGAGTATTGCCGCATGTTTAATGTTGGAGATGATCATGGCTTTAATTATCGTTTAATTCAATTATTGTTTAATAACTAAAATTGAAGTAGGTAATGCAGAGGCACCGGTGGGTGATAGACAATATTTGGTTTCCGACCGCTCACTGGTGTCCCGTAGGACCCCGAGTTCTTGACACCTGTTCCGAGATCGAGCGCGCTAACCACATGTGGGATGTATGGGCACCCCATCGATTTAGTACCTGATTTCAAAGTACTGTACTGGGGGCCACAACTACTTTGAGGTTTTATTTACTATTCTGTACTTATGCCATGCTTACTGCTTTATTTACGATTGTGCGAGGAGCACCTGTACTGTTTAGGATTGGGACACGTTTTCGCTGTATCGACAAGCCCAGTCATCTTTTCGGGTTCCCAGTCGTTTACAGCCGTCCACCCAAACCCTGAGTCCGTCTCGGAGACCGGCCGACTTTGTTGCGGGTAGACTTAGTGGGGTGGCCCCCCGTGCTTGCTTTGGGTCTGGGAAACGTCATGACTTAGGCCCCGCCGACATACCGATGGGTGTATGTTAATTGATCTGGCAACAAGGGTCGAAGTGCGTGTGGATACTTTGGTGCACCCCTGCAGGGTTAAATCTTTTCGAGAAGTCGTGTCCGCGGTTATGGACGACTTGGAGCACAGTGCTTGATCATAGACAACTATAACTAAAGTTTACTGTTATAATTTGACTTGTACCCGATATGACTAGTAATCAGCTTCACTACAACAGAATGGCTAAATAAAAGTACCAACAACTGCTGGGTTTTGGGATATCTCATGCTAATTGTATCTAACTAGTAAGTGTTGCAACTACAACGGAAAGGTTAACTAAAACTGCCCACTGCTTATTATATCAGGATGACTCATGCTATCTATATTTGACTAGTAATTGCCGCCACTATAACGGAATGAGTAAAACTGCCAACTGTGTGAGATCCGCGGTTGACTTCCTCGTTTGGTCTCGAGGGGGAAATACCAGGATGGGTATGTTTGGTGGTAGCATCAAGTTGGCTCCAAATAGGTCTTTCTTATCCCTCTCTAATAGCCGCCAGTTGTATCGAGTCTCTATAGGTTGTTTAGTGCATGCTGCGCTGCCGCTTCAGTCCACCATACCTATGTAGGCGAGAGCCGCCGAATTCTAGCCTCGCCGTGTACTGGCCTCAGTACTGACGCTCCTCTTTTTCCTTTGCCCTTTGCCAGCACCCCTTTTGTTTAAGCAGGTTTGAGGTCGACGTCGTTAGCAGGGTTACCCTTCCGGCTTGTCCTGGGCAGGGTTATGGACGCCATTGGTTATTCTTCAGGGCTCTTAGCCCCATTTGCATCTTGTCCGTAGCTGGACGCTCTATCGTTTTCAAGGTGATTTGGATCTTTGTTCTGTATATCTGTATTCTTGACTCATGGAGTCGTGTTGTATATATATCTGTTCTGTGGGTCCCATCGAGGACTGTTGTGTAATGTTATTACTTCGTTTTCCACCTGCACGCAAGTGCCTGGTGGGCACCTTCGAATCGTTTCTATGCGGGTTTGGCGGGAAGCGCTAAAACTTGCATAGGGTCGATTCTGAGGGTGTTACAGAGTGGTATCAGAGCTCAGCAGTTGCGATACCCCACAAGTCCAGCCTGTAGGATAACCTAGCTAACGGCTGTAGTAGAGTGTCAAAACTATTTTTTGCAAAATCGGTTGGATAGTTCTGATTAGGTCTGATTTTACTCCTTACCCCTCTGCTGCTCTCCTCTCACCTTTGCGTGTTTTGAATCCGCTCTCTTCTCTCTCTTCGAGTCCAGGATCTCTCGTGGTTGGGTTCCATCGTACCTTCAGGGTTTCGCTTCCTCCTTTGGTAACGGTGTTGCTACATCTGGTCTTCATGCTATCCGAGGAATCCTTCGTCTGGTGGACTTCTCTTTGTTCCTTCTCGTGCCTTCCGGTGTTTTCCGACGCGACGACATCATCTACGCCAGATCCGATGCAGAGTCTGCATCACTCCTTTGTTACTAAACCTTGATTGTCGAGATCTTCAGTCTGATTCCGAGAATGGTTGCACGCTTTTCTACTGATTGTGCAGAGTAATAGTTTGGGTGCGTGATGGATTGGCCCCCATGCCGACTACCCCTTCTATTCGCTTTTGTACATTGAAGTGGATGAGAATGCATCGGTTCTCTCTTTCTATCGGAGTTAGAGGTGGATTTATTTATTGATACCTCTACCTTCGACCTTTTGTTCCGGAGTGTTCTCTCGATGATCACGGGCAACGACCTCTTGTTAGTGGTGTCGCGAGGATCTACACGAAGCGAGAAGACGCAGATCGCCGACCTTCCTTCCGGTACCATGAGGCGGATCTCGAGGGCGAGATCCATTGTTAGTGGTGTCGAATTGTGGCATCCCGCAAAAACCACTACTAGAAAATCGCGTTGTTTTTGGTGCATTGCATCATCTTGACCGCATGCTCATGTCATTATGCCACATTGCATCTGAGCATCGTCATCATCTTGCATTTGCTTGCATAAAACTATTTTCGGAAAAACCTATTTTTGCTTTCTACAAAGATCCCTCTCTATTTCAAAATAATCCCCGGACCCTTCCGGATATTTTATTTGTCTAAAAATAAATTGCAGAAGTCTTTTAAACAATACATAAAGTTTTATATTAATTTTAGGGGGCAGCCAAACCGGGCCGATCCGACCCAGTCGGCCACCCCCAGTACAAAATCGGGCCACCTAAATCTTTACCTACCCAATCCTATTCTACCCACCCTGCCTCCACCTCACCCTGACCACTCCCCTCTCGCCACCTCATCGCTCATCTCTCCTTCCCCCAATCCCCTCCCTCCACCTCACCAACCCCACCCCCACTCCCTCTCTCCTCCTGGTCCAACCTTCCCCCACCCGACGCAACACCCAGCCTTGCCCAACACCACACACGCACGCCCACCAACCCACTCCTCCCATCCCTCCCTGCCAGCACGGGCCCCACCCGACAATCCCTGGAACCTCCCCCGACCCGGCCCCGTCTGCCACGCCGACCCCACCCTGCGGGTCCTGCTCCCTCTCTCTCCCTCAGCCCCGCGTTCCCAACCTCCCCTCCCCATCCTCTCTCCCCCGGCGCCCAAGGCTGCTCGCCCCCCTAGGCCACGACCTCGCCTCCGCTGCTGATGCCGGCGCCTCCCCGCGTCGGGTCGTCGGCCTCGCCTCGCCTTGCTCCTCCCTCTTCCTCCGCGCGAGCCCCGCGCACGCCGCCGCCGGCGAGCCCGCCTCCGGCCAGCGTCTCCTGCCTCCGTCGCCACCACCGGAGCTACTCCCTTCCCCAGCTGCCGGCCGCCGCCCTTGATCTTCCGCAAGCCGCCGCCGCGGCGGATTCCCCCGCCTCTGCACCGGCACCGGCTCCTCCTCCCGCGTCTGCCTCCTGCCGCCTCGACCTCGCCTTCCTGCATCGTCGGCGGCCTCCGCAGCACCAACCATCGCCACCTCGGCCACGAGCTCCGCAACCCACGCCTCCCCACTGAGCCCCTCTGCCTCGTCTGTCCCGCGACAGAGTCCGGCCCCCGCAGCATCCGATGCCCCTTCCCCTCGCGCCCGAGCGCGTCCCGTATGCAACCACCGGGGACACCACCACCTCGCCATGTATGGCCCACAATCCATCACCTCCACCGCTGGTTTTCCTTGCCCGCGCGTGTCGTTGGCCGCGCCCTCTGCTTCCTCCTCTCGCAACCTCCTCTGTACGTTGGCTGTGTGTGGATTCAGTCGAGATGGACATTGGTGTACCATAATAGTGAAGCCCGCCAAGATCTACTCTAACAACAAGGCCTTCGGAGTGGAATCAACAAGATCTACCTCACGGAGCGGCGAACCCCGGACCCAAAGAATCCCCGGACGACGAGCTCTTCTACCTGAACCAGAAGGCCCCAGAGGCGACAAGTACTCCTTCCCGGATCTGATGCCTGAGAACCCGGACGCCAAGATCGCCGATGCGAATGCGCCAAGTTCGTCTACCCCGGACACCGTGCGACAAGATCTACTTCACGGATCCGAAGGCCCCGGTACCCGATCCGCTCAAGTCGCCATCGCCGACAAGATCGACCGCTTGGCACCAAGTTCTCCATCTGGAACTGAACCTTGACCCCTGTTGAACCCTGAGTCCGGCCCCGAACCCCTGAAACCAAGATCCCCCGAGCCCAGATGTGTGACCCCTTTCTCGAGCCCTATTTTTATAAATGTAATATATACTTGTTGCATATTAAATTGTCATACTTGCATGCATACTTGTCATGTGGTTTGGGGGCATTATGCCGATTCACCTTATAATTAAATATGGGACCCATATGCGGGCAAATCTAGTCTAATATTGGTCCCATTTAAATTTGTGTAGCGAACCGATACTATGTTTTGCCTTGTTAAGACAACAATTAAATTGCGGGGTATCTAAACAACATAAACCACCTAATTAAATGTCGGGACCCCGGTTCCGCTTAATATGGCCTAATTGCATTGCATCTTTGCCATGCCATACATCATACATGCATCATGCCCGATCTTTTGCCGTAGTATTAAATAGTGCATCCGGTGTTTGTGCTAGTGTTTTGGTTCTTCGCGGATAAGGCCGATGAGTTGATGCGAGTATCGACCCGATCTTCGGATGAACCTTCGGCAATGCTTTTCAGGCGAGCACCTCCCCCTTTCTACCTATCTTACTTTTATAGTATTTATTCCCTCCTGTTGATCTATTGCTATCTGTGTTGCGATGCTCTAGTTTTCGTACCCGGAACATCCCTTGCAGCCTTATATTGCCTTGGACACATCCTATTACCTGTTGTTTGGTAGATAGTTGGACCTGCGTGTCGTAGTCGCTTGCTCAAGTGCCGTTGCGTGTCGTCAAGTACCACAGTTGTTGGAGTATTGCCGCATGTTTAATGTTGGAGATGATCATGGCTTTAATTATCGTTTAATTCATTTATTGTTTAATAACTAAAATTGAAGTAGGTAATGCAGAGGCACCGGTGGGTGATAGACAATATTTGGTTTCTGACCGCTCACTGGTGTCCCGTAGGACCCCGAGTTCTTGACACCTGTTCCGAGATCGAGCGCGCTAACCACATGTGGGATGTATGGGCACCCCATCGATTTAGTACCTGATTTCAAAGTACTGTACTGGGGGCCACAACTACTTTGAGGTTTTATTTACTATTCTGTACTTATGCCATGCTTACTGCTTTATTTACGATTGTGCGAGGAGCACCTGTACTGTTAAGGATCGGGACAAGTTTTCGCTGTATCGACAAGCCCAGTCATCTTTTCGGGTTCCCAGTCGTTTACAGCCGTCCACCCAAACCCTGAGTCCGTCTCGGAGACCGGCCGACTTCGTTGCGGGTAGACTTAGTGGGGTGGCCCCCCGTGCTTGCTTTGGGTATGGGAAACGTCATGACTTAGGCCCCGCCGACATACCGATGGGTGTATGTTAATTGATCTGGCAAAAAGGGTCGAAGTGCGTGTGGATACTTTGGTGCACCCCTGCAGGGTTAAATCTTTTCGAGAAGCCGTGTCCGCGGTTATGGACGACTTGGAGCACAGTGCTTGATCATAGACAACTATAACTAAAGTTTACTGTTATAATTTGACTTGTACCCGATATGACTAGTAATCAGCTTCACTACAACGGAATGGCTAAATAAAAGTACCAACAACTGCTGGGTTTTGGGATATCTCATGCTAATTGTATCTGACTAGTAAGTGTTGCAACTACAACGGAAAGGTTAACTAAAACTGCCCACTGCTTATTATATCAGGATGACTCATGCTATCTATATTTGACTAGTAATTGCCGCCACTATAACGGAATGAGTAAAAATGCCAACTGTGTGAGTTTCGCGGTTGACTTCCTCGTTTGGTCTCGAGGGGGAAATACCAGGATGGGTATGTTTGGTGGTAGCATCAGGTTGGCTCCGAATAGGTCTTTCTTATCCCTCTCTGATAGCCGCTAGTTGTATCGAGTCTCTATAGGTTGTTTAGTGCATGCTGAGCTGCCGCTTTAGTCCACCATACCTATGTAGGCGAGAGCCGCCGAATTCTAGCATCGCCGTGTACTGGACTCAGTACTGACGCTCCTCTTTTTCCTTTGCCCTTTGCCGGCACCCCTTTTGTTTAAGCAGGTTTGAGGTCGACGTTGTTAGCAGGGTTACCCTTCCGGCTTGGCCTAGGCAGGGTTATGGACGCCATTGGTTATTCTTCAGGGCTCTTAGCCCCATTTGCATCTTGTCCGTAGCTGGACGCTCTATCGTTTTCAAGGTGATTTGGATCTTTGTTCTGTATATCTGTATTCTTGACTCATGGTGTCGTGTTGTATAAATATCTGTTCTGTGGGTCCCATCGAGGACTGTTGTGTAATGTTATTACTTCGTTTTCCACCCGCACGCAAGTGCCTGGTGGGCACCTTCGAATCGTTTCTATGCGGGTTTGGCGGGAAGCGCTAAAACTTGCATAGGGTCGATTCTAAGGGTGTTACACCCCTAGACATTCTTCTGATGGGGGTAGCCCGGCGTAGCTCTCTCTTGTTTTGTGTTTGATTATGTCATGGGATGATGTGAAACCATGTTGGTTCACAAGTTGGGGCAATATACGGTCCGGTTTCACCGTAACAGGGAGATTCCCCCTTATACAGGTCCAGAACCCTCGCTTCTAGGTTAGAGCGCATGCATGCGAGGGGGGACACATGCAAGCACATATACCAACCTGTCACCACACTCACACACATATGCTAGGGACCCATGCAAGTTTTCATCTGATTCCGACGTTCTCGTGGTCTTCCTCCGGCGAAACCCTGATCTGCGGGCCTCGGATCGTCTACCCCCCTAGACATTCTTCTGACAGGGGTAGCCCGGCGTAGCTCTCTCTTGTTTTGTGTTTGACTAGGTCATAGGATGATGTAAAACCATGTTGGTTCACAAGTTGGGGCACTATCCTACCCGGTTTCACCTGAACGGGGAGATTCCCCCTTATACAGGTCCAGAACCTTTCACTTCTAGGTTAGAGCGCATGCATGCGAGGGGGACACATGCAATCACCTATATCAACCTTGCACCACACTCACCCACATATGCTAGGGACACATGCAAGTTTTAAGATGATTCCAACGTTCTCGTGGTCTTCCTCCGACGAAATCCTAATCGGCGGGGCTCTGATTGTCTACCCCCCTAGACATTCTTCTGACAGGGGTAGCCCGGCGTAGCTCTCTCTTGTTTTGTGTTTGACTAGGTCATAGGATGATGTAAAACCATGTAGGTTCACAAGTTGGGGCACTATCCTACCCGGTTTCACCGGAACAGGGAGATTCCCCTTATACAGGTCCAAATCCTTTCGCTTCTAGGTTAGAGCGCATGCATGCGAGTGGGGACACATGCAATCACCTATACCAACCTTGCACCACACTCACACACATATGCTAGGGACACATGCAAGTTTACAGATGATTCTGACGTTCTCGTGGACTTCCTCCGGCGAAACCCTGATGATCTGCGGGGCTCGGATCGTCTACCCCCTAGACATTCTTCTGATGGGGGTAGCCCGGCATAGCTCTCTCTTGTTTTGTGATTGATTATGTCATGGGATGATGTGAAACCATGTTGGTTCACAAGTTGGGGCACTATACGGCCCGGTTTCACCGTAACGGGGAGATTTCCCTTTATACAGGTCCAAATCCTTCGTTTCTAGGTTAGAGCGCATGCACGCGAGGGGGGACACATGCAAGCACATATACCAACCTTGCACCACACTCACACGCATATGCTAGGGACACATGCAAGTTTTCATCTGATTCTCACGTTCTCGTGGTCTTCCTCCGGCGACACCCTGATCTACGGGCCTCGGATCGTCTACCCCCTAGAGATTCTTCTGACAGGGGTAGCCCGGCGTAGCTCTCTCTTGTTTTGTGTTTGACTAGGTCATAGGATGATGTAAAACCATGTTGGTTCACAAGTTGGGGCACTATCCTACCCGGTTTCACCTGAACGGGGAGATTCCCCCTTATACAGGTCCAAAACCTTTCGCTTCTAGGTTAGAGCGCATGCATGCGACGGGGACACATGCAATCACCTATACAAACCTTGCACCACACACACACATATGCTAGGGACAAATGCAAGTTTTCAGATGATTCCGACGTTCTCGTGGTCTTCCTCCGGCAAAACCCTAATCTGCGGGGCTCGGATCGTTCACCCCCTAGACATTCTTCTGACAGGGGTATCCCGGCATAGCTCTCTCTTGTTTTGTGTTTGATTATGTCATGGGATGATGTGAAACCATGTTGGTTCAGAAGTTGGGGCACTATACTACCCGGTTTCACCGTAACAGGGAGATTCCCCCTTATACAGGTCCAGAACCTTCGCTTCTAGGTTAGAGCGCATGCCTGCAAAGGGGGACACATGCAAGCACCCGCAGACTAGTAGTTAATTTTTGTATGTTCCAACATAGCACCGCACTTTTCATGCATGTGCTAGGGCACATGCATGCATGTTCTTGAGGTACTCAAAATTGAGAACAATCTATAAAGGATGTCAAACAACAAATTTCAGACTTTGTTGTGAAATCCTCTCATCTTGGTCTTTTGATTGACCCAAAGAGTGACCTTGAAAGATTCAAAAGTAGTCCAACAGCTTGCTTAGTTTTGTTGGTCATCTCTACCGTGAGGGGAAATTCTACTCTTGACGATTGGTTGAGGATTGTTTCTCAAAGTTTGTGACTAGGCACCCACCTAATGGAAATGAAGTTCAGCATCCTCCAGATGCTTATGGTCTAGTGAAAAGTTCATATTTCCATGGTCTCAATCCTTATGAAGAGCTGGTACATGCTATATCTATAAGAGAAACAATCGTCCGCTCCTCAAGAGGGTTGACAGAACCAGTGGCGGGAGTTTCCACGTATATATCCAGGATTTTACTAAGTATTAACGCATGTCTACAAAGGAGGGTCACACTTGGGACTTACACATGGGACCTACCGACCTTGCACCACACTCACACACATATGCTAGGGACACATGCAAGTTTTTAGATGATTTCGACGTTCTCGTGGTCTTCCTCCGGCGAAACCCTGATCTGTGGGCCTTGGATCGTCTACCCCCGTAGACATTCTTCTGATGGGGGTAGCCCGGCGTAGCTCTCTCTTGTTTTGTGTTTGATTATGTCATGGGATGATGTGAAACCATGTTGGTTCACAAGTTGGGGCACTATACGGTCCGGTTTCACCGTAACGGGGAGATTCCCCCTTACACAGGTCCAGAACCTTCGCTTCTAGGTTAGAGCGCATGCATGCGAGGGGGACACATGCAAACACATATACCAACGTGGCACCACACTCACACACATATGCTAGGGACACATGCAAGTTTTCATCTGATTCCGACGTTCTCGTGGTCTTCCTCCGGCGAAACCCTGATCTGTGGGCCTCGGATCGTCTACCCCCCTAGACATTCTTCTGACAGGGGTAGCCCGGCGTAGCTCTCTCTTGTTTTGTGTTTTACTAGGTCATAGGATGATGTAAAACCATGTTGGTTCACAAGTTGGGGCACTATCCTACCCAGTTTCACCTAAACGGGGAGATTCCCCCTTATACAGGTCCACATCCTTTCGCTTCTAGGTTAGAGCGCATGCATGCGAGGGGGACACATGCAATCACCTATACCAACCTTTGACCACACTCACACACATATGCTAGGGACACATGCAAGTTTTCAGATGATTCCGACGTCCTCGTGGTCTTCCTCCGGCGAAGCCCTAATCTGCGGGGCTCGGATCGTCTACCCCCCTAGACATTCTTCTGACAGGGGTAGCCTGGCGTAGCTCTCTCTTGTTTTGTGTTTGACTATGTCATAGCATGGTGTAAAACCATGTTGGTTCACAATTTGGGGCACTATCCTACCCGGTTTCACTGGAACGGAGCGATTCCCCCTTATACAGGTCCAGATCCTTTCGCTTCTAGGTTAGAGCGCATGCATGCGAGTGGGGACACATGCAATCACCTATACCAACCTTGCACCACACTCACACACATATGCTAGGGACACATGCAAGTTTTCAGATGATTCTGACGTTCTCGTGGACTTACTCCGGCGAAACCCTGATGATCTGTGGGGCTCGGATCGTATACCCCCCTAGACATTCTTCTGATGGGGGTATCCCGACGTAGCTATCTCTTGTTTTGTGTTTGATTATGTCATGGGATGATGTGAAACCATGTTGGTTCACAAGTTGGGGCACTATACGGCCCGGTTTCACCGTAACGGGGAGATTCCCCTTTATACAGGTCCAGAACCTTCGTTTCTAGGTTAGAGCGCATGCATGCGAGGGGGGACACATGCAAGCACATATACCAACCTGGCACCACACTACTACACATATGCTAGGGACACATGCAAGTTTTCATCTGATTCTGACGTTCTCGTGGTCTTCCTCCGGCGAAACCCTGATCTACGGGCCTCAGATCGTCTACCCCCTAGACATTCTTCTGACAGGGGTAGCCTGGCGTAGCTCTCTCTTGTTTTGTATTTGACTAGGTCATAGGATGATGTAAAACCATGTTGGTTCACAAGTTGGGGCACTATCCTACCCGGTTTCACCTGAACGAGGAGATTCCCCCTTATACAGGTCCAAAACCTTTCGCTTCTAGGTTAGAACGCATGCATGCGACGGGGACACATGCAATCACCTATACCAACCTTGCACCACACTCACACACATATGCTAGGGACAAATGCAAGTTTTCAGATGATTCCGACGTTCTCGTGGTCTTCCTCCGGCAAAACCCTAATCTGCGGGGCTCGGATCGTTTACCCCTCTAGACATTCTTTTGACAGGGGTAGCCCGACATAGCTCTCACTTGTTTTGTGTTTGATTATGTCATGTGAAACCATGTTGGTTCACAAGTTGGGGCACTATACTACCCGGTTTCACCGTAACGGGGAGATTCCCCCTTATATAGGTCCAGAACCTTCGCTTCTAGGTTAGAGCGCATGCATGCGAAGGGGGACACATGCAAGCACCCGCAGACTAGTAGTTAATTTTTCTATGGTCCAACATAGCACCACACTTTTCATGCATGTGCTAGGGAACATGCATGCTTGTCCTTGAGGTACTCAAAATTGAGAACAATCTATAAAGGATGTCAAACAACAAATTTCAGAATTTGTCGTGAAATCCTCTCATCTTGGTCTTTTGATTGAACCAAAGAGTGACCTTGAAAGATTCAAAAGTAGTCCAACAGCTTGCTTGGTTTTGTTGGTCATCTCCACCGTGAGGGGAAATTCTACTCTTGACGATTGGTTGAGGATTGTTTCTCAAAGTTTGTGACTAGGCACCCACCTAATGGAAATGAAGTTCAGCATCCTCCAGATACTTATGGTCTAGTGCAAAGTTCATATTTCCATGGTCTCAATCCTTATGAAGAGCTGGTATATGCTATATCTATAAGAGAAACTATCGTCTGCTCCTCAAGAGGGTTGACAGAACTAGTGGCGGGAGTTTCCACGTATATATCCAGGATTTTACTAAGTATTAACGCATGTCTACAAAGGGGGTCACACTTGGGACTTACACATGGGACATACCAACCCTGCACCACACTCACACACATATGCTAGGGACACATGCAAGTTTTGAGATGATTCTGATGTTGTCGTGGTCTTCCTCCGGCGAAACCCTGATCTGTGGGCCTTGGATCGTCTATCCCCCTAGACATTCTTCTGATGGGGGTAGCCCGGCGTAGCTCTCTCTTGTTTTGTGTTTGATTATGTCAAGGGATGATGTGAAACCATGTTGGTTCACAAGTTGGGGCACTATACGGCCCGGTTTCACCGTAACGGGGAGATTCCCCTTTATACAGGTCCAGAACCTTCGTTTCTAGGTTAGAGCGCATGCATGCGAGGTGGGACACATGCAAGCACATATACCAACCTTGCACCACACTTACACACATATGCTAGGGACACATGCAAGTTTTCATCTGATTCTGACGTTCTCGTGGTCTTCCTCCGGCGACACCCTGATCTACGGGCCTCGGATCGTCTACCCCCCTAGATATTCTTCTGACAGGGGTAGCCCGGCGTAGCTCTCTCTTGTTTTGTGTTTTACTAGGTCATAGGATGATGTAAAACCATGTTGGTTCACAAGTTGGGGCACTATCCTACCCGGTTTCACCGGAACGGGGAGATTCCCCCTTATACAGGTCAAGATCATTT
Source organism: Avena atlantica (assembly GCA_910589765.1). Lineage (NCBI taxonomy): Eukaryota > Viridiplantae > Streptophyta > Magnoliopsida > Poales > Poaceae > Avena > Avena atlantica. The sequence goes on along the minus strand of OU342738.1, from coordinate 194,555,897 downwards.
CTCTTCTAGGTTAGAGCGCATGCATGCGAGTGGGGACACATGCAATCACCTATACCAACCTTTCACCACACTCACACACATATTCTAGGGACACATGCAAGTTTTCAGATGATTCCGACGTTCTCGTGGTCTTCCTCCGGCGAAACCCTAATCTGCGGGGCTCGGATCGTCTACCCCCTTGACATTCTTCTGACAGGGGTAGCCCGGCGTAGCTCTCTCTTGTTTTGTGTTTGACTAGGTCATAGCATGGTGTAAAACCATATTGGTTCACAAGTTGGGGCACTATCCTACCCGGTTTCACCGGAACGGGGAGATTCCCCCTTATACAGGTCCGGATCCTTTCTCTTCTAGGTTAGAGCGCATGCATGCGAGTGGGGACACATGCAATCACCTATACCAACCTTTTACCACACTCACACACATATGCTAGGGACACATGCAAGTTTTCAGATGATTCTGACGTTCTCGTGGACTTCCTCCGGCGAAACCCTGATGATCTGCGGGGCTCGGATCGTCTACCCCCTAGACATTCTTCTGATGGGGGTATCCCGACGTAGCTATCTCTTGTTTTGTGTTTGATTATGTCATGGGATGATGTGAAACCATGTTGGTTCACAAGTTGGTGCACTATACGGCCCGGTTTCACCATAACGGGGAGATTCCCCTTTATACAGGTCCAGAACCTTCGTTTCTAGGTTAGAGCACATGCATGCGAGGGGGGACACATGCAATCACATATACCAACCTTGCACCACACTCACACGCATATGCTAGGGACACATGCAAGTTTTCATCTGATTCTGACGTTCTCGTGGTCTTCCTCCGGCGAAACCCTGATCTACGGGAATCGGATCGTCTACCCCCTAGACATTCTTCTGATAGGGGTAGACCGGCGTAGCTCTCTCTTGTTTTGTATTTCACTAGGTCATAGGATGATGTAAAACCATGTTGGTTCACAAGTTGGGGCACTACCGTACCCGGTTTCACTTGAACAGGGAGATTCCCCCTTATACAGGTCCAAAACCTTACGCTTCTAGGTTAGAGCGCATGCATGTGACGGGGACACATGCAATCACCTATAACAACCTTGCACCACACTCACACACATATGCTAGGGACAAATGCAAGTTTTCAGATGATTCCGACGTTCTAGTGTTCTTCCTCCGGCAAAACCCTAATCTACGGGGCTCGGATCGTTTACCCCCCTAGACATTCTTCTGACAGGGGTAGCCCGGCATAGCTCTCTCTTGTTTTGTGTTTGATTATGTCATGGGATGATGTGAAACCATGTTGGTTCAGAAGTTGGGGCACTATACTACCCGGTTTCACCGTAACGGGGAGATTCCCCTTATATAGGTCCAGAACCTTCGCTTCTAGGTTAGAGCGCATGCATGCGAAGGGGGACACATGCAAGCACCCGCAGACTAGTAGTTAATTTTTCTATGTTCCAACATAGCACCACACTTTTCATGCATGTGCTAGGGCACATGCATGCTGTCCTTGAGGTACTCAAAATTGAGAACAATCTATAAAGGATGTCAAACAACAAATTTCACACTTTGCCGTGAAATCCTCTCATCTTGGTCTTTTGATTGACCCAAAGAGTGACCTTGAAAGACACAAAAGTAGTCCAACAACTTGCTTGGTTTTGTTGGTCATCTCTACCGTGAGGGGAAATTCTACTCTTGACGATTGGTCGAGGATTTTTTCTCAAAGTGTGTGACTAGGCACCCACCTAATGGAAATGAAGTTCAGCATCCTCCAGATACTTATGGTCTAGTGCAAAGTTCATATTTCCACGGTCTCAATCCTTATGAAGAGCTGGTATATGCTATATCTATAAGAGAAACTATCGTCCGCTCCTCAAGAAGGTTGACAGAACCAGTGGCGGGAGTTTCCACGTATATATCCAGGATTTTACTAAGTATTAACGCATGTCTACAAAGGGGGTCACACTTGGGACTTACACATGGGACATACCAACCATGCACCACACTCACACACATATGCTAGGGACACATGCAAGTTTTGAGATGATTTTGATGTTCTCGTGGTCTTCCTCCGGCGAAACCCTAATCTGTGGGCCTTGGATCGTCTATCCCCCTAGACATTCTTCTGATGGGGGTAGCCCGGCGTAGCTCTCTCTTGTTTTGTGTTTGATTATGTCATGGGATGATGTGAAACCATGTTGGTTCACAAGTTGGGGAACTATACGGCCCGGTTTCACCGTAACAGGGAGATTCCCCTTTATACAGGACCAGAACCTTTGTTTCTAGGTTAGAGCGCATGCATGCGAGGGGGGACACATGCAAGCACATATACCAACCTTGCACCACACTTACACACATATGCTAGGGAGACATGCAAGTTTTCATCTGATTCTGACGTTCTCGTGGTCTTCCTCCGGCGACACCCTGATCTACGGGCCTCGGATCGTCTACCCCCTAGATATTCATCTGACAGGGGTAGCCCAGCGTAGCTCTCTCTTGTTTTGTGTTTTACTAGGTCATAGGATGATGTAAAACCATGTTGGTTCACAATTTGGGGCACTATCCTACCCAGTTTCACATAAACGGGGAGATTCCCCCTTATACAGGTCCAGAACCTTTCGTTTCTAGGTTAGAGCGCATGCATGCGAGGGGGACACATGCAATCACCTATACCAACCTTGCACCACACTCACACACATATGCTAGGGACACATGCAAGTTTTCAGATGATTCCGACGTTCTCGTGGTCTTCCTCCGGCGAAACCCTAATCTGTGGGGCTCGGATCGTCTACCCCCTTGACATTCTTCTGACAGGGGTAGCCCGACGTATCTCTCTCTTGTTTTGTGTTTGACTAGGTCATAGCATGGTGTAAAACCATGTTGGTTCACAAGTTGGGGCACTATCCTACCCGGTGTCACCGGAACAGGGAGATTCCCCCTTATACAGGTCGAGATCCTTTCTCTTCTAGGTTAGAGCGCATGCATGCGAGTGGGGACACATGCAATCGACTATACCAACATTTTACCACACTCACACACATATGCTAGGGACACATGCAAGTTTTCAGATGATTCTGACGTTCTCGTGGACTTCCTCCGCCGAAACCCTGATGATCTGCGGGGCTCGGATCGTCTACCCCCTAGACATTCTTCTGATGGGGGTATCCCGACGTAGCTATCTCTTGTTTTGTGTTTGATTATGTCATGGGATGATGTGAAACCATGTTGGTTCACAAGTTGGTGCACTATACGGCCCGGTTTCACCATAACGGGGAGATTCCCCTTTATACAGGTCCAGAACCTTCGTTTCTAGGTTAGAGCACATGCATGCGAGGGGGACACATGCAATCACATATACCAACCTTGCACCTCACTCACACGCATATGCTAGGGACACATGCAAGTTTTCATCTGATTCTGACGTTCTCGTGGTCTTCCTCCGGCGAAACCCTGATCTACGGGCCTCGGATCGTCTACCCCCTAGACATTCTTCTGACAGGGGTAGCCCGGCGTAGCTCTCTCTTGTTTTGTATTTGACTAGGTCATAGGATGATGTAAAACCATGTTGGTTCACAAGTTGGGGCACTATCGTACCCGGTTTCACTTGAACGGGGAGATTCCCCCTTATACAGGTCCAAAATCTTACGCTTCTAGGTTAGAGCGCATGCATGTGACGGGGACACATGCAATCACCTATACCAACCTTGCACCACACTCACACACATATGCTAGGGACAAATGCAAGTTTTCAGATGATTCCGACGTTCTCGTGGTCTTCCTCCGGCAAAACCCTAATCTGCGGGGCTCGGATCTTTTACACCCCTAGACATTCCTCTGACAGGGGTAGCCCGGCATAGCTCTCTCTTGTTTTGTGTTTGATTATGTCATGGGATGATGTGAAACCATGTTGGTTCAGAAGTTGGGGCACTATACTACCCGGTTTCAGCGTAACGGGGAGATTCCCCCTTATATAGGTCCAGAACCTTCGCTTCTAGGTTAGAGCGCATGCATGCGAAGGGGGACACATGCAAGCACCCGCAGACTAGTAGTTAATTTTTCTATGTTCCAACATAGCACCACACTGTTCATGCATGTGCTAGGGCACATGCATGCTGTCCTTGAGGTACTCAAAATTGAGAACAATCTATAAAGGATGTCAAACAACAAATTTCAGACTTTGTCGTGAAATCCTCTCATCTTGGTCTTTTGATTGACCCAAAGAGTGACCTTGAAAGATTCAAAAGTAGTCCAACAGCTTGCTTGGTTTTGTTGGTCATCTCTACCGTGAGGGGAAATTCTACTCTTGACGATTGGTCGAGGATTATTTCTCAAAGTGTGTGACTAGGCACCCACCTAATGGAAATGAAGTTCAGCATCCTCCAGATGCTTATGGTCTAGTGCAAAGTTCATATTTCCATGGTCTCAATCCTTATGAAGAGCTGGTACATGCTATATCTATAAGAGAAACTATCGTCCGCTCCTCAAGAGGGTTGACTGAACCAGTGGCGGGAGTTTCCACGTATATATCCAGGATTTTACTAAGTATTAACGCATGTCTACAAAGGGGGTCACACTTGGGACTTACACATGGGACCTACCAACCTTGCACCACACTCACACACATATGCTAGGGACACATGCAAGTTTTGACATGATTCTAACGTTCTCGTGGTCTTCCTCTGGCAAAACCCTGATCTGTGGGCCTTGGACCGTCTATCCCCCTAGACATTCTTCTGATGGTGGTAGCCCGGCGTAGCTCTCTCTTGTTTTGTGTTTGATTATGTCATGGGATGATGTGAAACCATGTTGGTTCACAAGTTGGGGCACTATACGGTCCGGTTTCACCGTAACGGGGAGATTCCCCCTTACACAGGTCCAGAACCTTCGCTTCTAGGTTAGAGCACATGCATGCGAGGGGGACACATGCAAACACATATACCAACCTGGCACCACACTCACACACATATGCTAGGGACACATGCAAGTTTTCTTCTGATTCCGACGTTCTCGTGGTCTTCCTCCGGCGAAACCCTGATCTGCGGGCCTCGGGTCGTTTACCCCCCTAGACATTCTTCTAACAGGGGTAGCCCGACGTAGCTCTCTCTTGTTTTGTGTTTGACTAGGTCATAGGATGATGTAAAACCATGTTGGTTCACAAGTTGGCGCACTATCCTACCCAGTTTCACATACACGTGGAGATTCCCCCTTATACAGGTCCAGAACCTTTCGCTTCTAGGTTAGAGCGCATGCATGCGCGGGGGATACATGCAATCACCTATACCAACATTGCACCACACTCACACACATATGCTAGGGACACATGCAAGTTTTCAGATGATTCCGACGTTCTTGTGGTCTTCCTCCGGCGAAACCCTAATTTGCGGGGATCGGATCGTCTACCCCCCTAGACATTCTTCTGACAGGGGTAGCCCGACGTATCTCTCTCTTGTTTTGTGTTTAACTAGGTCATAGCATGATGTAAAACCATGTTGGTTCACAAGTTGGGGCACTATCCTACCTGGTTTCATCGGAACGGGGAGATTCCCCCTTATACAGGTCCAGAACCTTTCGTTTCTAGGTTAGAGCGCATGCATGCGAGGGGGACACATGCAATCACCTATACCAACCTTGCACCACACTCACACACATATGCTAGGGACACATGCAAGTTTTCAGATGATTCCGACGTTCTCGTGGTCTTCCTCCGGCGAAACCCTAATCTGCGGGGCTCGGATCGTCTACCCCCTTGACATTCTTCTGACAGGGGTAGCCCGACGTATCTCTCTCTTGTTTTGTGTTTGACTAGGTCATAGCATGGTGTAAAACCATGTTGGTTCACAAGTTGGGGCACTATCCTACCCGGTGTCACCGGAACAGGGAGATTCCCCCTTATACAGGTCCAGATCCTTTCTCTTCTAGGTTAGAGCGCATGCATGCGAGTGGGGACACATGCAATCGAATATACCAACATTTTACCACACTCACACACATATGCTAGGGACACATGCAAGTTTTCAGATGATTCTGACGTTCTCGTGGACTTCCTCCGCCGAAACCCTGATGATCTGCGGGGCTCGGATCGTCTGCCCCCTAGACATTCTTCTGATGGGGGTATCCCGACGTAGCTATCTCTTGTTTTGTGTTTGATTATGTCATGGGATGATGTGAAACCATGTTGGTTCACAAGTTGGTGCACTATACGGCCCGGTTTCACCATAACAGGGAGATTCCCCTTTATACAGGTCCAGAACCTTCGTTTCTAGGTTAGAGCACATGCATGCGAGGGGGACACATGCAATCACATATACCAACCTTGCACCTCACTCACACGCATATGCTAGGGACACATGCAAGTTTTCATCTGATTCTGACGTTCTCGTGGTCTTCCTCCGGCGAAACCCTGATCTACGGGCCTCGGATCGTCTACCCCCTAGACATTCTTCTGACAGGGGTAGCCCGGCGTAGCTGTCTCTTGTTTTGTATTTGACTAGGTCATAGGATGATGTAAAACCATGTTGGTTCACAAGTTGGGGCACTATCGTACCCGGTTTCACTTGAACGGGGAGATTCCCCCTTATACAGGTCCAAAATCTTACGCTTCTAGGTTAGAGCGCATGCATGTGACGGGGACACATGCAATCACCTATACCAACCTTGCACCACACTCACACACATATGCTAGGGACAAATGCAAGTTTTCAGATGATTCCGACGTTCTCGTGGTCTTCCTCCGGCAAAACCCTAATCTGCGGGGCTCGGATCTTTTACACCCCTAGACATTCCTCTGACAGGGGTAGCCCGGCATAGCTCTCTCTTGTTTTGTGTTTGATTATGTCATGGGATGATGTGAAACCATGTTGGTCCAGAAGTTGGGGCACTATACTACCCGGTTTCAGCGTAACGGGGAGATTCCCCCTTATATAGGTCCAGAACCTTCGCTTCTAGGTTAGAGCGCATACATGCGAAGGGGGACACATGCAAGCACCCGCAGACTAGTAGTTAATTTTTCTATGTTCCAACATAGCACCACACTGTTCATGCATATGCTAGGGCACATGCATGCTGTCCTTGAGGTACTCAAAATTGAGAACAATCTATAAAGGATGTCAAACAACAAATTTCAGACTTTGTCGTGAAATCCTCTCATCTTGGTCTTTTGATTGACCCAAAGAGTGACCTTGAAAGATTCAAAAGTAGTCCAACAGCTTGCTTGGTTTTGTTGGTCATCTCTACCGTGAGGGGAAATTCTACTCTTGACGATTGGTCGAGGATTATTTCTCAAAGTGTGTGACTAGGCACCCACCTAATGGAAATGAAGTTCAGCATCCTCCAGATGCTTATGGTCTAGTGCAAAGTTCATATTTCCATGGTCTCAATCCTTATGAAGAGCTGGTACATGCTATATCTATAAGAGAAACTATCGTCCGCTCCTCAAGAGGGTTGACTGAACCAGTGGCGGGAGTTTCCACGTATATATCCAGGATTTTACTAAGTATTAACGCATGTCTACAAAGGGGGTCACACTTGGGACTTACACATGGGACCTACCAACCTTGCACCACACTCACACACATATGCTAGGGACACATGCAAGTTTTGACATGATTCTAACGTTCTCGTGGTCTTCCTCCGGCAAAACCCTGATCTGTGGGCCTTGGATCGTCTATCCCCCTAGACATTCTTCTGATGGTGGTAGCCCGGCGTAGCTCTCTCTTGTTTTGTGTTTGATTATGTCATGGGATGATGTGAAACCATGTTGGTTCACAAGTTGGGGCACTATACGGTCCGGTTTCACCGTAACGGGGAGATTCCCCCTTACACAGGTCCAGAACCTTCGCTTCTAGGTTAGAGCACATGCATGCGAGGGGGACACATGCAAACACATATACCAACCTGGCACCACACTCACACACATATGCTAGGGACACATGCAAGTTTTCTTCTGATTCCGACGTTCTCGTGGTCTTCCTCCGGCGAAACCCTGATCTGCGGGCCTCGGGTCGTTTACCCCCCTAGACATTCTTCTAACAGGGGTAGCCCGACGTAGCTCTCTCTTGTTTTGTGTTTGACTAGGTCATATGATGATGTAAAACCATGTTGGTTCACAAGTTGGCGCACTATCCTACCCAGTTTCACATACACGTGGAGATTCCCCCTTATACAGGTCCAGAACCTTTCGCTTCTAGGTTAGAGCGCATGCATGCGCGGGGGATACATGCAATCACCTATACCAACATTGCACCACACTCACACACATATGCTAGGGACACATGCAAGTTTTCAGATGATTCCGACGTTCTTGTGGTCTTCCTCCGGCGAAACCCTAATTTGCGGGGATCGGATCGTCTACCCCCCTAGACATTCTTCTGACAGGGGTAGCCCGACGTATCTCTCTCTTGTTTTGTGTTTAACTAGGTCATAGCATGATGTAAAACCATGTTGGTTCACAAGTTGGGGCACTATCCTACCCGGTTTCATTGGAACGGGGAGATTCCCCCTTATACAGGTCCAAATCATTTCGCTTCTAGGTTAGAGCGCATGCATGCGAGCGTGGACACATGCAATCACCTATACCAACCTTTCACCACACTCACACACATATGCTAGGGACACATGCAAGTTTTCACATGATTCCGACGTTCTCGTGGACTTCCTCCGGCGAAACCCTGATCTGCAGGCCTCGGATCGTCTACCCCCCTAGACATTCTTCTAACAGGGGTAGCCCGGCGTAGCTCTCTCTTGTTTTGTGTTTGACTAGGTCATAGGATGATGTAAAACCATGTTGGTTCACAAGTTGGGGCACTATCCTACCCGGTTTCACCTGAACGGGGAGATTCCCCCTTATACAGGTCTAGAACCTTTCGCTTCTAGGTTAGAGCGCATGCATGCGAGGGGGACACATGCAATCACCTATACCAACCTTGCACCACACTCACAGACATATGCTAGGGACAAATGCAAGTTTTCAGTGATTCCGACGTTCTCGTGGTCTTCCTCCGGCGAAACCCTAATCTGCGGGGCTCGGATCGTCTACCCCCCTAGACATTCTTCTGACAAGGGTAGTCCGGCATAGCTCTCTCTTGTTTTGTGTTTGATTATGTCATGGGATGATGTGAAACCATGTTGGTTCAGAAGTTGTGGCACTATACTACCCGGTTTCACCGTAACGGGGAGATTCCCCCTTATACAGGTGCAGAACCTTCGCTTCTAGGTTAGAGTGCATGCTTGCGAACGGGGACACATGCAAGCACCCGCAGACTAGTAGTTAATTTTTGTATGTTCCAACATACCACCACACTTTTCATGCATGTGCTAGGGCACATGCATGCATGTCCTTGAGGTACTCAAAATTGAGAACGATCTATAAAAGATGTCAAACAACAAATTTTAGACTTTGTCGTGAAATCCTCTCATCTTGGTCTTTTGATTGACCCAAAGAGTGACCTTGAAAGATTCAAAAGTAGTCCAACAGCTTGCTTAGTTTTGTTGGTCATCTCTACCGTGAGGGGAAATTCTACTCTTGACGATTGGTTGAGGATTGTTTCTCAAAGTTTGTGACTAGGCACCCACCTAATGGAAATGAAGTTCAGCATCCTCCAGATGCTTATGGTCTAGTGAAAAGTTCATATTTCCATGGTATCAATCCTTATGAAGAGCTGGTACATGCTATATCTATAAGAGAAACTATCGTCCGCTCCTCAAGAGGGTTGAAAGAACCAGTGGCGGGAGTTTCCACGTATATATATCCAGGATTTTACTAAGTATTAACGCATGTCTACAAAGGGGGGTCACACTTGGGACTTACCGACCTTGCACCACACTCACACACATATGCTAGGGACACATGCAAGTTTTCAGATGATTCCGACATTCTCGTGGTCTTCCTCCGGCGAAACCCTGATCTGTGGGCCTTGGATCGTCTACCCCCCTAGACATTCTTTTGATGGGGGTAGCCCGGCGTAGCTCTCTCTTGTTTTGTGTTTGATTATGTCATGGGATGATGTGAAACCATGTTGGTTCAGAACTTGGGGCACTATACGGTCCGATTTCACCGTAACGGGGAGATTCCTGTAACACCCTCAGAATCGGCCCTATGCAAGTTTTAGCGAAACTCGCCAAACCCGCATAGAAACGATTCGAAGGTGCCCACCAGGCACTTTCGTGCGGGTGGAAAGCAAAGTAATAACATTACACAACATTCCTCGATGGGACCCACAGAACAGATATATATACAGCAGCGACTCATTGAGTCAAGAATACAGGTATAATGTACAAAGATCCAAATCACCTTGAAAATGACACAGCATCCGACTACGGACAAGATGCAAATGGGGCTAAGAGCCCTGAAGAATAACCAATGGCGTCCATAACCCTGCCCAGGCCAAGACGGAAGGGTAACCCTGCTAACGACGTCGATCTCAAAACCTGCTTAAACAAAAGGGGTGCCGACAAAGGACAAAGGAAAAAGAGGAGCGTCAGTACTGAGGCCAGTAAACGGCGAGGCTAGAATTCGGCGGTCCTCGCCTACATAGGTATGGTGGACTGAAGCGGCAGCGGCAGCATGCACTAAACAACCTATAGAGACTCGATACAACTGGCGACTATCAGAGAGGGATAAGAAAGACCTATTCGGATCCAACCTGATACTAGCATCAAACAAACCCATCCTGGCGTTTCCCCCTCGAGACCAAACGAGGAAGTCAACCGAGGAACTCACACAGTTGGCAGTTTTACTTATTCAGTTATAGTTGCAGCAATTACTAGTCAGGTTTAGATATTCATCCTGATAAAGTAAGTAGTGGGCGCTTTTATTTAATCATTCCGTTATAGTGGCATCAATTACTAGTCAGATACATTTAGCATGAGATAAACCTAAAACCCAGCAGTTGTTGGTACTTTTACTTAGCCATTCCGTTGTAGTGGAGCTGATTACTAGTCAAATCAGATACAAATCAATTTATAACAGTAAACTTTAGTTATAGTTGTCTATGATCAAGCACTGTGCTCCAAGTCGTCCATAACCGCGGACACGGCTTCTCGAAAAGATTTAACCCTGCAGGGGTGCACCAAAGTATCCACACGCACCTCGACCCTTTTTGCCAGATCAGTTAACATACACCCATCGGTATGTCGGCGGGGCCTAAGTCATGACGTTTCCCAGACCCAAAGCAAGCACGGGGGGCCACCCCACTAAGTACACCCACAACGAAGTCGGCCGGTCTCCGAGACGGACTCAGGGTTTGCGACAATGGCTGTAAACGACAGCAGATCCCCAAACGGGGACTGTCGATACCGCGAAAACATTCCGCTTCCAAAACAGTACAGTGTGCAGTACCTCGCACAATCGTAAATAAAGCAGTAAAGCATGGCATAAGTACAGGATAGTAATAAAGCCCCAAACTACTTGTGGCCCCCAGTACAATACTTTGAAATCAAGTACTAAATCGATGGGGGGCCCATATCTCCCCACATGTGGTTAGCGCGCTCGATCTCGGAACAGGTGTCAAGAACTCGGGGTCCTACGGGACACAAGTGGGCGGTCGGAAACCAAATCTTACCTATCACCCACCGATGCCTCTGCTTAATTCAATTTTAGTTATTAAACAGGAATTAAAGTGAACGAAAAGTAAAGCCATGATCATCTCCAACATCAACATGCGGCAATTCTCCAACAATTGTGGTACTTGACGACACGCAAAACATTTGAGCAAGCGACTACGACACGCGGGTCCAACTATCTACCAAACAACAGGTAATAGGATGTGTCCAAGGCAATATAGGGCTGCACAGGATATCACGGGTACGAAAACTAGAGCATCGCAACACAGATAGCAAAGATCAACAGGAGGGAATAAATACTATAAAAGTAAGATAGGTAGAAAGGGAGAGATGCTCGCCTGAAAACATTGCCGAAGGTTCAGCCGGAGATCGGGGCGAAGCTCACATCAACTCAACGGCCTTATCCGCGAAGAAGCACAACACTAGAAGAAACACCGGATGCACTATTTAATACTACGGCAGAAGATCGGGCATGATGCATGTATGGTGCATGACATGGCAAGATGCGATGCGATTAGGTCATATTAAGCGGAACCGGGGTCCCGACAATTAATTAGATGGTTCGAGTTATTTAGAACCCCCGCAATTTAAATGTTGTTTTAGCATGGCAAAGGATAGCACCGGGTTCGCTACACAATTTAAATGAGGCCAATATGAGACTAGATTTGCCCGCATATGGGCCCCATATTTAATTATTAGGTGAATCGGCATAAGGCCCCCAACCCACATGGTGATATGCATGCATGAACAATTAAAATGCGACAATCTGGATTGTGTTATATATTAGGGTTTCGGGAAGGGGTTCACACATTAGGGGTCTCGGCGATCTTGGGGTTCGGGGTCGGGGTTGGTCTCGGGGCCCAGGGTCCGACGGGTTCGGCCTCGACGGGATCGGTCTCGGATTACGACGCAGATCTTGGCGTATCCGGGAGCAGGACTTGGTTCGGCGTCCGGGGCGCACCGGACTAGCCCTGGTCGGTGTCGCTCTTGTCGTCGCGAAGATCTTGTCGTGTTCGCGGGTAGGGTCGGGCTTGGCGTCCGGGGTCCTTCGGTTTCCTGTCGTCGTGCTTGACGTCCAAGATGAAGAACTCGGCGTATCTGTGTCTTCGGGAACGGAACCGGGGAGAAGACCTTGGGGTATCGCGGTTCCGTCGTCGATGTTGATCTTGGCGGCACGATCACCGGGGTTGCGGCATCGGATCGGTCTTGTCGACGAGATGATTTTGTCGCCCCTAGAATGGCATCGGTTCCTCTTCGCAACACTTCTACCTCCACAACACAGGGCAACACCAAAACTATAGTGACACTCCTTGTCATTTTCCTTGGATCGAGTCACAAAGGATCCATCTGCGCCCTCCCATAGTCCCATCTGTGAAGCAGGCCAGATCGTTGGCATAGTGACGACGTTGAGCTTTATATTCCATCATAGGAGTCGATCTCGTGGTCGTCGGAGGGTTCTTTGCTTGCCGGACTAGCTCGAGCCTGGCACCGAGCGACGTGGGGTAGGGGTGTGCAGCAGCGGGCCCGATGCGGCCGCGGGAGGCCAGAGGCAGGGCGAAACACGACGGAAGCAGCTGGCGTGGCAGAGGAACTGGCGCAGCGCGGGCGGCGAGGTGCAGAGGGGAAGGTGGGCTCGCCGGGGAGGGGCGTGTGGGCCGTGGCCGACGACGGCGGTGGGGGCAGCCGCAGAGGGGAGCCCGGCTCGCTGCGAGACGGGGAGGTGGAGGCAGGGAGCTGGGCGGCGGTGGTTGGAGAGGCTCAGGAGGGAGGGCCCTGGCGGCGGTGGGAGGCAGCGCGAGGTGGCCGGGGAGGAGGCCCACGGCCGGCCGCGGTTGCGGGCTCGAGAGGAAGGAGCGGGGAGGCGTCGCGTCGGTGGGCGCCGGAGACGGCGGAAGACGGGGCGAGGGCGGAGGACAGAGGAACGGGGGGGGGGGGCGTGCGGTCACCGGCGAGGAGGATTGGTGGGGCGCGGGGCGGCCGGAGGCTGGCGGAGGCACGGCAGGAGGTGCAACGAGAGGAGGGAGAGGGTGGCGAGGGCGCTGGGCCGGAGGGAGAGCGGGCGGTGAGAGGCGGTGGCGGGGCAGACGGGGTGCGCGTGGGTGGGGAGGAGAGACGAGAGGGCGGGGCTGGGGATAACCAGGGAAGAGGGGGGAGAGGAGCCTGGCACGGGGTGGGGAAGATGAGAGGAAGAAGAGGAACAGGGAAGAGGTACTGGGGACGGGGCCAGGACATGGGGCCCGCGGGTGGCCCGCGTGGCAGGGGAAGTGGGGTGAGCTGCGGCTGCTGTGTGCGTGGGGGATGGGTGTGGTGTGTGTGGGCGTTGTGTGGGGGGTGTGTGGCCAGGTGGGGAGGGAGGAGAGAGAGAGGGAGGCCATGTGGCGGTTTCTGGTTGGGTGGGGTGGTGGACAGGGCGACGTGGCGACATAGGATAGGTTGGGGTGAGGTGGCCAAAGGGGGGGTGGGTAGATTATCTGGTAGTCTTAGGATTAATAGGGTGGGTTAGGTGGACAGATTTAGAAATGGGGGTGGTCGTTCGGGTCGATTCGGCCCGTTCGACTGCCCCCGCTAAAAACAATTGAACTTTTTATTTGATTTAAACAGGCCGTGTGCAAACCGATAGCGGCCAAAACAAAATATTCCGGGGACCCGGTTTTGGTGTTTGAATTAAGACGGGGCGTATTAGAAAACAAAACGTGCTTTGCGAAAATAGTTTTAGGCAAACAACACATGATGATGATGATGCAATGCACAAATTCGACGCGATTTTCTAGTAGTGGTTTTGCGGGATGCCACAATTCCCCCTTACACAGGTCCAGAACCTTCGCTTCTAGGTTAGAGCCCATGCATGCGAGGGGGACACATGCAAACACATATACCAACGTGGCACCACACTCACACACATATGCTAGGGACACATGCAAGTTTTCATCTGATTCCGACGTTCTCGTGGTCTTCCTCCGGCGAAACCCTGATCTGCGGGCCTCAGATCGTCTACCCCCTAGACATTCTTCTGACAGGGGTAGCCCTGCGTAGCTCTCTCTTGTTTTGTGTTTTACTAGGTCATAGGATGATGTAAAACCATTCTGGTTCACAAGTTGGGGCACTATCCTACCCAGTTTCACCTAAACGGGGAGATTCCCCCTTATACAGGTCCAGAACGTTTCGCTTCTAGGTTAGAGCGCATGCATGCGAGGGGGACACATGCAATCACCTATACAAACCTTGCACCACACTCACACACATATGCTAGGGACACATGCAAGTTTTCAGATGATTCCGACGTTCTCGTGGTCTTCCTCCGGCGAAACCCTAATCTACGGGGCTCGGATCGTCTACCCCCCTAGACATTGTTCTAACAGGGGTAGCCCGGCGTAGCTCTCTCTTGTTTTGTGTTTGACTAGGTCATAGCATGGTGTAAAACCATGTTGGTTCACAAGTTGGGGCACTATCCTACACGGTTTCACCGGAACGGGGAGATTCCCCCTTATACAGGTCCAGATCCTTTCTCTTCTAGGTTAGAGTGCATGCATGCGAGTGGGGACACATGCAATCACCTATAACAACCTTGCACCACACTCACACACATATGCTAGGGACACATGCAAGTTTTCAGATGATTCTGACGTTCTCGTGGACTTCCTCCGGCGAAACCCTGATGATCTACGGGGCTCGGATCGTCTACCCCCTAGACATTCTTCTGATGGGGGTATCCCGACGTAGCTATCTCTTGTTTTGTGTTTGATTATGTCATGGGATGATGTGAAACCATGTTGGTTCACAAGTTGGTGCACTATACGGCCCGGTTTCACCGTAACGGGGAGATTCCCCTTTATATAGGTCCAGAACCTTCGTTTCCAGGTTAGAGCGCATGCATGCGAGGGGGGACACATGAAATCACATATACCAACCTTGCACCACACTCACACGCATATGCTAGGGACACATGCAAGTTTGCATCTGATTCTGACGTTCTCGTGGTCTTCCTCCGGCGAAACCCTGATCTACGGGCCTCGGATCGTCTACCGCCTAGACATTCTTCTGACAGGGGTAGCCCGGCGTAGCTCTCTCTTGTTTTGTATTTGACTAGGTCATAGGATGATGTAAAACCATGTTGGTTCACAATTTGGGGCACTATCGTACCCGGTTTCACCTGAACGGGGAGATTCCCCCTTATACAGGTCCAAAACCTTACGCTTCTAGGTTGGAGCGCATGCATGTGACGGGGACACATGCAATCACATATACCAACCTTGCACCACACTCACACACATATGCTAGGGACAAATGCAAGTTTTTAGATGATTCCGACGTTCTCGTGGTCTTCCTCCGGCTAAACCCTAATCTGCGGGGCTCGGATCGTTTACCCCCCTAGACATTCTTCTGACAGGGGTAGCCCGGCATAGCTCTCTCTTGTTTTGTGTTTGATTATGTCATGGGATGATGTGAAACCATGTTGGTTCAGAAGTTGGGGCACTATACTACCCGGTTTCACCGTAACGGGGAGATTCCCCCTTATATAGGTCCAGAACCTTCGCTTCTAGGTTAGAGCGCATGCATGCGAAGGGGGACACATGCAAGCACCCGCAGACTAGTAGTTAATTTTTCTATGTTACAACATACCACCACACTTTTCATGCATGTGCTAGGGACATGCATGCATGTCCTTGAGGTACTCAAAATTGAGAACAATCTATAAAGGATGTCAAACAACAAATTTCATACTTTGTCGTGAAATCCTCTCATCTTGGTCTTTTGATTGACCCAAAGAGTGACCTTGAAAGATTCAAAAGTAGTCCAACAGCTTGCTTGGTTTTGGTGGTCATCTCTACCGTGAGGGGAAATTCTACTCTTGACGATTGGTTGAGGACTGTTTCTCAAAGTGTGTGACTAGGCACCCACCTAATGGAAATGAAGTTCAGCATCCTCCAGATGCTTATGGTCTACTGCAAAGTTCATATTTCCATGGTCTCAATCCTTATGAAGAGCTGGTACATGCTATATCTATAAGAGAAACTATCGTCCGCTCCTCAAGAGGGTTGACTGAACCAGTGGCGGGAGCTTCCACGTATATATCCAGGATTTTACTAATTATTAACGCATGTCTACAAAGGGGGTCACACTTGGGACTTACACATGGGACCTACCAACCTTGCACCACACTCACACACATATGCTAGGGACACATGCAAGTTTTGAGATGATTCTAACGTTCTCGTGGTCTTCATCCGGCAAAACCCTGATCTGTGGCCTTGGATCGTCTATCCCCCTAGACATTCTTCTGATGGTGGTTAGCCCGGCGTAGCTCTCTCTTGTTTTGTGTTTGATTATGTCATGGGATGATGTGAAACCATGTTGGTTCACAAGTTGGGGCACTATACGGTCCGGTTTCACCGTAACAGGGAGATTCCCCCTTACACAGGTCCAGAACCTTCGCTTCTAGGTTAGAGCGCATGCATGCGAGGGGGACACATGGAAACACATATACCAACCTGGCACCACACTCACACACATATGCTAGGGACACATGCAAGTTTTCATCTGATTCCGACATTCTCGTGGTCTTCCTCCGGCGAAACACTGATCTGCGGGCCTCGGATCGTCTACCCCCCTAGACATTCTTCTGACAGGGGTAGCCCGACGTAGCTCTCTCTTGTTTTATGTTTGACTAGGTCATAGGATGATGTAAAACCATGTTGGTTCACAAGTTGGGGCACTATCCTACCCAGTTTCACATAAACGTGGAGATTCCCCCTTATATAGGTCCAGAACCTTTCGCTTCTAGGTTAGAGCGCATGCATGCGAGGGGGACACATGCAATCACCTATACCAACATTGCACCACACTCACACACATATGCTAGGGACACATGCAAGTTTTCAGATGATTCCGACGTTCTCGTGGTCTTCCTCCGGCGAAACCCTAATTTGCGGGGATCGGATCGTCTACCCCCCTAGACATTCTTCTGAAGGGGTAGCCCGGCGTAGCTCTCTCTTGTTTTGTGTTTAACTAGGTCATAGCATTATGTAAAACCATGTTGGTTCACAAGTTGGGCACTATCCTACCGGTTTCACCGGAACGGGGAGATTCCCCCTTATACAGGTCAAGATCATTTCTCTTCTAGGTTAGAGCGCATGCATGCGAGTGGGGACACATGCAATCACCTATACCAACCTTTCACCACACTCACACACATATTCTAGGGACACATGCAAGTTTTCACATGATTCCGACGTTCTCGTGGACTTCCTCCGGCGAAACCCTAATGATCCGCGGGGCTCGGATCGTCTACCCCCCTAGACATTCTTCTGATGGGGGTATCCCGGCGTAGCTCTCTCTTGTTTTGTGTTTGATTAAGTCATGGGATGATGTGAAACCATGATGGTTCACAAGTTGGGGCACTATACGGCCCGGTTTCACCGTAACGGGGGATTCCCCTTTATACAGGTCCAGAACCTTCGTTTCTAGGTTAGAGCGCATGCATGCGAGGAGGTACACATTCAAGCACATATACCAACCTTGCACCACACTCACACGCATATGCTAGGGACACATGCAAGTTTTCATCTGATTCCGACGTTCTCGTGGTCTTCCTCCGGCGAAACACTGATCTGCGGGCCTCGGATCGTCTACCCCCCCTAGACATTCTTCTGACAGGGGTAGCCCGGCGTAGCTCTCTCTTGTTTTGTGTTTGACTAGGTCATAGGATGATGTAAAACCATGTTGGTTCACATGTTGGGGCACTATCCTACCCGGTTTCACCTGAACGGGGAGATTCCCCCTTATACAGGTCTAGAACCTTTCGCTTCTAGGTTAGAGCGCATGCATCCGAGGGGGACACATGCAATCACCTATACCAACCTTGCACCACACTCATAGACATATGCTAGGGACAAATGCAAGTTTTCAGTGATTCCGACGTTCTCGTGGTCTTCCTCCGGCGAAACCCTAATCTGCGGGGCTCGGATCGTTAACCCCCCTAGACATTCTTCTGACAGGGGTAGCCCGGCATAGCTCTCTCTTGTTTTGTGTTTGATTATGTCATGGGGTGATGTGAAACCATGTTGGTTCAGAAGTTGGGGCACTATACTACCCGGTTTCACCGTAACGGGGAGATTCCCCCTTATACAGGTCCAAAACCTTCGCTTCTAGGTTAGAGCGCATGCTTGCGAACGGGGACACATGCAAGCACCCGCAGACTAGTAGTTAATTTTTGTATGTTCCAACATAGCACCACACTTTTCATGCATGTGCTAGGGCACATGCATGCATGTCCTTGAGGTACTCAAAATTGAGAACAATCTATAAAAGATGTCAAACAACAAATTTAGACTTGTCGTGAAATCCTCTCATCTTCGTCTTTGATTGACCCAAAGAGTGACCTTGAAAGATTCAAAAGTAGTCCAACAGCTTGCTTAGTTTTGTTGGTCATCTCTACCGTGAGGGGAAATTCTACTCTTGACGATTGGTTGAGGATTGTTTCTCAAAGTTTGTGACTAGGCACCCACCTAATGGAAATGAAGTTCAGCATCCTCCAGATGCTTATGGTCTAGTGCAAAGTTCATATTTCCATGGTCTCAATCCTTATGAAGAGCTGGTACATGCTATATCTATAAGAGAAACTATCGTCCGCTCCTCAAGAGGGTTGACAGAACCAGTGGCGGGAGTTTCCACGTATATATCCAGGATTTTACTAAGTATTAACGCATGTCTACAAAGGGGGGTCACACTTGGGACTTACACATGGGACCTACCGACCTTGCACCACACTCACACACATATGCTTGGGACACATACAAGTTTTGAGATGATTCTGACGTTCTCGTGGTCTTCCTTCGGCGAAACCCTGATCTGTGGGCCTTGGATCGTCTATCCCCCTACACATTCTTATGATGGGGGTAGCCCGGCGTAGCTCTCTCTTGTTTTGTGTTTGATTATGTCATGGGATGATGTGAAACCATGTTGGTTCACAAGTTGGGGCACTATACGGTCCGGTTTCACCGTAACGGGGAGATTCCCCCTTACACAGGTCCCGAAACTTCGCTTCTAGGTTAGAGCGCATGCATGCGAGGGGGACACATGCAAACACATATACCAACCTCGCACCACACTCACACACATATGCTAGGGACACAAATGCAAGTTTTGAGATGATTCTGACGTTCTCGTGGTCTTCCTCCGGCGAAACCCTGATCTGTGGGCCTTGGATCGTCTATCCCCCTACACATTCTTCTGATGGGGGTAGCCCGGCGTAGCTCTCTCTTGTCTTGTTTTGATTATGTCATGGGATGATGTGAAAACCATGTTGGTTCACAAGTTGGGGCACTATACGGTCCGGTTTCACCGTAACAGGGAGATTCCCCCTTACACAGGTCCAGAACCTTTGCTTCTAGGTTAGAGCGCATGCATGCGAGGGGGACACATGCAAACACATATACCAACCTGGCACCACACTCACACACATATGCTAGGGACACATGCAAGTTTTCATCTGATTCCGACGTTCTCGTGGTCTTCCTCCGGCAAAACCCTGATCTGCGGGCCTCGGATCATCTACCCCCCTAGACATTCTTCTGAAGGGGTAGCCGGCGTAGCTCTCTCTGTTTTGTGTTTGACTAGGTCATAGGATGATGTAAAACAATGTGGTTCACAAGTTGGGGCACTATCCTGCCCAGTTTCACATAAACGGGGAGATTCCCCCTTATACAGGTCCAGAACCTTTCGCTTCTAGGTTAGAGCGCATGCATGCGAGGGGGACACATGCAATCACCTATACCAACATTGCACCACACTCACACACATATGCTAGGGACACATGCAAGTTTTCAGATGATTCCGACGTTCTCGTGGTCTTCCTCCGACGAAACCCAAATCTGCGAGCTCGGATCGTCTCCCCTAGACATTCTTCTGACAGGGGTAGCCCGGCATAGCTCTCTCTTGTTTTATGTTTAACTAGGTCATAGCATGATGTAAAACCATGTTGGTTCACAAGTTGGGGCACTATCCTACCCGGTTTCACCGGAACGGGGAGATTCCCCCTTATACAGGTCCAGATCATTTCGCTTCTAGGTTAGAGCGCATGCATGCGAGTGGGGACACATGCAATCACCTATACCAACCTTTCACCACACTCACACACATATGCAGGGACATGCAAGTGTTCAGATGATTCCGACGTTCTCGTGGACTTCCTCCGGCGAAACCCTGATGATCTGCGGGGCTCGGATCGTCTACCCCCCTAGACATTCTTCTGATGGGGGTATCCCGGTGTATCTCTCTTGTTTTGTGTTTGATTATGTCATGGGATGATGTGAAACCATGTTGGTTCACAAGTTGGGGCACTATACGGCCCGGTTTCACCGTAACGGGGAGATTCCCCTTTATACAGATCGAGAACCTTCGTTTCTAGGTTAGAGCGCATGCATGCGAGGGGGGACACATGCAAGCACATATACCAACCTTGCACCACACTCACACGCATATTCTAGGGACACATGCAAGTTTTCATCTGATTCTGACGTTCTCGTGGTCTTCCTCCGGCGAAACCCTGATCTACGGGCCTCGGATCGTCTACCCCCCTAGACATTCTTATGACAGGGGTAGCCCGGCGTAGCTCTCTCTTGTTTTGTGTTTGACTAGGTCATAGGATGATGTAAAACCATGTTGGTTCACAAGTTGGGGCACTATCCTACCCAGTGTCACCTAAACGGGGAGATTCCCCCTTATATAGGTCCAGAACCTTTCGCTTCTAGGTTAGAGCGCATGCATGCGAGGGGGACACATGCAATCACCTATACCAACCTTGCACCAGACTCACACATATATGCTACGGACACATGCAAGTTTTCAGATGATTCCGACGTTCTCGTGGTCTTCCTCCGGCGAAACCCTAATCTGCGGGGCTCGGATCGTCTACTCCCCTAGACATTCTTCTGACAGGGGTACCCGGCGTAGCTCTCTCTTGTTTGTGTTTGATTATGTCATGGATGATGTGAAACCATGTTGGTTCACAAGTTGGGGCACTATACTACCCGGTTTCACCGTAACGGGGAGATTCCCCCTTATATAGGTCCAGAACATTCACTTCTAGGTTAGAGCGCATGCATGCGAGGGGGGACACATGCAAGCACCCGCAGACTAGTAGTTAATTTTTGTATGTTCCAACATAGCACCACACTTTTCATGCATGTGCTAGGGAACATGCATGCATGTCCTTGAGGTACTCAAAATTGAGAACAATCTATAAAGGATGTCAAACAACAAATTTCAGACTTTGTCGTGAAATCCTCTCATCTTGGTCTTTTGATTGACCCAAAGAGTGACCTTGAAAAATTCAAAAGTAGTCCAAGAGCTTGCTTGGTTTTGTTGGTCAGCTCTACCGTGAGGGGAAATTATACTCTTGACGATTGGTTGAGGATTGTTTCTCAAAGTTTGTGACTAGGCACCCACCTAATGGAAATGAAGTTCAGCATCCTCCATAAGCTTATGGTCTAGTGGAAAGTTCATATTTCCATGGTCTCAATCCTTATGAAGAGCTGGTACATGCTATATCTACAAGAGAAACTATCGTCCGCTCCTCAAGAGGGTTGACAGAACCAGTGGCGGGAGTTTCCACGTATATATCAAGGATTTTACTAAGTATTAACGCATGTCTACAAAGGGGGTCACACTTGGGACTTACACATGGGACCTACCAACCTTGCACCACACTCACACACATATGCTAGGGACACATGCAAGTTTTGAGATGATTCCGACGTTCTCGTGGTCTTCCTCCGGCGAAACCCTGATCTGCGGGCCTCAGATCGTCTACCCCCTAGACATTCTTCTGATTGGGGTAGCCCCGCGTAGCTCTCTCTTGTTTTGTGTTTGATTATGTCATGGGATGATGTGCAACCATGTTGGTTCACAAGTTGGGGCAATATACGGTCCGGTTTCACCGTAATAGGGGGATTCCCCCTTATACAGGTCCAGAACCTTCGCTTCTAGGTTAGAGCGCATGCATGCGAGGGGGGACACATGCAAGCACATATACCAACCTGTCACCACACACACACATATGCTAGGGACACATGCAAGTTTTCATCTGATTCCGACGTTCTCGTGGTCTTCCTCCGGCGAAACCCTGATCTGCGGGCCTCGGATCTTCTACCCCCCTAGACATTCTTCTGACAGGGGTAGCCCGGCGTAGCTCTCTCTTGTTTTGTGTTTGACTAGGTCATAGGATGATGTAGAACCATTTTGGTTCACAAGTTGGGGCACTATCCTACCCGGTTTCACTTGAACGGGGAGATTCCCCTTATACAGGTCCAGAACCTTTCGCTTCTAGGTTAGAGCGCATGCATGCGAGGGGGACACATGCAATCACCTATACCAACCTTGCACCACACTCACCCACATATGCTAGGGACACATGCAAGTTTTAAGATGATTCCGACGTTCTCGTGGTCTTCCTCCGACGAAACCTAATCTGCGGGGCTCTGATGTCTACCCCCCTTGACATTCTTCTGACAGGGGTAGCCTGGCGTAGCTCTCTCTTGTTTTGTGTTTGACTAGGTCATAGGATGATGTAAAACCATGTCGGTTCACAAGTTGGGGCACTATCCTACCCGGTTTCACCGGAACAGGGAGATTCCCCTTATACAGGTCCAAATCCTTTCGCTTCTAGGTTAGAGCTCATGCGTGCGAGTGGGGACACATGCAATCACTATACCAACCTTGCACCACACTCACACACATATGCTAGGGACACATGCAAGTTTACAGATGATTCTGACGTTCTCGTGGACTTCCTCCGGCGAAACCTCATGATCTGCGGGGCTCGGATCGTCTACCCCCTAGACATTCTTCTGATGGGGGTAGCCCGGCATATCTCTCTTGTTTTGTGTTTGATTATGTCATGGGATTATGTGAAACCATGTTGGTTCACAAGTTGGGGCACTATACGGCCCGGTTTCACCGTAACGGGGAGATTTCCCTTTATACAGGTCCAGAACCTTTGTTTCTAGGTTAGAGCGCATGCACGCGAGGGGGGACACATGCAAGCACATATACCAACCTTGCACCACACTCACACGCATATGCTAGGGACACATGCAAGTTTTCATCTGATTCTGAAGTTCTCGTGGTCTTCCTCCGGCGACACCCTGATCTACGGGCCTCGGATCGTCTACCCCCTAGAGATTCTTCTGACAGGGGTAGCCCGGCGTAGCTCTCTCTTGTTTTGTGTTTGACTAGGTCATAGGATGAGTAAAACCATGTTGGTTCACAAGTTGGGCACTATCCTACTCGGTTTCACCTGAACGGGGAGATTCCCCCTTATACAGGTCCAAAACCTTTCGCTTCTAGGTTAGAGCGCATGCATGCGACGGGGACACATGCAATCACCTATACCAACCTTGCACCACCACACCACATATGCTAGAGAAAAATGCAAGTTTTCAGATAATTCCGACGTTCTCGTGGTCTTCCTCCGGCAAAACCCTAATCTGCGGGGCTCGGATCGTTTACCCCTAGACATTCTTCTAACAGGGTTTATCCCGGCATAGCTCTGTCTTGTTTTGTTTTTGATTATGTCATGGGATGATGTGAAACCATGTTGGTTCAGAAGTTGGGGCACTATACTACCCGGTTTCACCGTAACAGGGAGATTCCCCCTTATACAGGTCCAGACCTTCGCTTCTAGGTTAGAGCGCATGCCTGCGAAGGGGGACACATGCAAGCACCCGCAGACTAGTAGTTAATTTTTGTATGTTCCAACATAGCACCACACTTTTCATGCATGTGCTAGGGCACATGCATGCATGTCCTTGAGGTACTCAAAATTGAGAAGAACAATCTATAAGGATGTCAAACAACAAAATTCAGACTTTGTCGTGAAATCCTCTCATCTTGGTCTTTTGATTGACCCAAAGAGTGACCTTGAAAGATTCAAAAGTAGTCCAACAGCTTGCTTGGTTCTGCTGGTCATCTCTACCGTGAGGGGAAATTCTACTCTTGACGATCGGTTGAGGATTGTTTCTCAAAGTTTGTGACTAGGCACCCACCTAATGGAAATGAAGTTCAGCATCCTCCAGATGCTTATGGTCTAGTGAAAAGTTCATATTTCCATGGTCTCAATCCTTATGAAGAGTTGGTACATGCTATATCTATAAGAGAAACTATCGTCTGCTCCTCAAGAGGGTTGACAGAACCAGTGGCGGGAGTTTCCACGTATATATCCAGGATTTTACTAAGTATTAACGCATGTCTACAAAGGGTGGTCACACTTGGGACTTACACATGGGACCTACCGACCTTGCACCACACTCACACACATATGCTAGGGACACATGCAAGTTTTCAGATGATTCCGACGTTCTCGTGGTCTTCCTCCGGCGAAACCCTGATCTGTGGGCCTTGGATCGTCTACCCCCATAGACATTCTTCTGATGGGGTAGCCCGGCGTAGCTCTCTCTTGTTTGTGTTTGATTATGTCATGGGATGATGTGAAACAATGTTGGTTCACAAGTTGGGGCACTATACGGTCCGGTTTCACCGTAACGGGGAGACTCCCCCTTACACAGGTCCAGAACCTTCGCTTCTAGGTTAGAGCGCATGCATGCGAGGGGGACACATGCAACACATATACCAACGTGGCACCACACTCACACACATATGCTAGGGACACATGCAAGTTTTCATCTGATTACGATGTTCTCGTGGTCTTCCTCCGGCGAAACCCTGATCTGTGGGCCTCGGATCGTCTACCCCCCTAGACATTCTTCTGACAGGGTAGCCCGGCGTAGCTCTCTCTTGTTTTGTGTTTTACTAGGTCATAGGATGATGTAAAACCATGTTGGTTCACAAGTTGGGGCACTATCCTACCCAGTTTCACCTAAACGGGGAGATTCCCCCTTATACAGGTCCGGAACCTTTCGCTTCTAGGTTAGAGCGCATGCATGCGAGGGGGACACATGCAATCACCTATACCAACCTTGACCACACTCACACACATATGCTAGGGACACATGCAAGTTTTCAGATGATTCCGACGTCCTCGTGGTCTTCCTCCGGCGAAACCCTAATCTACGGGGCTCGGATCGTCTACCCCCTAGACATTCTTCTGACAATGGTAGCCTGGCGTAGATTCTCTTGTTTTGTGTTTGACTAGGTCATAGCATGTGTAAAACCATGTTGGTTCACAATTTGGGGCACTATCCTACCCGGTTTCACTGGAACGGGGCGATTCCCCCTTATACAGGTCCAGATCCTTTCGCTTCTAGGTTAGAGCGCATGCATGCGAGTGGGGACACATGCAATCACCTATACCAACCTTGCACCACACTCACACATATGCTAGGGACACATGCAAGTTTTCAGATGATTCTGACGTTCTCGTGGACTCTCCGGCGACGAAACCTGATGATCTGCGGGGCTCGGATCGTCTACCCCCCTAGACATTCTTCTGATGGGGGTATCCCGACGTAGCTATCTCTTGTTTTGTGTTTGATTATGTCATGGGATGATGTGAAACCCTGTTGGTTCACAAGTTGGGGCACTATACGGCCCGGTTTCACCGTAACGGGGAGATTCCCCTTTATACAGGTCCAGAACCTTCGTTTCTAGGTTAGAGCGCATGCATGCGAGGGGAGACACATGCAAGCACATATACCAACCTGGCACCACACTCACACACATATGCTAGGGACACATGCAAGTTTTCATCTGATTCTGACGTTCTCGTGGTCTTCCTCCGGCGAAACCCTGATCTACGGGCCTCAGATTGACTACCCCCTAGACATTCTTCTGACAGGGGTAGCCTGGCGTAGCTCTCTCTTGTTTTGTATTTGACTAGGTCATAGGATGATGTAAAACCATGTTGGTTCACAATGTTGGGGCACTATCCTACCCGGTTTCACCTGAACGAGGAGATTCCCCCTTATACAGGTCCAAACCTTTCGCTTCTAGGTTAGAACGCATGCATGCGACGGGGACACATGCAATCACCTATACCAACCTTGCACCACACACACACACATATGCTAGGACAAATGCAAGTTTTCAGATGATTCCGACGTTCTCGTGGTCTTCCTCCGGCAAAACCCTAATCTGCGGGGCTCGGATCGTTTACCCCCTAGACATTCTTCTGGCAGGGGTAGCCCGACATAGCTCTCTCTTGTTTTGTGTTTGATTATGTCATGGGATGATGTGAAACCATGTTGGTTCACAAGTTGGGGAACTATACAGCCCGGTTTCACTGTAACGGGGAGATTCCCCCTTATATAGGTCCAGAACCTTCGCTTCTAGGTTAGAGCGCATGCATGCGAAGGGGGACACATGCAAGCACCCGTAGACTAGTAGTTAATTTTTCTATGTTCCAACATAGCACCACACTTTTCATGCATGTGCTAGGGCTCATGCATGCATGTCCTTGAGGTACTCAAAATTGAGAACAATCTATAAAGGATGTCAAACAACAAATTTCAGACTTTGTCGTGAAATCCTCTCATCTTGGTCTTTTGATTGACCCAAAGAGTGACCTTGAAAGAGTCAAAAGTAGTCCAACAGCTTGCTTGGTTTTGTTGGTCATCTCCACCGTGAGGGGAAATTCTACTCTTGACGATTGGTTGAGGATTGTTTCTCAAAGTGTGTGACTAGGAACCCACCTAATGGAAATGAAGTTCAGCATCCTCCAGATGCTTATGGTCTAGTGCAAAGTTCATATTTCCATGGTCTCAATCCTTATGAAGAGCTGGTACATGCTATATCTATAAGAGAAACTATCGTCCGCTCCTCAAGAGGGTTGACAGAACCAGTGGCGGGAGTTTCCATGTATATATCCAGGATTTTACTAAGTATTAACGCATGTCTACAAAGGGGGTCACACTGGGACTTACACATGGGACATACCAACCTTGCACCACACTCACACACATATGCTAAGGACACATGCAAGTCTTGAGATGATTCTGACGTTCTCGTGGTCTTCCTCCGGCGAAACCCTGATCTGGGCCTTGGATCGTCTATACCCCTAGACATTCTTTGATGGGGGGTAGCCCGGCGTAGCTCTCTCTTGTTTTGTGTTTGATTATGTCATGGGATGATGTGAAACCATGTTGGTTCACAAGTTGGGCACTATACGGCCCGGTTTCACCGTAACGGGAGATTCCCCTTATACAGGTCCAGAACCTTCGTTTCTAGGTTAGAGCGCATGCATGCGAGGGGGGACACATGCAAGCACATATACCAACCTTGCACCACACTCACACGCATATGCTAGGGACACATGCAAGTTTTCATCTGATTCTGACGTTCTCGTGGTCTTCTCCGGCGACATCCTGATCTACGGGCCTCGGATCGTCTACCCCCCTAGATATTCTTCTAACAGGGGTAGCCCGGCGTAGCTCTCTCTTATTTGTGTTTGACTTGTCATAGGATGATGTAAAAACCATGTTGGTTCACAAGCTGGGCACTATCCTACCCGGTTTCACCTGAACGGGGAGATTCCCCCTTATACAGGTCCAAACCTTTCGCTTCTAGGTTAGAGCGCATGCATGCGACGGGGACACATGCAATCACCTATACCAACATTCACCACACACACACATATGCTAGGAAAAAATGCAAGTTTTCAGATGATTCCGACGTTCTCGTGGTCTTCCTCCGGCAAAACCCTAATCTGCGGGCTCGGATCGTTTACCCCCTAGACATTCTTCTGACAGGGGTATCCCGATATAGCCCTGTCTTTGTTTTGTGTTTGATTATGTCATGGGATGATGTGAAACCATGTTGGTTCAGAAGTTGGGGCACTATATTACCCGGTTTCACCGTAACAGGGAGATTCCCCCTTATACAGGTCCAGAACCTTCGCTTCTAGGTTAGAGCGCATGCATGCGAAGGGGGACACATGCAAGCACCCGCAGAGTAGTAGTTAATTTTTGTATGTTCCAACATAGCACCACACTTTTCATGCATGTGCTAGGGCACATGCATGCATGTCCTTGAGGTACTCAAAATTGAGAACAATCTATAAAGGATGTCAAACAACAAATTTCAGACTTTGTCGTGAAATCCTCTCATCTTGGTCTTTTGATTGACCCAAAGAGTGACCTTGAAAGATTCAACAGTAGTCCAATAGCTTGCTTGGTTTTGTTGGTCATCTCTACCGCGAGGGGAAATTCTACTCTTGACGATTGGTTGAGGATTGTTTCTCAAAGTTTGTGACTAGGCACCCACCTAATGGAAATGAAGTTCAGCATCCTCCAGATGCTTATGGTCTAGTGAAAAGTTCATATTTCCATGGTCTCAATCCTTATGAAGATCTGGTACATGCTATATCTATAAGAGAAACTATCGTCCGCTCCTCAAGAGGGTTGACAGAACCAGTGGCGGGAGTTTCCACGTATATATCCAGGATTTTACTAAGTATTAACGCATGTCTACAAAGGGGGTCACACTTGGGACTTACACATGGGGACCTACCGACCTTGCACCACACTCACACACATATGCTAGGGACACATGCAAGTTTTCAGATGATTCCGACGTTCTCGTGGTCTTCCTCTGGCGAAACCCTGATCTGTGGGCCGTGGATCGTCTACCCCCCTAGACATTCTTCTGATGGGGGTAGCCCGGCATAGCTCTCTCTTGTTTTGTGTTTGATTATGTCATGGGATGATGTGAAACCATATTGGTTCACAAGTTGGGGCACTATACGGTCCGGTTTCACCGTAACGGGGAGATTCCCCCTTACACAGGTCCAGAACCTTCGCTTCTAGGTTAGAGCGCATGCATGCGAGGGGGACACATGCAAGCACATATACCAACGTGGCACCACACTCACACACATATGCTAGGGACACATGCAAGTTTTCATCTGATTCCGACGTTCTCGTGGTCTTCCTCCGGCGAAACCCTGATCTGCGGGCCTCGGATCGTCTACCCCCCTAGACATT
This sequence comes from Avena atlantica, assembly GCA_910589765.1. NCBI lineage: Eukaryota > Viridiplantae > Streptophyta > Magnoliopsida > Poales > Poaceae > Avena > Avena atlantica. Next base: position 194,526,415 of record OU342738.1, on the reverse strand, counting down.
CTTCTGACAGGGGTAGCCCGGCGTAGATCTCTCTTGTTTTGTCTTTTACTAGGTCATAGGATGATGTAAAACAATGTTGGTTCACAAGTTGGGGCACTATCCTACCCAGTTTCACCTAAACGGGGAGATTCCCCCTTATACAGGTCCAGAACCTTTCGCTTCTAGGTTAGAGAGCATGCATGCGAGGGGGACACATGCAATCACCTATACCAACCTTGCACCACACTCACACACATATGCTAGGGACACATGCAAGTTTTCAGATGATTCCGACGTCCTCGTGGTCTTCCTCCGGCGAAACTTAATCTGCAGGGCTCGGATCGTCTACCCCCCCTAGACATTCTTCTGACAGGGGTAGCCTGGCATAGCTCTCTCATGTTTTGTGTTTGACTAGGTCATAGCATGGTTTAAATCCATGTTGGTTCACAATTTGGGGCACTATCCTACCCGGTTTCACTGGAACGGGGAGATTCCCCCTTATACAGGTCCAGATCCTTTCGCTTCTAGGTTAGAGCGCATGCATGCGAGTGGGGACAAATGCAATCACCTATACCAACCTTGCACCACACTCACACACATATGCTAGGGACACATGCAAGTTTTCAGATGATTCTGACGTTCTCGTGGTCTTCCTCCGGCAAAACCCTAATCTGCGGGGCTCGGATCGTTTACCCCCCTAGACATTCTTCTGACAGGGGTAGCGCGGCATAGCTCTCTCATGTTTTGTGTTTGATTATGTCATGGGATGATGTGAAACCATGTTGGTTCAGAAGTTGGGGCACTATACTACCCGATTTCACCGTAACAGGGAGATTCCCCCTTATATAGGTCCAGAACCTTCGCTTCTAGGTTAGAGCGCATGCATGCGAAGGGGGACACATGCAAGCACCCGCATACTAGTAGTTAATTTTCCTATGTTCCAACATAGCACCACACTTCATGCATGTGCTAGGGCACATGCATGCATGTCCTTGAGGTACTCAAAATTGAGAACAATCTATAAAGGATGTCAAACAACAAATTTCAGACTTTGTCGTGAAATCCTCTCATCTTGGTCTTTTGATTGACCCAAAGAGTGACCTTGAAAGATTCAAAAGTAGTCCAACAGCTTGCTTGGTTTTGTTGGTCATCTCCACCGTGAGGGGAAATTCTACTCTTGACGATTGGTTGAGGATTGTTTCTCAAAGTGTGTGACTAGGCACCCACCTAATGGAAATGAAGTTCAGCATCCGCCAGATGCTTATGGTCTAGTGAAAAGTTCATATTTCCATGGTCTCAATCCTTATGAAGATCTGGTACATGCTATATCTATAAGAGAAACTATCGTCCGCTCCTCAAGAGGGTTGACAGAACCAGTGGCGGGAGTTTCCACGTATATATCCAGGATTTTACTAAGTATTAACGCATGTCTACAAAGGGGGGTCACACTTGGGACTTACACATGGGACCTACCAACCTTGCACCACACTCACACACATATGCTAGGGACACATGCAAGTTTTGAGATGATTCTGACGTTCTCGTGGTCTTCCTCCGGCGAAACCCTAATCTGTGGGCCTTGGATCGTCTATCCCCCTAGACATTCTTCTGATGGGGGTAGCCCGGCGTAGCTCTCTCTTGTTTTGTGTTTGATTATGTCATGGGATGATGTGAAACCATGTTGGTTCATAAGTTGGGGCACTATACGGTCCGGTTTCACCGTAACGGGGAGATTCCCCCTTACACAGGTCCAGAACCTTCTCTTCTAGGTTAGAGCGCATGCATGCGAGGGGGACACATGCAAACACATATACCAACCTCGCACCACACTCACACACATATGCTAGGGACACATGCAAGTTTTCATCTGATTCCGACGTTCTCGTGGTCTTCCTCCGACGAAACCCTGATCTACGGGCCTCAGATCGTCTACCCCCTAGACATTCTTCTGACAGGGGTAGCCCGGCGTAGCTCTCTCTTGTTTTTTGTTTGACTAGGTCATAGGATGATGTAAAACCATGTTGGTTCACAAGTTGGGGCACTATCCTACCCGGTTTCACCGGAACTGGGAGATTCCCTCTTATACAGGTCCAGATCCTTTCGCTTAGGGTTAGAGCGCATGCATGCGAGTGGGGACACATGCAATCACCAATACCAACCTTGCACCACACTCACACACATATGCTAGGGACACATGCAAGTTTTCAGATGATTCCGATATTCTCGTGGACTTCCTCCGGCGAAACCCTGATGATCTGCGGGCCTCAGATCGTCTACCCCCCTAGACATTCTTCTGACAGGGGTAGCCCGGCGTAGCTCTCTCTTGTTTTGTGTTTGATTATGTCATGGGATGATGTGAAACCATGTTGGTTCACAAGTTGGGGCACTATACGGTCCGGTTGCACCGTAACGGGGAGATTCCCCCTTATACAGGTCCAGAACCTTCGCTTCTAGGTTAGAGCGCATGCATGCGAGGGGGACACATGCAAGCACATATACCAACCTGTCACCACACTCACACACATATGCTAGGGACACATGCACGTTTTCATCTGATTCCGACGTTCTCGTGGTCTTCCTCCAGCGAAACCCTGATCTGCGGGCCTCGGATCGTCTACCCCCTAGACATTCTTCTGACAGGGGTAGGCCGGCATAGCTCTCTCTTGTTTTGTGTTTGACTAGGTCATAGGATGATGTAAAACCATGTTGGTTCACAAGCTGGGGCACTATCCTACCCGGTTTCATCTGAACGGGGAGATTCCCCCTTATATAGGTCCAGAACCTTTCGCTTCTAGGTTAGAGCGCATGCATGCGAGGGGACACATGCAATCACCTATAACAACCTTGCAGCACACTCACCCACATATTCTAGGGACACATGCAAGTTTTAAGATGATTCCGACGTTCTCGTGGTCTTCTTCCGATGAAACCCTAATCTGCGGGGCTCTGATCGTCTACCCCCCTAGACATTCTTCTGACAGGGGTAGCCCGGCGTAGCTCTCTCTTGTTTTGTGTTTGACTAGGTCATAGGATGATGTAAAACCATGTCGGTTCACAAGTTGGGGCACTATCCTACCCGGTTTCACCGGAACAGGGAGATTCCCCTTATACAGGTCCAGATACTTTCGCTTCTAGGTTAAAGCGCATGCATAAGAGTGGGGACACATGCAATCACCTATACCAACCTTGCACCACACTCACACACATATGCTAGGGACACATGCAAGTTTTCAGATGATTCTGACGTTCTCGTGGACTTCCTCCGGCGACACCCTGATGATCTGCGGGGCTCGGATCGTCTACCCCCTAGACATTCTTATGATGGGGGTAGCCCGGCATAGCTCTCTCTTGTTTTGTGTTTGATTATGTCATGGTATGATGTGAAACCATGTTGGTTCACAAGTTGGGGCACTATACGGCCCGGTTTCACCGTAACGGGGAGATTCCCCCTTATACAGGTCGAGAACCTTCGCTTCTAGGTTAGAGCGCATGAATGCGAGGGGGACACATGCAAGCACATATACCAACCTTGCACCACACTCACACACCTACGCTAGGAACACATGCAAGTTTTCATCTGATTCCGACGTTCTCGTGGTCTTCCTCCGGCAAAACCCTGATCTGCGGGCCTCAGATCGTCTACCCCCTAGACATTCTTCTAACAGGGGTAGCCCGACGTAGCTCTCTCTTGTTTTGTGTTTGACTAGGTCATAGGATGATGTAAAACCATGTTGGTTCACAAGTTGGGGCACTATCCTACCCGGTTTCACCTGAACGGGGAGATTCCCCCTTATACAGGTCTAGAACCTTTCGCTTCTAGGTTAGAGCGCATGCATGCGAGGGGGATACATGCAATCACCTATACCAACCTTGCACCACACTCACACACATATGCTAGGGACACATGCAAGTTTTCATATGATTCCGACATTCTCGTGCTCTTCCTCCAGCGAAACCCTAATCCGCGGGGCTCGGATCGTCTACCCCCCTAGACATTCTTCTGATAGGGGTAGCCCGGCGTAGCCCTCTCTTGTTTTGTGTTTGATTATGTCATGGGATGATGTGAAACCATGTTGGTTCACAAATTGGGGCACTATACTACCCGTTTTCAGCGTAACAGGGAGATTCCCCCTTATACAGGTCCAGAACCTTCGCTTCTAGGTTAGAGCGCATGCATGCGAGGGGGGACACATGCAAGCACCCGCAGACTAGTAGTTAATTTTTATATGTTCCATCATAGCACCACACTTTTCATGCATGTGCTAGGGCACATGCATGCATGTCCTTGTGGTACTCAAAATTGAGAACAATCTATAAAGGATGTCAAACAACAAATTTCAGACTTTGTCGTGAAATCCTCTCATCTTGGTCTTTTGATTGACCCAAAGAGTGACCTTGAAAAATTCAAAAGTAGTCCAAGAGCTTGCTTGGTTTTGTTGGTCAGCTCTACCGTGAGGGGAAATTATACTCTTGACGATTGGTTGAGGATTGTTTCTCAAAGTTTGTGACTAGGCGCCCACCTAATGGAAATGAAGTTCAGCATCCTCCATAAGCTTATGGTCTAGTGGAAAGTTCATATTTCCATCGTCTCAATCCTTATGAAGAGCTGGTACATGCTATATCTACAAGAGAAACTATCGTCCGCTCCTCAAGAGGGTTGACAGAACCAGTGGCGGGAGTTTCCACGTATATATCAAGGATTTTACTAAGTATTAACGCATGTCTACAAAGGGGGTCACACTTTGGACTTACACATGGGACCTACCAACCTTGCACCACACTCACACACATATGCTAGGGACACATGCAAGTTTTGAGATGATTCCGACGTTCTCGTGGTCTTCCTCCGGCGAAACCCTGATCTGCGGGCCTCAGATCGTCTACCCCCTAGACATTCTTCTGATTGGGGTAGCCCGGCGTAGCTCTCTCTTGTTTTGTGTTTGATTATGTCATGGGATGATGTGCAACCATGTTGGTTCACAAGTTGGGGCACTATACGGTCCGGTTTCACCGTAATAGGGAGATTCCCCCTTATACAGGTCCAGAACCTTCGCTTCTAGGTTAGAGCGCATGCATGCGAGGGGGGACACATGCAAGCATATATACCAACCTGTCACCACACACACACACATATGCTAGGGACACATGCAAGTTTTCATCTGATTCCGACGTTCTCGTGGTCTTCCTCCGGCGAAACCCTGATCTGCGGGCCTCGGATCTTCTACCCCCCTAGACATTCTTCTGACAGGGGTAGCCCGGCATAGCTCTCTCTTGTTTTGTGTTTGACTAGGTCATAGGATGATGTAGAACCATTTTGGTTCACAAGTTGGGGCACTATCCTACCCGGTTTCACTTGAACGGGGAGATTCCCCCTTATACAGGTCCAGAACCTTTCGCTTCTAGGTTAGAGCACATGCATGCGAGGGGGACACATGCAATCACCTATACCAACCTTGCACCACACTCACCCACATATGCTAGGGACACATGCAAGTTTTAAGATGATTCCGACGTTCTCGTGGTCTTCCTCCGACGAAATCCTAATCTGCGGGGCTCTGATTGTCTACCCCCCTTGACATTCTTCTGACAGGGGTAGCCTGGCGTAGCTCTCTCTTGTTTTGTGTTTGACTAGGTCATAGGATGATGTAAAACCATGTCGGTTCACAAGTTGGGGCACTATCCTACCCGGTTTCACCGGAACAGGGAGATTCCCCTTATACAGGTCCAAATCCTTTCGCTTCTAGGTTAGAGCTCATGCGTGCGAGTGGGGACACATGCAATCACCTATACCAACCTTGCACCACACTCACACACATATGCTAGGGACACATGCAAGTTTACAGATGATTCTGACGTTCTCGTGGACTTCCTCCGGCGAAACCCTCATGATCTGCGGGGCTCGGATCGTCTACCCCCTAGACATTTTTCTGATGGGGGTAGCCCGGCATATGTCTCTCTTGTTTTGTGTTTGATTATGTCATGGGATTATGTGAAACCATGTTGGTTCACAAGTTGGGGCACTATACGGCCCGGTTTCACCGTAACGGGGAGATTTCCCTTTATACAGGTCCAGAACCTTTGTTTCTAGGTTAGAGCGCATGCACGCGAGGGGGGACACATGCAAGCACATATACCAACCTTGCACCACACTCACACGCATATGCTAGGGACACATGCAAGTTTTCATCTGATTCTGAAGTTCTCGTGGTCTTCCTCCGGCGACACCCTGATCTACGGGCCTCGGATCGTCTACCCCCCTAGAGATTCTTCTGACAGGGGTAGCCCGGCGTAGCTCTCTCTTGTTTTGTGTTTGACTAGGTCATAGGATGATGTAAAACCATGTTGTTTCACAAGTTGGGCACTATCCTACTCGGTTTCACCTGAACGGGGAGATTCCCCCTTATACAGGTCCAAAACCTTTCGCTTCTAGGTTAGAGCGCATGCATGCGACGGGGACACATGCAATCACCTATACCAACCTTGCACCACACACACACATATGCTAGAGAAAAATGCAAGTTTTCAGATAATTCCGACGTTCTCGTGGTCTTCCTCCGGCAAAACCCTAATCTGCGGGGCTCGGATCGTTTACCCCCTAGACATTCTTCTAACAGGGGTATCCCGGCATAGCTCTGTCTTGTTTTGTTTTTGATTATGTCATGGGATGATGTGAAACCATGTTGGTTCAGAAGTTGGGGCACTATACTACCCGGTTTCACCGTAACAGGGAGATTCCCCCTTATACAGGTCCAGAACCTTCGCTTCTAGGTTAGAGCGCATGCCTGCGAAGGGGGACACATGCAAGCACCCGCAGACTAGTAGTTAATTTTTGTATGTTCCAACATAGCACCACACTTTTCATGCATGTGCTAGGGCACATGCATGCATGTCCTTGAGGTACTCAAAATTGAGAACAATCTATAAAGGATGTCAAACAACAAATTTCAGACTTTGTCGTGAAATCCTCTCATCTTGGTCTTTTGATTGACCCAAAGAGTGACCTTGAAAGATTCAAAAGTAGTCCAACAGCTTGCTTGGTTCTGCTGGTCATCTCTACCGTGAGGGGAAATTCTACTCTTGACGATCGGTTGAGGATTTTTTCTCAAAGTTTGTGACTAGGCACCCACCTAATGGAAATGAAGTTCAGCATCCTCCAAATGCTTATGGTCTAGTGAAAAGTTCATATTTCCATGGTCTCAATCCTTATGAAGAGTTGGTACATGCTATATCTATAAGAGAAACTATCGTCCGCTCCTCAAGAGGGTTGACAGAACCAGTGGCGGGAGTTTCCACGTATATATCCAGGATTTTACTAAGTATTAACGCATGTCTACAAAGGGTGGTCACACTTGGGACTTACACATGGGACCTACCGACCTTGCACCACACTCACACACATATGCTAGGGACACATGCAAGTTTTCAGATGATTCCGACGTTCTCGTGGTCTTCCTCCGGCGAAACCCTGATCTGTGGGCCTTGGATCGTCTACCCCCATAGACATTCTTCTGATGGGGGTAGCCCGGCGTAGCTCTCTCTTGTTTTGTGTTTGATTATGTCATGGGATGATGTGAAACCATGTTGGTTCACAAGTTGGGGCACTATACGGTCCGGTTTCACCGTAACGGGGAGACTCCCCCTTACACAGGTCCAGAACCTTCGCTTCTAGGTTAGAGCGCATGCATGCGAGGGGGACACATGCAAACACATATACCAACGTGGCACCACACTCACACACATATGCTAGGGACACATGCAAGTTTTCATCTGATTACGATGTTCTCGTGGTCTTCCTCCGGCGAAACCCTGATCTGTGGGCCTCGGATCGTCTACCCCCCTAGACATTCTTCTGACAGGGGTAGCCCGGCGTAGCTCTCTCTTGTTTTGTGTTTTACTAGGTCATAGGATGATGTAAAACCATGTTGGTTCACAAGTTGGGGCACTATCCTACCCAGTTTCACCTAAACGGGGAGATTCCCCCTTATACAGGTCCGGAACCTTTCGCTTCTAGGTTAGAGCGCATGCATGCGAGGGGGACACATGCAATCACCTATACCAACCTTTGACCACACTCACACACATATGCTAGGGACACATGCAAGTTTTCAGATGATTCCGACGTCCTCGTGGTCTTCCTCCGGCGAAACCCTAATCTACGGGGCTCGGATCGTCTACCCCCCTAGACATTCTTCTGACAATGGTAGCCTGGCGTAGATCTCTCTTGTTTTGTGTTTGACTAGGTCATAGCATGGTGTAAAACCATGTTGGTTCACAATTTGGGGCACTATCCTACCCGGTTTCACTGGAACGGGGCGATTCCCCCTTATACAGGTCCAGATCCTTTCGCTTCTAGGTTAGAGCGCATGCATGCGAGTGGGGACACATGCAATCACCTATACCAACCTTGCACCACACTCACACACATATGCTAGGGACACATGCAAGTTTTCAGATGATTCTGACGTTCTCGTGGACTTCCTCCGGCGAAACCCTGATGATCTGCGGGGCTCGGATCGTCTACCCCCCTAGACATTCTTCTGATGGGGGTATCCCGACGTAGCTATCTCTTGTTTTGTGTTTGATTATGTCATGGGATGATGTGAAACCATGTTGGTTCACAAGTTGGGGCACTATACGGCCCGGTTTCACCGTAACGGGGAGATTCCCCTTTATACAGGTCCAGAACCTTCGTTTCTAGGTTAGAGCGCATGCATGCGAGGGGAGACACATGCAAGCACATATACCAACCTGGCACCACACTCACACACATATGCTAGGGACACATGCAAGTTTTCATCTGATTCTGACGTTCTCGTGGTCTTCCTCCGGCGAAACCCTGATCTACGGGCCTCAGATTGACTACCCCCTAGACATTCTTCTGACAGGGGTAGCCTGGCGTAGCTCTCTCTTGTTTTGTATTTGACTAGGTCATAGGATGATGTAAAACCATGTTGGTTCACAAGTTGGGGCACTATCCTACCCGGTTTCACCTGAACGAGGAGATTCCCCCTTATACAGGTCCAAAACCTTTCGCTTTTAGGTTAGAACGCATGCATGCGACGGGGACACATGCAATCACCTATACCAACCTTGCACCACACTCACACACATATGCTAGGGACAAATGCAAGTTTTCAGATGATTCCGACGTTCTCGTGGTCTTCCTCCGGCAAAACCCTAATCTGCGGGGCTCGGATCGTTTACCCCCCTAGACATTCTTCTGGCAGGGGTAGCCCGACATAGCTCTCTCTTGTTTTGTGTTTGATTATGTCATGGGATGATGTGAAACCATGTTGGTTCACAAGTTGGGGAACTATACTACCCGGTTTCACTGTAACGGGGAGATTCCCCCTTATATAGGTCCAGAACCTTCGCTTCTAGGTTAGAGCGCATGCATGCGAAGGGGGACACATGCAAGCACCCGTAGACTAGTAGTTAATTTTTCTATGTTCCAACATAGCACCACACTTTTCATGCATGTGCTAGGGCTCATGCATGCATGTCCTTGAGGTACTCAAAATTGAGAACAATCTATAAAGGATGTCAAACAACAAATTTCAGACTTTGTCGTGAAATCCTCTCATCTTGGTCTTTTGATTGACCCAAAGAGTGACCTTGAAAGATTCAAAAGTAGTCCAACAGCTTGCTTGGTTTTGTTGGTCATCTCCACCGTGAGGGGAAATTCTACTCTTGACGATTGGTTGAGGATTGTTTCTCAAAGTGTGTGACTAGGAACCCACCTAATGGAAATGAAGTTCAGCATCCTCCAGATGCTTATGGTCTAGTGCAAAGTTCATATTTCCATGGTCTCAATCCTTATGAAGAGCTGGTACATGCTATATCTATAAGAGAAACTATCGTCCGCTCCTCAAGAGGGTTGACAGAACCAGTGGCGGGAGTTTCCATGTATATATCCAGGATTTTACTAAGTATTAACGCATGTCTACAAAGGGGGTCACACTTGGGACTTACACATGGGACATACCAACCTTGCACCACACTCACACACATATGCTAAGGACACATGCAAGTCTTGAGATGATTCTGACGTTCTCGTGGTCTTCCTCCGGCGAAACCCTGATCTGTGGGCCTTCGATCGTCTATACCCCTAGACATTCTTCTGATGGGGGTAGCCCGGCGTAGCTCTCTCTTGTTTTGTGTTTGATTATGTCATGGGATGATGTGAAACCATGTTGGTTCACAAGTTGGGGCACTATACGGCCCGGTTTCACCGTAACGGGGAGATTCCCCTTTATACAGGTCCAGAACCTTCGTTTCTAGGTTAGAGCGCATGCATGCGAGGGGGGACACATGCAAGCACATATACCAACCTTGCACCACACTCACACGCATATGCTAGGGACACATGCAAGTTTTCATCTGATTCTGACGTTCTCGTGGTCTTCCTCCGGCGACACCCTGATCTACGGGCCTCGGATCGTCTACCCCCCTAGATATTCTTCTAACAGGGGTAGCCCGGCGTAGCTCTCTTATTTTGTGTTTGACTTGGTCATAGGATGATGTAAAACCATGTTGGTTCACAAGCTGGGGCACTATCCTACCCGGTTTCACCTGAACGGGGAGATTCCCCCTTATACAGGTCCAAAACCTTTCGCTTCTAGGTTAGAGCGCATGCATGCGACGGGGACACATGCAATCACCTATACCAACATTGCACCACACACACACATATGCTAGGAAAAAATGCAAGTTTTCAGATGATTCCGACGTTCTCGTGGTCTTCCTCCGGCAAAACCCTAATCTGCGGGGCTCGGATCGTTTACCCCCTAGACATTCTTCTGACAGGGGTATCCCGATATAGCCCTGTCTTGTTTTGTGTTTGATTATGTCATGGGATGATGTGAAACCATGTTGGTTCAGAAGTTGGGGCACTATATTACCCGGTTTCACCGTAACGGGGAGATTCCCCCTTATACAGGTCCAGAACCTTCGCTTCTAGGTTAGAGCGCATGCATGCGAAGGGGGACACATGCAAGCACCCGCAGAGTAGTAGTTAATTTTTGTATGTTCCAACATAGCACCACACTTTTCATGCATGTGCTAGGGCACATGCATGCATGTCCTTGAGGTACTCAAAATTGAGAACAATCTATAAAGGATGTCAAACAACAAATTTCAGACTTTGTCGTGAAATCCTCTCATCTTGGTCTTTTGATTGACCCAAAGAGTGACCTTGAAAGATTCAAAAGTAGTCCAATAGCTTGCTTGGTTTTGTTGGTCATCTCTACCGCGAGGGGAAATTCTACTCTTGACGATTGGTTGAGGATTGTTTCTCAAAGTTTGTGACTAGGCACCCACCTAATGGAAATGAAGTTCAGCATCCTCCAGATGCTTATGGTCTAGTGAAAAGTTCATATTTCCATGGTCTCAATCCTTATGAAGATCTGGTACATGCTATATCTATAAGAGAAACTATCGTCCGCTCCTCAAGAGGGTTGACAGAACCAGTGGCGGGAGTTTCCACGTATATATCCAGGATTTTACTAAGTATTAACGCATGTCTACAAAGGGGGTCACACTTGGGACTTACACATGGGACCTACCGACCTTGCACCACACTCACACACATATGCTAGGGACACATGCAAGTTTTCAGATGATTCCGACGTTCTCGTGGTCTTCCTCCGGCGAAACCCTGATCTGTGGGCCGTGGATCGTCTACCCCCTAGACATTCTTCTGATGGGGGTAGCCCGGCGTAGCTCTCTCTTGTTTTGTGTTTGATTATGTCATGGGATGATGTGAAACCATATTGGTTCACAAGTTGGGGCACTATACGGTCCGGTTTCACCGTAACGGGGAGATTCCCCCTTACACAGGTCCAGAACCTTCGCTTCTAGGTTAGAGCGCATGCATGCGAGGGGGACACATGCAAGCACATATACCAACGTGGCACCACACTCACACACATATGCTAGGGACACATGCAAGTTTTCATCTGATTCCGACGTTCTCGTGGTCTTCCTCCGGCGAAACCCTGATCTGCGGGCCTCGGATCGTCTACCCCCTAGACATTCTTCTGACAGGGGTAGCCCGGCGTAGATCTCTCTTGTTTTGTCTTTTACTAGGTCATAGGATGATGTAAAACAATGTTGGTTCACAAGTTGGGGCACTATCCTACCCAGTTTCACCTAAACGGGGAGATTCCCCCTTATACAGGTCCAGAACCTTTCGCTTCTAGGTTAGAGCGCATGCATGCGAGGGGGACACATGCAATCACCTATACCAACCTTGCACCACACTCACACACATATGCTAGGGACACATGCAAGTTTTCAGATGATTCCGACGTCCTCGTGGTCTTCCTCCGGCGAAACTTAATCTGCAGGGCTCGGATCGTCTACCCCCCCTAGACATTCTTCTGACAGGGGTAGCCTGGCATAGCTCTCTCATGTTTTGTGTTTGACTAGGTCATAGCATGGTTTAAAACCATGTTGGTTCACAATTTGGGGCACTATCCTACCCGGTTTCACTGGAACGGGGAGATTCCCCCTTATACAGGTCCAGATCCTTTCGCTTCTAGGTTAGAGCGCATGCATGCGAGTGGGGACAAATGCAATCACCTATACCAACCTTGCACCACACTCACACACATATGCTAGGGACACATGCAAGTTTTCAGATGATTCTGACGTTCTCGTGGTCTTCCTCCGGCAAAACCCTAATCTGCGGGGCTCGGATCGTTTACCCCCCTAGACATTCTTCTGACAGGGGTAGCCCGGCATAGCTCTCTCTTGTTTTGTGTTTGATTATCTCATGGGATGATGTGAAACCATGTTGGTTCAGAAGTTGGGGCACTATACTACCCGATTTCACCGTAACAGGGAGATTCCCCCTTATATAGGTCCAGAACCTTCGCTTCTAGGTTAGAGCGCATGCATGCGAAGGGGGACACATGCAAGCACCCGCATACTAGTAGTTAATTTTCCTATGTTCCAACATAGCACCACACTTCATGCATGTGCTAGGGCACATGCATGCATGTCCTTGAGGTACTCAAAATTGAGAACAATCTATAAAGGATGTCAAACAACAAATTTCAGACTTTGTCGTGAAATCCTCTCATCTTGGTCTTTTGATTGACCCAAAGAGTGACCTTGAAAGATTCAAAAGTAGTCCAACAGCTTGCTTGGTTTTGTTGGTCATCTCCACCGTGAGGGGAAATTCTACTCTTGACGATTGGTTGAGGATTGTTTCTCAAAGTGTGTGACTAGGCACCCACCTAATGGAAATGAAGTTCAGCATCCTCCAGATGCTTATGGTCTAGTGAAAAGTTCATATTTCCATGGTCTCAATCCTTATGAAGATCTGGTACATGCTATATCTATAAGAGAAACTATCGTCCGCTCCTCAAGAGGGTTGACAGAACCAGTGGCGGGAGTTTCCATGTATATATCCAGGATTTTACTAAGTATTAACGCATGTCTACAAAGGGGGTCACACTTGGGACTTACACATGGGACCTACCAACCTTGCACCACACTCACACACATATGCTAGGGACACATGCAAGTTTTGAGATGATTCTGACGTTCTCGTGGTCTTCCTCCGGCGAAACCCTAATCTGTGGGCCTTGGATCGTCTATCCCCCTAGACATTCTTCTGATGGGGGTAGCCCGGCGTAGCTCTCTCTTGTTTTGTGTTTGATTATGTCATGGGATGATGTGAAACCATGTTGGTTCATAAGTTGGGGCACTATACGGTCCGGTTTCACCGTAACGGGGAGATTCCCCCTTACACAGGTCCAGAACCTTCTCTTCTAGGTTAGAGCGCATGCATGCGAGGGGGACACATGCAAACACATATACCAACCTCGCACCACACTCACACACATATGCTCGGGACACATGCAAGTTTTCATCTGATTCCGACGTTCTCGTGGTCTTCCTCCGACGAAACCCTGATCTACGGGCCTCAGATCGTCTACCCCCTAGACATTCTTCTGACAGGGGTAGCCCGGCGTAGCTCTCTCTTGTTTTTTGTTTGACTAGGTCATAGGATGATGTAAAACCATGTTGGTTCACAAGTTGGGGCACTATCCTACCCGGTTTCACCGGAACTGGGAGATTCCCTCTTATACAGGTCCAGATCCTTTCGCTTAGAGGTTAGAGCGCATGCATGCGAGTGGGGACACATGCAATCACCAATACCAACCTTGCACCACACTCACACACATATGCTAGGGACACATGCAAGTTTTCAGATGATTCCGATGTTCTCGTGGACTTCCTCCGGCGAAACCCTGATGATCTGCGGGCCTCAGATCGTCTACCCCCCTAGACATTCTTCTGACAGGGGTAGCCCGGCGTAGCTCTCTCTTGTTTTGTGTTTGATTATGTCATGGGATGATGTGAAACCATGTTGGTTCACAAGTTGGGGCACTATACGGTCCGGTTGCACCGTAACGGGGAGATTCCCCCTTATACAGGTCCAGAACCTTCGCTTCTAGGTTAGAGCGCATGCATGCGAGGGGGACACATGCAAGCACATATACCAACCTGTCACCACACTCACACACATATGCTAGGGACACATGCACGTTTTCATCTGATTCCGACGTTCTCGTGGTCTTCCTCCGGCGAAACCCTGATCTGCGGGCCTCGGATCGTCTACCCCCTAGACATTCTTCTGACAGGGGTAGGCCGGCATAGCTCTCTCTTGTTTTGTGTTTGACTAGGTCATAGGATGATGTAAAACCATGTTGGTTCACAAGCTGGGGCACTATCCTACCCGGTTTCACCTGAACGGGGAGATTCCCCCTTATATAGGTCCAGAACCTTTCGCTTCTAGGTTAGAGCGCATGCATGCGAGGGGGACACATGCAATCACCTATACCAACCTTGCAGCACACTCACCCACATATTCTAGGGACACATGCAAGTTTTAAGATGATTCTGACGTTCTCGTGGTCTTCTTCCGATGAAACCCTAATCTGCGGGGCTCTGATCGTCTACCCCCCTAGACATTCTTCTGACAGGGGTAGCCCGGCGTAGCTCTCTCTTGTTTTGTGTTTGACTAGGTCATAGGATGATGTAAAACCATGTCGGTTCACAAGTTGGGGCACTATCCTACCCGGTTTCACCGGAACAGGGAGATTCCCCTTATACAGGTCCAGATACTTTCGCTTCTAGGTTAAAGCGCATGCATAAGAGTGGGGACACATGCAATCACCTATACCAACCTTGCACCACACTCACACACATATGCTAGGGACACATGCAAATTTTCAGATGATTCTGACGTTCTCGTGGACTTCCTCCGGCGACACCCTGATGATCTGCGGGGCTCGGATCGTCTACCCCCTAGACATTCTTCTGATGGGGGTAGCCCGGCATAGCTCTCTCTTTTTTTGTGTTTGATTATGTCATGGTATGATGTGAAACCATGTTGGTTCACAAGTTGGGGCACTATACGGCCCGGTTTCACCGTAACGGGGAGATTCCCCCTTATACAGGTCGAGAACCTTCGCTTCTAGGTTAGAGCGCATGAATGCGAGGGGGACACATGCAAGCACATATACCAACCTTGCACCACACTCACACACCTACGCTAGGAACACATGCAAGTTTTCATCTGATTCCGACGTTCTCGTGGTCTTCCTCCGGAAAACCCTGATCTGCGGGCCTCAGATCGTCTACCCCCTAGACATTTTTCTAACAGGGGTAGCCCGACGTAGCTCTCTCTTGTTTTGTGTTTGACTAGGTCATAGGATGATGTAAAACCATGTTGGTTCACAAGTTGGGGCACTATCCTACCCGGTTTCACCTGAACGGGGAGATTCCCCCTTATACAGGTCTAGAACCTTTCGCTTCTAGGTTAGAGCGCATGCATGTGACGGGGACACATGCAATCACCTATACCAACCTTGCACCACACTCACACACATATGCTAGGGACACATGCAAGTTTTCATATGATTCCGACATTCTCGTGCTCTTCCTCCAGCGAAACCCTAATCTGCGGGGCTCGGATCGTCTACCCCCCTAGACATTCTTCTGACAGGGGTAGCCCGGCGTAGCCCTCTCTTGTTTTGTGTTTGATTATGTCATGGGATGATGTGAAACCATGTTGGTTCACAAATTGGGGCACTATACTACCCGTTTTCAGCGTAACAGGGAGATTCCCCCTTATACAGGTCCAGAACCTTCGCTTCTAGGTTAGAGCGCATGCATGCGAGGGGGGACACATGCAAGCACCCGCAGACTAGTAGTTAATTTTTATATGTTCCATCATAGCACCACACTTTTCATGCATGTGCTAGGGCACATGCATGCATGTCCTTGTGGTACTCAAAATTGAGAACAATCAATAAAGGATGTCAAACAACAAATTTCAGACTTTGTCGTGAAATCCTCTCATCTTGGTCTTTTGATTGACCAAAGAGTGACCTTGAAAGATTCAAAAGTAGTCCAACAACTTGCTTGGTTTTGTAGGTCAGCTCTACCGTGAGGGGAAATTCTACTCTTGACGATTGGTTGAGGATTGTTTCTCTAAGTTTGTGACTAGGCACCCACCTAATGGAAATGAAGTTCAACATCCTCCAGAAGCTTATGGTCTAGTGCACAGTTCATATTTCCATGGTCTCAATCCTTATGAAGAGCTGGTACATGCTATATCTACAAGAGAAACTATCGTCCGCTCCTCAAGAGGGTTGACAGAACCAGTGGCGGGAGTTTCCACGTATATATCCAGGATTTTACTAAGTATTAACGCATGTCTACAAAGGGGGTCACACTTGGGACTTACACATGGGACCTACCAACCTTGCACCACACTCACACACATATGCTAGGGACACATGCAAGTTTTCATCTGATTCCGACGTTCTCGTGGTCTTCCTCCGGCGAAACCCTGATCTGCGGACCTCGGATCGTGTACCCCCTAGACATTCTTCTGACAGGGGTAGCCCGGCGTAGCTCTCTCTCGTTTTGTGTTTGACTAGGTCACAGGATGATGTAAAACCATGTTGGTTCACAAGTTGGGGCACTATCCTACCCGGTTTCACCGAAACTGGGAGATTCCCTCTTGTACAGGTCCAGATCCTTTCGCTTATAGTTTAGAGCGCATGCATGCGAGTGGGGACACATGCAATCACCTATACCAACCTTGCACCACACTCACACACATATGCTAGGGACACATGCAAGTTTTCAGATGATTCCGACATTCTCGTGGACTTTCTCCGGCGAAACCCTGATGATCTCCGGGCCTCGGATCGTCTACCCCCTAGACATTTTTCTGATGGGGGTAGCCTGGCATAGCTCTCTCTTGTTTTGTGTTTGATTATGTCATGGGATGATGTGAAACCATGTTGGTTCACAAGTTGGGGCACTATGGTCCGGTTTCACCGTAACGGGGAGATTCCCCCTTATACAGGTCGGGAACCTTCGCTTCTAGGTTAGAGCGCATGCATGTGAGGGAGGACACATGCAAGCACATATACCAACCTTGCACCACACTCACACGCATATGCTAGGGACACATGAAAGTTTTCATCTGATTCCGACGTTCTCGTGGTCTTCCTCCGGCGAAACCCTGATCTGCGGGCCTCGGATCGTCTACCCCACTAGACATTCTTCTGACAGGGGTAGCCCGGCGTAGCTCTCTCTTGTTTTGTGTTTGACTAGGTCATAGGATGATGTAAAACCATGTCGGTTCACAAGTTGGGGCACTATCCTACCCGGTTTCACCCGAACGGGGAGATTCCCCCTTATACAGGTCCAGGACATTTCGCTTCTAGGTTAGAGCGCATGCATGCGAAGGGGACACATGCAATCACCTATACCAACCTTGCACCACACTCACACAGATATGCTAGGGACACATGCAAGTTTTCAGATGATTCCGACGTTCTCGTGGACTTCCTCCGTTGAAACCCTTATGATCTGCGGTGCTTGGATCGTCTACACCCCTAGACATTCTTCTGATGGGGGTAGCCCGGCGTAGCTCTCTCTTGTTTTGTGTTTGATTATGTCATGGGATGATATGAAACCATGTTGGTTCACAAGTTGGGGCACTATACGGCCCGGTTTCACCGTAACGGGGAGATTCCCCCTTATACAGGTCCAGAACCTTCTCTTCTAGGTTAGAGCGCATGCATGCGAGGGGGGACACATGCAAGCACATATACCAACCTTGCACCACACTCACACGCATATGCTAGGGACACATGCAAATTTTCATCTGATTCCGACGTTCTCGTGGTCTTCCTCCGGCGAAACCCTGATCTGCGGACCTCGGATCGTCTACCCCCCTAGACATTCTTCTGACAGGGGTAGCCTGACGTAGCTCTCTCTTGTTTTGTGTTTGACTAGGTCATTGGATGATGTAAAACCATGTTGGTTCACAAGTTGGGGCACTATCCTACCCGGTTTCACCTGAACAGGGAGATTCCCCCTTATACAGGTCCAGAACCTTTCGCTTCTAGGTTAGAGTGCATGCATGCGAGGGGGACACATGCAATAACCTATACCAACCTTGCACCACACTCACACACATATGCTAGGGACACATGCAAGTTTTCATCTGATTCTGACGTTCTCGTGGTGTTCCTCCGGCGAAACCCTGATCTGCAGCCCTCGGATCATGTACCCCCTAGACATTTTTCTGACAGGGGTAGCCCGGCGTAGCTCTCTCTTGTTTTGTGTTTGACTAGGTCATAGGATGATGAAAAACCATGTTGGTTCACAAGTTGGGGCACTATCCTACCCGGTTTCACCTGAACGGGGAGACTCCCCCTTATACAGGCCCAGAACCTTTCGCTTCTAGGTTAGAGCGCATGCATGCGAGGGGGACACATGCAATCACCTATACCAACCTTGCACCACACTCACACACATATTCTAGGGACACATGCAAGTTTTCAGATGATTCCGACGTTCTCGTGGTCTTCCTCCAGCGAAACCCTAATCTGCGGGGCTCGGATCATCTACCCCCTAGACATTTTTCTGACAGGGGTAGCCCGACATTGCTCTCTCTTGTTTTGTGTTTGACTAGGTCATAGGATGATGTAAAACCATGTTGGTTCACAAGTTGGGGCACTATCCTACCCGGTTTCACCTGAACGGGGAGATTCCCCCTTATACAGGTCCAGATCCTTTCGCTTATAGGTTAGAGCGCATGCATGCGAGTGGGGACACATGCAATCACCTATACCAACCTTGCACCACACTCAAACACATATGCTAGGGACACATGCAAGTTTTCAGATGATTCCGATGTTCTCGTGGACTTCCTCCGACGAAACCCTGATGATCTACGGGCCTCGGATCGTCTACCCCTAGACATTCCTCTGATGGGGGTAGCCTGGCGTAGCTCTCTCTTGTTTTGTGTTTGATTATGTCATGGGATGATGTGAAACCATGTTGGTTCACAAGTTGGGGCACTATACGGCCCGGTTTCACCGTAAGAGGGAGATTCCCCCTTATACAGGTCCGGAACCTTCGCTTCTAGGTTAGAGCGCATGCATGTGAGGGGGGACACATGCAAGCACATATACCATGCTTGCACCACACTCACACGCATATGCTAGGGACACATGCAAGTTTTCATCTGATTCCGACGTTCTCGTGGTCTTCCTCCGGCGAAACCCTGATCTGCGGGCCTCGGATCGTCTACCCCACTAGACATTCTTCTGACAGGGGTAGCCCGGCGTAGCTCTCTCTTGTTTTGTGTTTGACTAGGTCATAGGATGATGTAAAACCATGTCGGCTCACATGTTGGGGCACTATCCTACCCGGTTTCACCCGAACGGGGAGATTCCCCCTTATACAGGTCCAGGACATTTCGCTTCTAGGTTAGAGCGCATGCATGCGAGGGGTACACATGCAATCACCTATACCAACCTTGCACCACACTCACACACATATTCTAGGGACACATGCAAGTTTTCAGATGATTCCGACGTTCTCGTGGTCTTCCTCCAGCGAAACCCCAATCTGCGGGGCTCGGATCATCTACCCCCTAGACATTTTTCTGACAGGGGTAGCCCGACATTGCTCTCTCTTGTTTTGTGTTTGACTAGGTCATAGGATGATGTAAAACCATGTTGGTTCACAAGTTGGGGCACTATGCTACCCGGTTTCACCTGAACGGGGAGATTCCCCCTTATACAGGTCCAGATCCTTTCGCTTATAGGTTAGAGCGCATGCATGCGAGTGGGGACACATGCAATCACCTATACCAACCTTGCACCACACTCAAACACATATGCTAGGGACACATGCAAGTTTTCAGATGATTCCGATGTTCTCGTGGACTTCCTCCGGCGAAACCCTGATGATCTACGGGCCTCGGATCGTCTACCCCCTAGACATTCTTCTGATGGGGGTAGCCTGGCGTAGCTCTCTCTTGTTTTGTGTTTGATTATGTCATGGGATGATGTGAAACCATGTTGGTTCACAAGTTGGGGCACTATACGGCCCGGTTTCACCGTAAGAGGGAGATTCCCCCTTATACAGGTCCGGAACTTTCGCTTCTAGGTTAGAGCGCATGCATGTGAGGGGGGACACATGCAAGCACATATACCATGCTTGCACCACACTCACACGCATATGCTAGGGACACATGCAAGTTTTCATCTGATTCCGACGTTCTCGTGGTCTTCCTCCGGCGAAACCCTGATCTGCGGGCCTCGGATCGTCTACCCCACTAGACATTCTTCTGACAGGGGTAGCCCGGCGTAGCTCTCTCTTGTTTTGTGTTTGACTAGGTCATAGGATGATGTAAAACCATGTCGGCTCACATGTTGGGGCACTATCCTACCCGGTTTCACCCGAACGGGGAGATTCCCCCTTATACAGGTCCAGGATATTTCGCTTCTAGGTTAGAGCGCATGCATGCGAGGGGTACACATGCAATCACCTATACCAACCTTGCACCACACTCACACACATATGCTAGGGACACATGCAAGTTTTCAGATGATTCGGACGTTCTCGTGGTCTTCCTCCGGCGAAACCCTAATCTGCGGTCCTCGGATCATCTACCCCCTAGACATTCTTCTGACAGGGGTAGCCCGACGTAGCTCTCTCTTGTTTTGTGTTTGACTAGGTCATAGGATGATGTAAAACCATGTTGGTTCACACGTTGGGGCACTATTCTACCCGGTTTCACCCGAACGGGGAGATTCCCCCTTATACAGGTCCAGATCCTTTCGCTTATAGTTTAGAGCGCATGCATGCGAGTGGGGACACATGCAATCACCTATACCAACATTGCACCACACTCACACACATATGCTAGGGACACATGTAAGTTTTGAGATGATTCCGACGTTCTCGTGGACTTCCTCCGACGAAACCCTGAAGATCTGCGGGCCTCAGATCGTATACCCCCCTAGACATTCTTCTGATGGGGGTAGCCCGGCGTAGCTCTCTCTTGTTTTGTGTTTGATTATTGTTGGAGATATGCCCTAGAGGCAATAATAAATATAGTTATTATTATATCTTTGTGTTTATGATAAATGTTTACATTCATGCTATAATAGTATTAACAAGGAAACATTAATACTTGTGTGATTTGTAAACTTAATTTGAAGTCCCTAGTAAAGCCTCTATACATTACTAGCTTGTTGGTTAATGAATGATTGTGGTTTCCCTGTCATGAACATTGAGATGTTATTAACAACAAGATCATATCGTTAGGAGAATGATATGGTGGACATACTCCTATAGATAAGCGTAGCATAAAGATCAAGTCATTTTAAATGTTCAATTGCTATATGCTTCTAATACATAGTAAGCTAATTCCTTCGACCATGAGATCATGCATATCACCTTTACCGGATGGATGCTTTGATGACATCAAACACCACACCGTAACTGGGTGGCTATAAAGGTGGCATTGAGTGTTCGGAAAGGATTGGTTGAAACACATGGATCAAGAGTGGGATTTGTCCATCCATATGACGGATAGATATACTTTGGGCCCTCTCGGTGAAATGTCATCCAATTAGCTTGCAAGCATGTGACTGGCTCACAAGGGATCACATATCACGGGAACGATAAAAGAGTACTTATCGGTAACGAGGTTGAACTAGGTATGCAGAGATACCGACGATCATAACCTCGGATAAGTAAACTATCGTGAGAAAAAGGGAAATTGGTATCGTATATAAGTGGTTCATTCGATCGCAAAGTAATCGTAGAAATATGTGGGAGCCATATGAATTTCCAGATTCCTCTATTGGTTATTGTTCGGAGAAGTGTCTCGATCATGTCCGCATAATTCACGAACCGTAGGGAGACACACTTAAGGATTCGACTTTGTTTGAGTAGTTATGGAATGATGAGAAAGAGTCCGAATGTGGTTCGGAGTCTCGAATGGGATTCGGGATATCACGAGGAGATCCGGAATGGTCCGGAGAATAAGATTCATATAAGGAAAGTCCCGTTTCGGAGTTGGAGAATGGTTCCGGTGTTTTCATCGGGAATGTTCTAGAAGGTTCCGGAATGTCCGGCACTCCGGAGGGGAAGGGTACATGAATGTGTTATATCAAGTTGGTATGATTGCATCATGTACTCGGTGTCATCGCTGGACAAAATAGAGGGTTTATTCAAATCCTAGTTTGAAAAGTCAAACGCCAAGTTTGAAAGTCAAACGGCTATTTTTGGGAAGTGGAGAGGGAGGTGGAAACCGACTTGGGGGAGGAGTTCCTCCTCCCACCGCCGGCGCACCACCAAGCCGAGTTGGGGAGGGACTCCCCTCCCCTTGGCCGGCCCCCTCCACCTATAAAAGGAGGGGCAGGGCTCCCCTCCTAGACACAAGTTCCTACACCTCTAAACCCTAGCCCCAAGCCGCCGCCGCCTCCATAGCCGCCGCCGGCCCTAGGGCACTCGCCGCCGCCGCCTAGGTGAAACCCTAGCCGCCGGCCTAGCCCCCTCCTCGGCGTGTCTAAACCCTAGATCGTCGAGGAACTCTCTCATACTCCACCATACTCGCTCCGGCTTAAGGCGAAGCCCTGCGAGATCTCCCCTCTACTTCCGGTACCACACCGTTGTGCTGCCGGAATCGCGAGGAGAGTGCTACAACCTCCGCTGCCTGCTGGAACAAGGGAGAGGAAGGTCTTCGTCGAGTACCGAACGTGTGACCGACTGCGGGAGCGCTGCCGGAACGCAGCGCCGGAAGGATCGTCTACGCGATCTTGAGATCGGGAAGAGTACGACTACATCACCCACGAGAATCCGCTCTCGTTAAACACTTTGGAATCTTCGAGGGTGAGTTATTCCATCGACTCGTTGCTACAATCTAGTAGATAGATCTTGGCTTGTTTGTTTGTATGCGATAGAATTTTTTTGTTTTCCATGCTAGGAATCCCTACAATTATGTCATGGGATGATGTGAAACCATGTTGGTTCACAAGTTGGGGCACTATACGGCCCGGTTTCACAGTAACAGGGAGATTCCCCCTTATACAGGTCCGGAACCTTCGCTTCTAGGTTAGAGCGCATGCATGTGAGGGGGGACACATGCAAGCACATATACCAACCTTGCACCACACTCACACGCATATGCTAGGGACACATGCAAGTTTTCATCTGATTCCGACTTTCTCGTGGTCTTCCTCCGGCTAAAGCCTGATCTACGGGCCTCGGATCGTCTACCCCACTAGACATTCTTCTGACAGGGGTAGCCCAGCGTAGCTCTCTTTTGTTTTGTGTTTGACTAGGTCATAGGATGATGTAAAACCATGTCGGTTCACAAGTCGGGGCACTATCCTACCCAGTTCACCGGAACGGGGAGATTCCCCCTTATACAGGTCCAGATCCTTTCACTTCTAGGTTAGAGCGCATGCATGCGAGTGGGGACACATGCAATCACCTATACCAACCTTGCACCACACTCACACACATATGCTAGGGACACATGCAAGTTTTCAGATGATTCCGACGTTCTCGTGGACTTCCTCCGGCAAAACCCTGATGATCTGCGGGGCTCTGATCTTCTAAGCCCTAGACATTCTTCTGATGGGGGTAGCCCAGCGTAGCTCTCTCTTGTTTTGTGTTTGATTATGTCATGGGATGATGTGAAACCATGTTGGTTCACAAGTTGGGGCACTATACGGCCCGGTTTCACCTGAACGGGCTGATTCCCCCTTTTACAGGTCCAGAACCTTTCGCTTCTAGGTTAGAGCGCATGCATGCGAGGGGGACACACGCAATCACCTATACCAACCTTGCACCACACTCACACGCACATGCTAGGGACACATGCAAGTTTTTATCTGATTCCGACGTTCTCGTGGTCTTCCTCCGGCGAAACCCTGATCTGCAGCCCTCGGATCGTGTACCCCCCTAGACATTCTTCTGACAGGGGTAGCCCGGCGTAGCTCTCTCTTGTTTTGTGTTTGACTAGGTCATAGGATGATGAAAAACCATGTTGGTTCACAAGTTGGGGCACTATCCTACCCGGTTTCACCTGAACGGGGAGACTCCCCCTTATACAGGCCCAGAACCTTTCGCTTCTAGGTTAGAGCGCATGCATGCGAGGGGGACACATGCAATCACCTATAACAACCTTGCACCACACTCACACACATATTCTAGGGACACATGCAAGTTTTCAGATGATTCCGACGTTCTCGTGGTCTTCCTCCGGCGAAACCCTAATCTGCGGGGCTCGGATCATCTACCCCCTAGACATTCTTCTGACAGGGGTAGCCCGACATTGCTCTCTCTTGTTTTGTGTTTGACTAGGTCATAGGATGATGTAAAACCATGTTGGTTCACAAGTTGGGGCACTATCCTACCCGGTTTCACCTGAACGGGGAGATTCCCCCTTATACAGGTCCAGATCCTTTCGCTTATAGGTTAGAGCGCATGCATGCGAGTGGGGACACATGCAATCACCTATACCAACCTTGCACCACACTCAAACACATATGCTAGGGACACATGCAAGTTTTCAGATGATTCCGATGTTCTCGTGGACTTCCTCCGGCGAAACCCTGATGATCTACGGGCCTCGGATCGTCTACCCCCTAGACATTCTTCTGATGGGGGTAGCCTGGCGTAGCTATCTCTTGTTTTGTGTTTGATTATGTCATGGGATGATGTGAAACCATGTTGGTTCACAAGTTGGGGCACTATACGGCCCGGTTTCACCGTAAGAGGGAGATTCCCCCTTATACAGGTCCGGAACCTTCGCTTCTAGGTTAGAGCGCATGCATGTGAGGGGGGACACATGCAAGCACATATACCATGCTTCCACCACACTCACACGCATATGCTAGGGACACATGCAAGTTTTCATCTGATTCCGACGTTCTCGTGGTCTTCCTCCGGCGAAACCCTGATCTGCGGGCCTCGGATCGTCTACCCCACTAGACATTCTTCTGACAGGGGTAGCCCGGCGTAGCTCTCTCTTGTTTTGTGTTTGACTAGGTCATAGGATGATGTAAAACCATGTCGGCTCACATGTTGGGGCACTATCCTACCCGGTTTCACCCGAACGGGGAGATTCCCCCTTATACAGGTCCAGGACATTTCGCTTCTAGGTTAGAGCGCATGCATGCGAGGGGTACACATGCAATCACCTATACCAACCTTGCACCACACTCACACACATATGCTAGGGACACATGCAAGTTTTCAGATGATTCGGATGTTCTCGTGGTCTTCCTCCGGCGAAACCCTAATCTGCGGTCCTCGGATCATCTACCCCCTAGACATTCTTCTGACAGGGGTAGCCCGACGTAGCTCTCTCTTGTTTTGTGTTTGACTAGGTCATAGGATGATGTAAAACCATGTTGGTTCACACGTTGGGGCACTATTCTACCCGGTTTCACCCGAACGGGGAGATTCCCCCTTATACAGGTCCAGATCCTTTCGCTTATAGTTTAGAGTGCATGCATGCGAGTGGGGACACATGCAATCATCTATACCAACATTGCACCACACTCACACACATATGCTAGGGACACATGTAAGTTTTGAGATGATTCCGACGTTCTCGTGGACTTCCTCCGACGAAACCCTGATGATCTGCGGGCCTCAGATCGTATACCCCCCTAGACATTCTTCTGATGGGGGTAGCCCGGCGTAGCTCTCTCTTGTTTTGTGTTTGATTATTGTTGGAGATATGCCCTAGAGGCAATAATAAATATAGTTATTATTATATCTTTGTGTTTATGATAAATGTTTACATTCATGCTATAATAGTATTAACAAGGAAACATTAATACTTGTGTGATTTGTAAACTTAATTTGAAGTCCCTAGTAAAGCCTCTATACATTACTAGCTTGTTGGTTAATGAATGATTGTGGTTTCCCTGTCATGAACATTGAGATGTTATTAACAACAAGATCATATCGTTAGGAGAATGATATGGTGGACATACTCCTATAGATAAGCGTAGCATAAAGATCAAGTCATTTTAATAGTTCAATTGCTATATGCTTTCTAATACATAGTAAGCTAATTCCTTCGACCATGAGATCATGCATATCACCTTTACCGGATGGATGCTTTGATGACATCAAACACCACACCGTAACTGGGTGGCTATAAAGGTGACATTGAGTGTTCGGAAAGGATTGGTTGAAACACATGGATCAAGAGTGGGATTTGTCCATCCATATGACGGATAGATATACTTTGGGCCCTCTCGGTGAAATGTCATCCAATTAGCTTGCAAGCATGTGACTGGCTCACAAGGGATCACATATCACGGGAACGATAAAAGTGTACTTATCGGTAACGAGGTTGAACTAGGTATGCAGAGATACCGACGATCATAACCTCGGATAAGTAAACTATCGTGAGAAAAAGGGAAATTGGTATCGTATGTAAGTGGTTCATTCGATCGCAAAGTAATCGTAGAAATATGTGGGAGCCATATGAATTTCCAGATTCCTCTATTGGTTATTGTTCGGAGAAGTGTCTCGATCATGTCCGCATAATTCACGAACCGTAGGGAGACACACTTAAGGATTCGACTTTGTTTGAGTAGTTATGGAATGATGAGAAAGAGTCCGAATGTGGTTCGGAGTCTCGAATGGGATTCGGGATATCACGAGGAGATCCGGAATGGTCCGGAGAATAAGATTCATATAAGGAAAGTCCCGTTTCGGAGTTGGAGAATGGTTCCGGTGTTTTCATCGGGAATGTTCTAGAAGGTTCCGGAATGTCCGGCACTCCGGAGGGGAAGGGTACATGAATGTGTTATATCAAGTTGGTATGATTGCATCATGTACTCGGTGTCATCGCTGGACAAAATAGAGGGTTTATTCAAATCCTAGTTTGAAAAGTCAAACGCCAAGTTTGAAAGTCAAACGGCTATTTTTGGGAAGTGGAGAGGGAGGTGGAAACCGAATTGGGGGAGGAGTTCCTCCTCCCACCGCCGGCGCACCACCAAGCCGAGTTGGGGAGGGACTCCCCTCCCCTTGGCCGGCCCCCTCCACCTATAAAAGGAGGGGCAGGGCTCCCCTCCTAGACACAAGTTCCTACACCTCTAAACCCTAGCCCCAAGCCGCCGCCGCCTCCATAGCCGCCGCCGGCCCTAGGGCACTCGCCGCCGCTGCCTAGGTGAAACCCTAGCCGCCGGCCTAGCCCCCTCCTCGGCGTGTCTAAACCCTAGATCGTCGAGGAACTCTCTCATACTCCACCATACTCGCTCCGGCTTAAGGCGAAGCCCTGCGAGATCTCCCCTCTACTTCCGGTACCACACCGTTGTGTTGCCGGAATCGCGAGGAGAGTGCTACAACCTCCGCTGCCTGCTGGAACAAGGGAGAGGAAGGTCTTCGTCGAGTACCGAACGTGTGACCGACTGCGGGAGCGCTGCCGGAACGCAGCGCCGGAAGGATCGTCTACGCGATCTTGAGATCGGGAAGAGTACGACTACATCACCCACGAGAATCCGCTCTCGTTAAACACTTTGGAATCTTCGAGGGTGAGTTATTCCATCGACTCGTTGCTACAATCTAGTAGATAGATCTTGGCTTGTTTGTTTGTATGCGATAGAATTTTTTTGTTTTCCATGCTAGGAATCCCTACAATTATGTCATGGGATGATGTGAAACCATGTTGGTTCACAAGTTGGGGCACTATACGGCCCGGTTTCACAGTAACAGGGAGATTCCCCCTTATACAGGTCCGGAACCTTCGCTTCTAGGTTAGAGCGCATGCATGTGAGGGGGGACACATGCAAGCACATATACCAACCTTGCACCACACTCACACGCATATGCTAGGGACACATGCAAGTTTTCATCTGATTCCGACTTTCTCGTGGTCTTCCTCCGGCGAAAGCCTGATCTACGGGCCTCGGATCGTCTACCCCACTAGACATTCTTCTGACAGGGGTAGCCCAGCGTAGCTCTCTCTTGTTTTGTGTTTGACTAGGTCATAGGATGATGTAAAACCATGTCGGTTCACAAGTCGGGGCACTATCCTACCCAGTTCACCGGAACGGGGAGATTCCCCCTTATACAGGTCCAGATCCTTTCACTTCTAGGTTAGAGCGCATGCATGCGAGTGGGGACACATGCAATCACCTATACCAACCTTGCACCACACTCACACACATATGCTAGGGACACATGCAAGTTTTCAGATGATTCCGACGTTCTCGTGGACTTCCTCCGGCAAAACCCTGATGATCTGCGGGGCTCTGATCTTCTAAGCCCTAGACATTCTTCTGATGGGGGTAGCCCAGCGTAGCTCTCTCTTGTTTTGTGTTTGATTATGTCATGGGATGATGTGAAACCATGTTGGTTCACAAGTTGGGGCACTATACGGCCCGGTTTCACCTGAACGGGCTGATTCCCCCTTTTACAGGTCCAGAACCTTTCGCTTCTAGGTTAGAGCGCATGCATGCGAGGGGGACACACGCAATCACCTATACCAACCTTGCACCACACTCACACGCACATGCTAGGGACACATGCAAGTTTTTATCTGATTCCGACGTTCTCGTGGTCTTCCTCCGGCGAAACCCTGATCTGCAGCCCTCGGATCGTGTACCCCCCTAGACATTCTTCTGACAGGGGTAGCCCGGCGTAGCTCTCTCTTGTTTTGTGTTTGACTAGGTCATAGGATGATGAAAAACCATGTTGGTTCACAAGTTGGGGCACTATCCTACCCGGTTTCACCTGAACGGGGAGACTCCCCCTTATACAGGCCCAGAACCTTTCGCTTCTAGGTTAGAGCGCATGCATGCGAGGGGGACACATGCAATCACCTATACCAACCTTGCACCACACTCACACACATATTCTAGGGACACATGCAAGTTTTCAGATGATTCCGACGTTCTCGTGGTCTTCCTCCGGCGAAACCCTAATCTGCGGGGCTCGGATCATCTACCCCCTAGACATTCTTCTGACAGGGGTAGCCCGACATTGCTCTCTCTTGTTTTGTGTTTGACTAGGTCATAGGATGATGTAAAACCATGTTGGTTCACAAGTTGGGGCACTATCCTACCCGGTTTCACCTGAACGGGGAGATTCCCCCTTATACAGGTCCAGATCCTTTCGCTTATAGGTTAGAGCGCATGCATGCGAGTGGGGACACATGCAATCACCTATACCAACCTTGCACCACACTCAAACACATATGCTAGGGACACATGCAAGTTTTCAGATGATTCCGATGTTCTCGTGGACTTCCTCCGGCGAAACCCTGATGATCTACGGGCCTCGGATCGTCTACCCCCTAGACATTCTTCTGATGGGGGTAGCCTGGCGTAGCTCTCTCTTGTTTTGTGTTTGATTATGTCATGGGATGATGTGAAACCATGTTGGTTCACAAGTTGGGGCACTATACGGCCCGGTTTCACCGTAAGAGGGAGATTCCCCCTTATACAGGTCCGGAACCTTCGCTTCTAGGTTAGAGCGCATGCATGTGAGGGGGGACACATGCAAGCACATATACCATGCTTGCACCACACTCACACGCATATGCTAGGGACACATGCAAGTTTTCATCTGATTCCGACGTTCTCGTGGTCTTCCTCCGGCGAAACCCTGATCTGCGGGCCTCGGATCGTCTACCCCACTAGACATTCTTCTGACAGGGGTAGCCCGGCGTAGCTCTCTCTTGTTTTGTGTTTGACTAGGTCATAGGATGATGTAAAACCATGTCGGCTCACATGTTGGGGCACTATCCTACCCGGTTTCACCCGAACGGGGAGATTCCCCCTTATACAGGTCCAGGACATTTCGCTTCTAGGTTAGAGCGCATGCATGCGAGGGGTACACATGCAATCACCTATACCAACCTTGCACCACACTCACACACATATGCTAGGGACACATGCAAGTTTTCAGATGATTCGGATGTTCTCGTGGTCTTCCTCCGGCGAAACCCTAATCTGCGGTCCTCGGATCATCTACCCCCTAGACATTCTTCTGACAGGGGTAGCCCGACGTAGCTCTCTCTTGTTTTGTGTTTGACTAGGTCATAGGATGATGTAAAACCATGTTGGTTCACACGTTGGGGCACTATTCTACCCGGTTTCACCCGAACGGGGAGATTCCCCCTTATACAGGTCCAGATCCTTTCGCTTATAGTTTAGAGTGCATGCATGCGAGTGGGGACACATGCAATCACCTATACCAACATTGCACCACACTCACACACATATGCTAGGGACACATGTAAGTTTTGAGATGATTCCGACGTTCTCGTGGACTTCCTCCGACGAAACCCTGATGATCTGCGGGCCTCAGATCGTATACCCCCCTAGACATTCTTCTGATGGGGGTAGCCCGGCGTAGCTCTCTCTTGTTTTGTGTTTGATTATTGTTGGAGATATGCCCTAGAGGCAATAATAAATATAGTTATTATTATATCTTTGTGTTTATGATAAATGTTTACATTCATGCTATAATAGTATTAACAAGGAAACATTAATACTTGTGTGATTTGTAAACTTAATTTGAAGTCCCTAGTAAAGCCTCTATACATTACTAGCTTGTTGGTTAATGAATGATTGTGGTTTCCCTGTCATGAACATTGAGATGTTATTAACAACAAGATCATATCGTTAGGAGAATGATATGGTGGACATACTCCTATAGATAAGCGTAGCATAAAGATCAAGTCATTTTAATAGTTCAATTGCTATATGCTTTCTAATACATAGTAAGCTAATTCCTTCGACCATGAGATCATGCATATCACCTTTACCGGATGGATGCTTTGATGACATCAAACACCACACCGTAACTGGGTGGCTATAAAGGTGGCATTGAGTGTTCGGAAAGGATTGGTTGAAACACATGGATCAAGAGTGGGATTTGTCCATCCATATGACGGATAGATATACTTTGGGCCCTCTCGGTGAAATGTCATCCAATTAGCTTGCAAGCATGTGACTGGCTCACAAGGGATCACATATCACGGGAACGATAAAAGAGTACTTATCGGTAACGAGGTTGAACTAGGTATGCAGAGATACCGACGATCATAACCTCGGATAAGTAAACTATCGTGAGAAAAAGGGAAATTGGTATCGTATGTAAGTGGTTCATTCGATCGCAAAGTAATCGTAGAAATATGTGGGAGCCATATGAATTTCCAGATTCCTCTATTGGTTATTGTTCGGAGAAGTGTCTCGATCATGTCCGCATAATTCACGAACCGTAGGGAGACACACTTAAGGATTCGACTTTGTTTGAGTAGTTATGGAATGATGAGAAAGAGTCCGAATGTGGTTCGGAGTCTCGAATGGGATTCGGGATATCACGAGGAGATCCGGAATGGTCCGGAGAATAAGATTCATATAAGGAAAGTCCCGTTTCGGAGTTGGAGAATGGTTCCGGTGTTTTCATCGGGAATGTTCTAGAAGGTTCCGGAATGTCCGGCACTCCGGAGGGGAAGGGTACATGAATGTGTTATATCAAGTTGGTATGATTGCATCATGTACTCGGTGTCATCGCTGGACAAAATAGAGGGTTTATTCAAATCCTAGTTTGAAAAGTCAAACGCCAAGTTTGAAAGTCAAACGGCTATTTTTGGGAAGTGGAGAGGGAGGTGGAAACCGACTTGGGGGAGGAGTTCCTCCTCCCACCGCCGGCGCACCACCAAGCCGAGTTGGGGAGGGACTCCCCTCCCCTTGGCCGGCCCCCTCCACCTATAAAAGGAGGGGCAGGGCTCCCCTCCTAGACACAAGTTCCTACACCTCTAAACCCTAGCCCCAAGCCGCCGCCGCCTCCATAGCCGCCGCTGGCCCTAGGGCACTCGCCGCCGCCTAGGTGAAACCCTAGCCGCCGGCCTAGCCCCCTCCTCGGCGTGTCTAAACCCTAGATCGTCGAGGAACTCTCTCATACTCCACCATACTCGCTCCGGCTTAAGGCGAAGCCCTGCGAGATCTCCCCTCTACTTCCGGTACCACACCGTTGTGCTGCCGGAATCGCGAGGAGAGTGCTACAACCTCCGCTGCCTGCTGGAACAAGGGAGAGGAAGGTCTTCGTCGAGTACCGAACGTGTGACCGACTGCGGGAGCGCTGCCGGAACGCAGCGCCGGAAGGATCGTCTACGCGATCTTGAGATCGGGAAGAGTACGACTACATCACCCACGAGAATCCGCTCTCGTTAAACACTTTGGAATCTTCGAGGGTGAGTTATTCCATCGACTCGTTGCTACAATCTAGTAGATAGATCTTGGCTTGTTTGTTTGTATGCGATAGAATTTTTTTGTTTTCCATGCTAGGAATCCCTACAATTATGTCATGGGATGATGTGAAACCATGTTGGTTCACAAGTTGGGGCACTATACGGCCCGGTTTCACAGTAACAGGGAGATTCCCCCTTATACAGGTCCGGAACCTTCGCTTCTAGGTTAGAGCGCATGCATGTGAGGGGGGACACATGCAAGCACATATACCAACCTTGCACCACACTCACACGCATATGCTAGGGACACATGCAAGTTTTCATCTGATTCCGACTTTCTCGTGGTCTTCCTCCGGCGAAAGCCTGATCTACGGGCCTCGGATCGTCTACCCCACTAGACATTCTTCTGACAGGGGTAGCCCAGCGTAGCTCTCTCTTGTTTTGTGTTTGACTAGGTCATAGGATGATGTAAAACCATGTCGGTTCACAAGTCGGGGCACTATCCTACCCGGTTCACCGGAACGGGGAGATTCCCCCTTATACAGGTCCAGATCCTTTCACTTCTAGGTTAGAGCGCATGCATGCGAGTGGGGACACATGCAATCACCTATACCAACCTTGCACCACACTCACACACATATGCTAGGGACACATGCAAGTTTTCAGATGATTCCGACGTGCTCGTGGACTTCCTCCGGCAAAACCCTGATGATCTGCGGGGCTCTGATCTTCTAAGCCCTAGACATTCTTCTGATGGGGGTAGCCCAGCGTAGCTCTCTCTTGTTTTGTGTTTGATTATGTCATGGGATGATGTGAAACCATGTTGGTTCACAAGTTGGGGCACTATACGGCCCGGTTTCACCTGAACGGGCTGATTCCCCCTTTTACAGGTCCAGAACCTTTCGCTTCTAGGTTAGAGCGCATGCATGCGAGGGGGACACACGCAATCACCTATACCAACCTTGCACCACACTCACACGCACATGCTAGGGACACATGCAAGTTTTTATCTGATTCCGACGTTCTCGTGGTCTTCCTCCGGCGAAACCCTGATCTGCAGCCCTCGGATCGTGTACCCCCCTAGACATTCTTCTGACAGGGGTAGCCCGGCGTAGCTCTCTCTTGTTTTGTGTTTGACTAGGTCATAGGATGATGAAAAACCATGTTGGTTCACAAGTTGGGGCACTATCCTACCCGGTTTCACCTGAACGGGGAGACTCCCCCTTATACAGGCCCAGAACCTTTCGCTTCTAGGTTAGAGCGCATGCATGCGAGGGGGACACATGCAATCACCTATACCAACCTTGCACCACACTCACACACATATTCTAGGGACACATGCAAGTTTTCAGATGATTCCGACGTTCTCGTGGTCTTCCTCCGGCGAAACCCTAATCTGCGGGGATCGGATCATCTACCCCCTAGACATTCTTCTGACAGGGGTAGCCCGACATTGCTCTCTCTTGTTTTGTGTTTGACTAGGTCATAGGATGATGTAAAACCATGTTGGTTCACAAGTTGGGGCACTATCCTACCCGGTTTCACCTGAACGGGGAGATTCCCCCTTATACAGGTCCAGATCCTTTCGCTTATAGGTTAGAGCGCATGCATGCGAGTGGGGACACATGCAATCACCTATACCAACCTTGCACCACACTCAAACACATATGCTAGGGACACATGCAAGTTTTCATCTGATTCCGACGTTCTCGTGGTCTTCCTCCGGCAAAACCCTGATGATCTGCGGGCCTCGGATCGTCTACCCCCTAGACATTTTTCTGATGGGGGTAGCCCGGCGTAGCTCTCTCTTGTTTTCTGTTTGATTATGTCATGGGATGATGTGAAACCATGTTGGTTCACAAGTTGGGGCACTATGGCCCGGTTTCACCGTAACAGGGAGATTCCCCCTTATACAGGTCCGGAACCTTCGCTTCTAGGTTAGAGCGCATGCATGTGAGGGAGGACACATACAAGCACATATACCAACCTTGCACCACACTCACACGCATATGCTAGGGACACATGCAAGTTTTCATCTGATTCCGACGTTCTCGTGGTCTTCCTCCGGCGAAACCCTGATCTGCGGGCCTCGGATCGTCTACCCCACTAGACATTCTTCTGACAGGGGTAGCCCGGCGTAGCTCTCTCTTGTTTTGTGTTTGACTAGGTCATAGGATGATGTAAAACCATGTCGGTTCACATGTTGGGGCACTATCCTACCCGGTTTCACCCGAACGGGGAGATTCCCCCTTATACAGGTCCAGGACATTTCGCTTCTAGGTTAGAGCGCATGCATGCGAGGGGGACACATGCAATCACCTATACCAACCTTGCACCACACTCACACACATATGCTAGGGACACATGCAAGTTTTCAGATGATTCGGACGTTCTCGTGGTCTTCCTCCGGCGAAACCCTAATCTGCGGTCCTCGGATCATCTACCCCCTAGACATTCTTCTGACAGGGGTAGCCCGACGTAGCTCTCTCTTGTTTTGTGTTTGACTAGGTCATAGGATGATGTAAAACCATGTTGGTTCACACGTTGGGGCACTATTCTACCCGGTTTCACCCGAACGGGGAGATTCCCCCTTATACAGGTCCAGATCCTTTCGCTTATAGTTTAGAGCGCATGCATGCGAGTGGGGACACATGCAATCACCTATACCAACATTGCACCACACTCACACACATATGCTAGGGACACATGTAAGTTTTGAGATGATTCCGACGTTCTCGTGGACTTCCTCCGACGAAACCCTGATGATCTGCGGGCCTCAGATCGTATACCCCCTAGACATTCTTCTGATGGGGGTAGCCCGGCGTAGCTCTCTCTTGTTTTGTGTTTGATTATTGTTGGAGATATGCCCTAGAGGCAATAATAAATATAGTTATTATTATATCTTTGTGTTTATGATAAATGTTTACATTCATGCTATAATAGTATTAACAAGGAAACATTAATACTTGTGTGATTTGTAAACTTAATTTGAAGTCCCTAGTAAAGCCTCTATACATTACTAGCTTGTTGGTTAATGAATGATTGTGGTTTCCCTGTCATGAACATTGAGATGTTATTAACAACAAGATCATATCGTTAGGAGAATGATATGGTGGACATACTCCTATAGATAAGCGTATCATAAAGATCAAGTCATTTTAATAGTTCAATTGCTATATGCTTTCTAATACATAGTAAGCTAATTCCTTCGACCATGAGATCATGCATATCACCTTTACCGGATGGATGCTTTGATGACATCAAACACCACACCGTAACTGGGTGGCTATAAAGGTGGCATTGAGTGTTCGGAAAGGATTGGTTGAAACACATGGATCAAGAGTGGGATTTGTCCATCCATATGACGGATAGATATACTTTGGGCCCTCTCGGTGAAATGTCATCCAATTAGCTTGCAAGCATGTGACTGGCTCACAAGGGATCACATATCACGGGAACGATAAAAGAGTACTTATCGGTAACGAGGTTGAACTAGGTATGCAGAGATACCGACGATCATAACCTCGGATAAGTAAACTATCGTGAGAAAAAGGGAAATTGGTATCGTATGTAAGTGGTTCATTCGATCGCAAAGTAATCGTAGAAATATGTGGGAGCCATATGAATTTCCAGATTCCTCTATTGGTTATTGTTCGGAGAAGTGTCTCGATCATGTCCGCATAATTCACGAACCGTAGGGAGACACACTTAAGGATTCGACTTTGTTTGAGTAGTTATGGAATGATGAGAAAGAGTCCGAATGTGGTTCGGAGTCTCGAATGGGATTCGGGATATCACGAGGAGATCCGGAATGGTCCGGAGAATAAGATTCATATAAGGAAAGTCCCGTTTCGGAGTTGGAGAATGGTTCCGGTGTTTTCATCGGGAATGTTCTAGAAGGTTCCGGAATGTCCGGCACTCCGGAGGGGAAGGGTACATGAATGTGTTATATCAAGTTGGTATGATTGCATCATGTACTCGGTGTCATCGCTGGACAAAATAGAGGGTTTATTCAAATCCTAGTTTGAAAAGTCAAACGCCAAGTTTGAAAGTCAAACGGCTATTTTTGGGAAGTGGAGAGGGAGGTGGAAACCGACTTGGGGGAGGAGTTCCTCCTCCCACCGCCGGCGCACCACCAAGCCGAGTTGGGGAGGGACTCCCCTCCCCTTGGCCGGCCCCCTCCACCTATAAAAGGAGGGGCAGGGCTCCCCTCCTAGACACAAGTTCCTACACCTCTAAACCCTAGCCCCAAGCCGCCGCCGCCTCCATAGCCGCCGCCGGCCCTAGGGCACTCGCCGCCGCCGCCTAGGTGAAACCCTAGCCGCCGGCCTAGCCCCCTCCTCGGCGTGTCTAAACCCTAGATCGTCGAGGAACTCTCTCATACTCCACCATACTCGCTCCGGCTTAAGGCGAAGCCCTGCGAGATCTCCCCTCTACTTCCGGTACCACACCGTTGTGCTGCCGGAATCGCGAGGAGAGTGCTACAACCTCCGCTGCCTGCTGGAACAAGGGAGAGGAAGGTCTTCGTCGAGTACCGAACGTGTGACCGACTGCGGGAGCGCTGCCGGAACGCAGCGCCGGAAGGATCGTCTACGCGATCTTGAGATCGGGAAGAGTACGACTACATCACCCACGAGAATCCGCTCTCGTTAAACACTTTGGAATCTTCAAGGGTGAGTTATTCCATCGACTCGTTGCTACAATCTAGTAGATAGATCTTGGCTTGTTTGTTTGTATGCGATAGAATTTTTTTGTTTTCCATGCTAGGAATCCCTACAATTATGTCATGGGATGATGTGAAACCATGTTGGTTCACAAGTTGGGGCACTATACGGCCCGGTTTCACAGTAACAGGGAGATTCCCCCTTATACAGGTCCGGAACCTTCGCTTCTAGGTTAGAGCGCATGCATGTGAGGGGGGACACATGCAAGCACATATACCAACCTTGCACCACACTCACACGCATATGCTAGGGACACATGCAAGTTTTCATCTGATTCCGACTTTCTCGTGGTCTTCCTCCGGCGAAAGCCTGATCTACGGGCCTCGGATCGTCTACCCCACTAGACATTCTTCCGACGTTCTCGTGGACTTCCTCCGGCGAAACCCTTATGATCTGCGGTGCTTGGATCGTCTACACCCCTAGACATTCTTCTGATGGGGGTAGCCCGGCGTAGCTCTCTCTTGTTTTGTGTTTGATTATGTCATGGGATGATATGAAACCATGTTGGTTCACAAGTTGGGGCACTATACGGCCCGGTTTCACCGTAACGGGGAGATTCCCCCTTATACAGGTCCAGAACCTTCTCTTCTAGGTTAGAGCGCATGCATGCGAGGGACGACACATGCAAGCACATATACCAACCTTGCACGACACTCACACGCATATGCTAGGGACACATGGAAATTTTCATCTGATTCCGACGTTCTCGTGGTCTTCCTCCGGCGAAACCTTGATCTGCGGGCCTCGGATCGTCTACCCCCCTAGACATTCTTCTGACAGGGGTAGCCTGACGTAGCTCTCTCTTGTTTTGTGTTTGACTAGGTCATTGGATGATGTAAAACCATGTTGGTTCACAAGTTGGGGCACTATCCTACCCGGTTTCACCTGAACAGGGAGATTCCCCCTTATACAGGTCCAGAACCTTTCTCTTCTAGGTTAGAGTGCATGCATGCGAGGGGGACACATGCAATAACCTATACCAACCTTGCACCACACTCACACACATATGCTAGGGACACATGCAAGTTTTCATCTGATTCTGACGTTCTCGTGGTCTTCCTCCGGCGAAACCCTGATCTGCAGCCCTCGGATCGTGTACCCCCCTAGACATTCTTCTGACAGGGGTAGCCCGGCGTAGCTCTCTCTTGTTTTGTGTTTGACTAGGTCATAGGATGATGTAAAACCATGTTGGTTCACAAGTTGGGGCACTATCCTACCCGGTTTCACCTGAACGGGGAGATTCCCCCTTATACAGGCCCAGAACCTTTCGCTTCTAGGTTAGAGCGCATGCATGCGAGGGGGACACATGCAATCACCTATACCAACCTTGCACCACACTCACACACATAATCTAGGGACACATGCAAGTTTTCAGATGATTCCGACGTTCTCGTGGTCTTCCTCCGGCGAAACCCTAATCTGCGGGGCTCGGATCATCTACCCCCTAGACATTCTTCTGACAGGGGTAGCCCGACATTGCTCTCTCTTGTTTTGTGTTTGACTAGGTCATAGGATGATGTAAAACCATGTTGGTTCACAAGTTGGGGCACTATCCTACCCGGTTTCACCTGAACGGGGAGATTCCCCCTTATACAGGTCCAGATCCTTTCGCTTATAGGTTAGAGCGCATGCATGCGAGTGGGTACACATGCAATCACCTATACCAACCTTGCACCACACTCAAACACATATGCTAGGGACACATGCAAGTTTTCAGATGATTCTGATGTTCTCGTGGACTTCCTCCGGCGAAACCCTGATGATCTACGGGCCTCGGATCGTCTACCCCCTAGACATTCTTCTGATGGGGGTAGCCTGGCGTAGCTCTCTCTTGTTTTGTGTTTGATTATGTCATGGGATGATGTGAAACCATGTTGGTTCACAAGTTGGGGCACTATACGGCCCGGTTTCACCGTAACAGGGAGATTCCCCCTTATACAGGTCCGGAACCTTTGCTTCTAGGTTAGAGCGCATGCATGTGAGGGGGGACACATGCAAGCACATATACCAAGCTTGCACCACACTCACACGCATATGCTAGGGACACATGCAAGTTTTCATCTGATTCCGACGTTCTCGTGGTCTTCCTCCGGCGAAACCCTGATATACGGGCCTCGGATCGTCTACCCCACTAGACATTCTTCTGACAGGGGTAGCCCGGCGTAGCTCTCTCTTGTTTTGTGTTTGACTAGGACATAGGATGATGTAAAACCATGTCGGCTCACATGTTGGGGCACTATCCTACCCGGTTTCACCCGAACGGGGAGATTCCCCCTTATACAGGTCCAGGACATTTCGCTTCTAGGTTAGAGCGCATGCATGCGAGGGGTACACATGCAATCACCTATACCAACCTTGCACCACACTCACACACATATGCTAGGGACACATGCAAGTTTTCAGATGATTCGGACGTTCTCGTGGTCTTCCTCCGGCGAAACCCTAATCTGCGGTCCTCGGATCATCTACCCCCTAGACATTCTTCTGACAGGGGTAGCCCGACGTAGATCTCTCTTGTTTTGTGTTTGACTAGGTCATAGGATGATGTAAAACCATGTTGGTTCACACGTTGGGGCACTATTCTACCCGGTTTCACCCGAACGGGGAGATTCCCCCTTATACAGGTCCAGATCCTTTCGCTTATAGTTTAGAGCGCATGCATGCGAGTGGGGACACATGCAATCACCTATACCAACATTGCACCACACTCACACACATATGCTAGGGACACATGTAAGTTTTGAGATGATTCCGACGTTCTCGTGGACTTCCTCCGACGAAACCCTGATGATCTGCGGGCCTCAGATCGTCTACCCCCCTAGACATTCTTCTGATGGGGGTAGCCCGGCGTAGCTCTCTCTTGTTTTGTGTTTGATTATTGTTGGAGATATGCCCTAGAGGCAATAATAAATATAGTTATTATTATATCTTTGTGTTTATGATAAATGTTTACATTCATGCTATAATAGTATTAACAAGGAAACATTAATACTTGTGTGATTTGTAAACTTAATTTGAAGTCCCTAGTAAAGCCTCTATACATTACTAGCTTGTTGGTTAATGAATGATTGTGGTTTCCCTGTCATGAACATTGAGATGTTATTAACAACAAGATCATATCATTAGGAGAATGATATGGTGGACATACTCCTATAGATAAGCGTAGCATAAAGATCAAGTCATTTTAATAGTTCAATTGCTATATGCTTTCTAATACATAGTAAGCTAATTCCTTCGACCATGAGATCATGCATATCACCTTTACCGGATGGATGCTTTGATGACATCAAACACCACACCGTAACTGGGTGGCTATAAAGGTGGCATTGAGTGTTCGGAAAGGATTGGTTGAAACACATGGATCAAGAGTGGGATTTGTCCATCCATATGACGGATAGATATACTTTGGACCCTCTCGGTGAAATGTCATCCAATTAGCTTGCAAGCATGTGACTGGCTCACAAGGGATCACATATCACGGGAACGATAAAAGAGTACTTATCGGTAACGAGGTTGAACTAGGTATGCAGAGATACCGACGATCATAACCTCGGATAAGTAAACTATCGTGAGACAAAGGGAAATTGGTATCGTATGTAAGTGGTTCATTCGATCGCAAAGTAATCGTAGAAATATGTGGGAGCCATATGAATTTCCAGATTCCTCTATTGGTTATTGTTCGGAGAAGTGTCTCGATCATGTCCGCATAATTCACGAACCGTAGGGAGACACACTTAAGGATTCGACTTTGTTTGAGTAGTTATGGAATGATGAGAAAGAGTTCGAATGTGGTTCGGAGTCTCGAATGGGATTCGGGATATCACGAGGAGATCCGGAATGGTCCGGAGAATAAGATTCATATAAGGAAAGTCCCGTTTCGGAGTTGGAGAATGGTTCTGGTGTTTTCATCGGGAATGTTCTAGAAGGTTCCGGAATGTTCGGCACTCCGGAGGGGAAGGGTACATGAATGTGTTATATCAAGTTGGTATGATTGCATCATGTACTCGGTGTCATCGCTGGACAAAATAGAGGGTTTATTCAAATCCTAGTTTGAAAAGTCAAACGCCAAGTTTGAAAGTCAAACGACTATTTTTGGGAAGTGGAGAGGGAGGTGGAAACCGACTAGGGGGAGGAGTTCCTCCTCCCACCGCCGGCGCACCACCAAGCCGAGTTGGGGAGGGACTCCCCTCCCCTTGGTCGGCCCCCTCCACCTATAAAAGGAGGGCGGGGCTCCCCTCCTAGACACAAGTTCCTACACCTCTAAACCCTAGCCCCAAGCCGCCGCCGCCTCCATAGACGCCGCCGTCCCTAGGGCACTCGCCGCCGCCACCTAGGTGAAACCCTAGCCGCCGGCCTAGCCCCCTCCTCGGCGTGTCTAAACCCTAGATCGTCGAGGAACTCTCTCATACTCCACCATACTCGCTCCGGCTTAAGGCGAAGCCCTGCGAGATCTCCCCTCTACTTCCGGTACCACGCCGTTGTGCTGCCGGAATCGCGAGGAGAGAGCTACAACCTCCGCTGCCTGCTGGAACAAGGGAGAGGAAGGTCTTCGTCGAGTACCGAACGTGTGACCGACTGCGGGAGCGCTGCTGGAACGCAGCGCCGGAAGGATCGTCTACGCGATCTTGAGATCGGGAAGAGTACAACTACATCTCCCACGAGAATCCGCTCTTGTTAAACACTTTGGAATCTTCGAGGGTGAGTTATTCCATCGACTCGTTGCTACAATCTAGTAGATAGATCTTGGCTTGTTTGTTTGTATGCGATAGAAATTTTTTGTTTTCCATGCTACGAATCCCAACAAATATGTCATGGGATGATGTGAAACCATGTTGGTTCACAAGCTGGGGCACTATACGGCCCGGTTTCACCGTAACGGGGAGATTCCCCCTTATACAGGTCCGGAACCTTCGCTTCTAGGTTAGAGCGCATGCATGTGAGGGGGGACACATGCAAGCACATATACCAACCTTGCACCACACTCACACGCATATGCTAGGGACACATGCAAGTTTTCTTCTGATTCCGACGTTCTCGTGGTCTTCCTCCGGCGAAACCCTGATCTACGGGCCTCGGATCGTCTACCCCATTAGACATTCTTCTGACAGGGGTAGCCCAGCGTAGCTCTCTCTTGTTTTGTGTTTGACTAGGTCATAGGATGATGTAAAACCATGTCGGTTCACAAGTTGGGGCACTATCCTACCCGGTTTCACCCGAACAGGGAGATTCCCCCTTATACAGGTCCAGGACATTTCACTTCTAGGTTAGAGCGCATGCATGCGAGGGGGACACATGCAATCACCTATACCAACCTTGCACCACACTCACACAGATATGCTAGGGACACATGCAAGTTTTCAGATGATTCCGACGTTCTCGTGGACTTCCTCCGGCGAAACCCTTATGATCTGCGGGGCTTGCATCGTCTACCCCCCTAAACATTCTTCTGATGGGGGTAGGCCGGTGTAGCTCTCTCTTGTTTTGTGTTTCATTATGTCATGGGATGATGTGAAACCATGTTGGTTCACAAGTTGGGGCACTATACGGCCCGGTTTCACCGTAACGGGGAGATTCCCCCTTATACAGGTCCAGAACCTTCTCTTCTAGGTTAGAGCGCATGCATGCGAGGGGGGACACATGCTATCACATATACCAGCCTTGCACCACACTCACACGCATATGTTAGGGACACATGCAAGTTTTCGTCTGATTCCGACATTCTCGTGGTCTTCCTCTGGGAAAACCCTGATCCGCGGGCCTCAGATCGTCTACCCCCTAGACATTCTTCTGACGGGGGTAGCCCGACGTAGCTCTCTCTTATTTTGTGTTTGACTAGGTCATAGGATGATGTAAAACCATGTTGGTTCACAAGTTGGGGCACTATCCTACCCGGTTTCACCTGAACGGGGAGATTCCCCCTTATACAGGTCCAGAAACTTTCGCTTCTAGGTTAGAGCGCATGCATGCGATGGGGACACATGCAATCACCTATACCAACCTTTCACCACACTCACACACATATGCGAGGGACACATGCAAGTTTTCAGATGATTCCAACGTTCTCGTGGTCTTCTTTCGGCGAAACCCTAATCCGTGGGGCTCGGATCGTCTACCCCCTAGACATTCTTCTGACAGGGGTAGCCCGGCGTAGCTCTCTGTTGTTTTGTGTTTGATTATGTCATGGGATGATGTGAAACCATGTTGGTTCACAAGTTGGGGCACTATACTAACCGGTTTCACCGTAACGGGGAGATTCCCCCTTATACAGGCCAGAACCTTCGCTTCTAGGTTAGAGCGCATGCATGCGAGGGGGACACATGCAAGCGCCCGCAGACTAGTAGTTAATTTTTGTATGTTCCAACATAGCACCACACTTTTCATGCATGTGCTAGGGCACATGCATGCATGACCTTGAGGTACTCAAAATTGAGAACAATCTATAAAGGATGTCAAACATCAAATTTTAGACTTTGTCGTGAAATCCTGTCATCTTGGTCTCTTAGTTGACCCAAAGAGTGGCCTTGAAAGATTCAAAAGTAGTCCAACAGCTTGCTTGGTTTTGTTGGTCAGCTCTACCGTGAGGGGAAATTCTACTCTTGACGATTGGTTGAGGATTGTTTCTCAAAGTTTGTGACCAGGCACCCATCTAATGGAAATGAAGTTCAGCATCCTCCAGAAGCTTATGGTCTAGTGCAAAGTTCATATTTCCATGGTCTCAATCCTTATGAAGAGCTGGTACATGCTATATCTACAAGAGAAACTATCGTCCTCTCCTCAAGAGGGTTGACAGAACCAGTGGCGGGAGTTTCCACATATATATCCAGGATTTTACTAAGTATTAACGCATGTCTACAAAGGGGGTCACACTTGGGACTTACACATGGGACGTACCAACCTTGCACCACACTCACACACATATGCTAGGGACACATGCAAGTTTTCAGATGATTCCGACGTACTCGTGGTCTTCCTCCGGCGAAACCCTGATCTGCGGGCCTCGCATCGTCTACCCCCCTAGACATTCTTCTAATGGGGGTAGCCCGGCGTAGCTCTCTCTTGTTTTGTGTTTGATTATGTCATGGGATGATGTGAAACCATGTTGGTTCACAAGTTGGGGCACTATACGGTCCGGTTTCACCGTAATGGGGAGATTCACCCTTATACAGGTCCGGAACCTTCGCTTCTAGGTTAGAGCGCATGCATGCGAGGGGGGACACATGCAAGCACATATACCAACCTGGCACCACACTCACACACATATGCTAGGGACACACGCAAGTTTTCATCTAATTCCGACGTTCTCGTGGTCTTCCTCCAGCGAAACCCTGATCTGCGGGCCTCGGATCGTCTACCCCCCTAGACATTCTTCTGACAGGGGTAGCCCGGCGTAGCTCTCTCTTGTTTTGTGTTTGACTAGGTCATAGGATGATGTAAAACCATGTTGGTTCACAAGTTGGGGCACTATCCTACCCGGTTTCACCTGAACGGGGAGATTCCCCCTTATACAAGTCCAGAACCTTTCGCTTCTAAGTTAGAGCGCATGCATGCGAGGGGGACACATTCAATCACCTATACCAACCTTCCACCACACTCAAACACATATTCTAGGGACACATGCAAGT
The DNA here is from genome assembly GCA_910589765.1 of Avena atlantica. Taxonomy (NCBI): domain Eukaryota; kingdom Viridiplantae; phylum Streptophyta; class Magnoliopsida; order Poales; family Poaceae; genus Avena; species Avena atlantica. The sequence goes on along the minus strand of OU342738.1, from coordinate 194,481,515 downwards.
TTTCAGATGATTCCGACGTTCTCGTGGTCTTCCTCCGGCGAAACCCTAATCTGCAGGGCTCGGATTGTCTACCCCCTAGACATTCTTCTGACAGGGGTAGCCCGGCGTAGCTCTCTCTTGTTTTGTGTTTTACTAGGTCATAGGATGATGTAAAACCATGTTGGTTCACAAGTAGGGGCACTATCCTACCCGGTTTCACCGGATCGGGGAGATTCCCCCTTATACAGGTCCAGATCCTTTCGCTTGTAAGTTAGAGCGCATGCATGCGAGAGGGGACACATGCAATCACCTATACCAACCTTGCACCACACTCACACACATATGCTAGGGACACATGCAAGTTTTCAGATGATTCCGATGTTCTCGTGGACTTCCTCCGGCGAAACACTTATGATCTGCGGGGCTCGGATCGTCTACCCCCTAGACATTCTTCTGACAGGGGTAGCCCGGCGTAGCTCTCTCTTGTTTTGTGTTTGATTATGTCATGGGATGATGTGAAACCATGTTGGTTCACAAGTTGGGGCACTATACGGCCCGGTTTCACCGTAACGGGGAGATTCCCCCTTATACAGGTCCAAAACCTTTCGCTTCTAGGTTAGAGCGCATGCATGCGACTGGGACACATGCAAGCACATATACCAACCTTGCACCACACTCACACACATATGCTCGGGACAGATGCAAGTTTTCAGATAATTCCGACGTTCTCGTGGTCTTCCTCCGGCGAAACCCTAGTCTGCGGGGCTCGGATCGTCTACCTCCCTAGACATTCTTCTGACAGGGGTAGCCCGGCGTAGCTCTCTCTTGTTTTGTGTTTGACTAGGTCATAGCAAGATGTAAAACCATGTTGGTTCACAAGTTGGGGCATTATTCTACCCGGTTTCACCGGAACGGGGAGATTCCCCCTTATACAGGTCCAGATCCTTTTGCTTCTAGGTTAGAGCACATGCATGCGAATGGGGACACATGAAATCACCTATACCAACCTTGCACTACACTCACACACATATGCTAGGGACACATGCAAGTTTTCAGATGATTCCGACGTTCTCGTGGACTTCCTCCGGCGAAACCCTGATGATCTGCGGGGCTCGGATCGTCTAACCCCTAGACATTCTTCTGATGGGGGTAGCCCGGCGTAGCTCTCTCTTGTTTTGTGTTTGATTATGTCATGGGATGATGTGAAACCATGTTGGTTCACAAGTTGGGGCACTATACGGCCCGGTTTCACCGTAACGGGGAGATTCCCCCTTATACAGGTCCAAAACCTTCGCTTCTAGGTTAGAGCGCATGCATGCGAGGGGGGACACATGCAAGCACATATACCAACCTTGCACCACAGTCACACGCACATGCTAGGGACACATGCAAGTTTTCATCTGATTCCGACGTTCTCGTGGTCTTCCTCCGGCGAAACCCTGATCTGCGGGCCTCGGATCGTCTACCCCCTAGACATTCTTCTGACAGGGGTAGCCCGGCGTAGCTATCTCTTATTTTGTGTTTGACTAGGTCATAGGATGATGTAGAAGCATGTTGGTTCACAAGTTGGGTCACTATCCTACCCGGTTTCACCTGAACGGGGAGATTCCCCCTTATAAAGGTCCAGAACCTTTCGCTTCTCGGTTAGAGAGCATGCATTCGAGGGGGACACATGCAATCACCTAGACCAACCTTGCACCACACTCACACACATATGCTAGGGACACATGCAAGTTTTCAGATGATTCCGACGTTCTCGTGGCCTTCCTCCGGCGAAACCCAAATCTGCGGGGCTCGGATCGTCTACCCTCCTAGACATTCTTCTGACAGGGGTAGCACGGCGTAGCTCTCTCTTGTTTTGTGTTTGATTATTTCATGGGATGATGTGAAACCATGTTGGTTCACAAGTTGGGGCACTATACTACCCGGTTTCACCGTAATAGGGAGATTCCCCCATATACAGGTCCAGAACCTTCGCTTCTAGGTTAGAGCGCATGCATGCGAGGGGGGACACATGCAAGCACCCTCAGACTAGTAGTTAATTTTTGTATGTTACAACATAGCACCACACTTTTCATGCATGTGCTAGGCATGTCCTTTAGGTACTCAAAATTGAGAACAATCTATAAAGGATTTCAAGCAACAAATTTCAGACTTTGTCGTGAAATACTCTCATCTTCGTCTTTTGATTGACCCGAAGAGTGACCTTGAAAGATTCAAAAGTAGTCCAACAGCTTGCTTGGTTTTGTTCGTCAGCTCTACGGTGAGGGGAAATTCTACTCTTGACGATTGGTTGAGGATTGTTTCTCAAAGTTTGTGACTAGGCACCCACCTAATGGAAATGAAGTTCAACATCCTCCAGAACATTATGGTCTAGTGCAAAGTTCATATTTCCAATGTCGCAATCCTTATGAAGAGCTGGTACATGCTATATCTACAAGAGAAACTATCGTCCGCTCCTCAAGAGGGTTGACAGAACCAGTGGCGGGAGTTTCCACGTATATATCCAGGATTTTACTAAGTATTAACGCATGTCTACAAAGGGGGTCAAACTTGGGACTTACACATGGGACCTACAAACCTTGCACCACACTCACATACATATGCTAGGGACACATGCAAGTTTTCAGATGATTCCGACGTTCTCGTGGTCTTCCTCCGGCGAAACCCAGATCTGCGGGCCTCGGATCGTCTACCCCCCAGGACATTCTTCTGACAGGGGTAGCCCGGCGTAGATCTCTCTTGTTTTGTGTTTGACTAGGTCATAGGATGATGTAAAACCATGTTGGTTCACAAGTTGGGGCACTATCCTACCCGGTTTCACCTGAACGGGGAGATTCCCCCTTATAGAGGTCCAGAACCTTTCGCTTCTAGGTTAGAGCGCATGCGTGCGAGGGGGACACATGCAATCACCTATACCAACCTTGCACCACACTCACACACATATGCTAGGGACACATGCAAGTTTTCAGATGATTCCGATGTTCTCGGGGTCTTCCTCCGGCAAAACCCTAATCTGCGGGGCTCGGATCGTCTACCCCCTATACATTCTTCTGACAGGGGTAGCCCGGCGTAGCTCTCTCTTGTTTTGTGTTTGACTAGGTCATAGGATGATGTAAAACCATGTTGGTTCACAAGTTGGGGCACTATCCTACCCGGTTCACCGGAACGGGGAGATTCCCCCTTATACAGGTCCAGATCCTTTCGCTTCTAGGTTAGAGCGCATGCATGCGAGTGGGGACACATGCAATCACCTATACCAACCATGCACCACACGCACACACATATGCTAGGGACACATGCAAGTTTTCAGATGATTCTGACGTTCTGGTGGACTTCCTCCGGCGAAACCCTGATGATCTGCGGGGCTCGGATCGTCTAAGCCCTAGACATTCTTCTGATGGGGGTAGCCCAGCGTAGCTCTCTCTTGTTTTGTGTTTGCTTATGTCATGGGATGATGTGAAACCATGTTGGTTCACAAGTTGGGGCACTATATGGCCCGGTTTCACCTGAACGGGGTGATTCCCCCTTTTACAGGTCCAGAACCTTTCGCTTCAAGGTTAGAGCGCATGCATGCGAGGGGGACACATGCAATCACCTATACCAACCTTGCACCACACTCACACGCACATGCTAGGGACACATGCAAGTTTTTATCTGATTACGACGTTCTCGTGGTCTTCCTCCGGCGAAACCCTGATCTGCGGGCCTCGGATCGTCTAGCCCCCTAGACATTCTTTTGACAGGGGTAGCCCGGCGTAGCTCTCTCTTGTTTTGTGTTTGACTAGGTCATAGGATGATGTAAAACCATGTTGGTTCACAAGTTGGGGCGCTATCCTACCCGGTTTCACCTGAACGGGGTGATTCCCCCTTTTACAGGTCCATAACCTTTCGCTTCTACGTTAGAGCGCATGCATGCAAGGGGACACATGCAATCACCTATGCCAACCTTGCACCACACTCACACACATATGCTAGGGACACACACAAGTTTTCAGATGATTCCGACGTTCTCGTTGTCTTCCTCCGGCGAAACCCTAATCTACGGGGCTCGGATCGTCTACCCCCCTAGACATTCTTCTGACAGGGGTAGCACGGCATAAATCTCTCTTGTTTTGTGTTTGATTATGTCGTGGGATGATGTGAAACCATGTTGGTTCACAAGTTGGGGCACTATACTACCCGGTTTCACCGTAACGGGGAGATTCCCCCATATACAGGTCTAGAACCTTCGCTTCTTGGTTAGAGCGCATGCATGCGAGGGGGGACACATGCAAGCACCCGCAGACTAGTAGTTAATTTTTGTATGTTCCAACATAGCACCACACTTTTCATGCATGTGCTAGGGCACATGCATGCATGTCCTTGAGGTATTCAAAATTGAGAACAATCTATAAAGGATGTCAAGCAACAAATTTCATACTTTGTCGTGAAATCCTCTCATCTTGGTCTTTTGATTGACCCAAAGAGTGACCTTGAAAGATTCAAAAGTAGTCCAACAGCTTGCTTGGTTTTGTTGGTCAGCTCTACCGAGAGGGGAAATTCTACTCTTGACGATTGGTTGAGGATTGTTTCTCAAAGTTTGTGACTAGGCACCCACCTAATGGAAATGAAGTTCAACATCCTCAGAACCTTATGGTCTAGTGCAAACTTCATATTTCCATGGTCTCAATACTTATGAAGAGCTGGTACATGCTATATCTACAAGAGAAACTATCGTCCGCTCCTCAAGAGGGTTGACAGAACCAGTGGCGGGAGTTTCCACATATATATCCAGGATTTTACTAAGTATTAACGCATGTCTACAAAGGGGGGTCACAGTTGGGACTTACACATGGGACCTACCAACCTTGCACCACACTCACACACATATTCTAGGGACACATGCAAGTTTTCAGATGATTCTGACGTTCTCGTGGTCTTCCTCCGGCGAAATCCTGATCCGCGGGCCTTAGATCGTCTACCCCCCTTGACATTCTTCTGATGGGGGTAGCCCGGCGTAGCTCTCTATTATTTTGTGTTTGATTATGTCATTGGATGATGTGAAACCATGTTGGTTCACAAGTTGGGGCACTATACTGTCTGGTTTCACCGTAACGGGGAAATTCCCCCTTATATAGGTCCAGAACATTCGCTTCTTGGTTAGAGAGGATGCATGCGAGGGGGGACACATGAAAGCACATATACCAACCTGGCACCACACTCACACACATATGCTAGGGACACATGCAAGTTTTCATCTGATTCCGACGTTTTCCTGGTCTTCCTCCGGCGAAACCCTGATCTGCGGGCCTCGGATCGTCTACCCCCCTAGACATTCTTCTGACAGGGGTAGCCCGGCATAGCTCTCTCTTGTTTTGTGTTTGACTAGGTCATAGGATGATGTAGAACCTTGTTGGTTCACAAGTTGGGGCACTATCCTACCCGGTTTCACCTGAACGAGGAGATTCCCTCTTATACAGGTCTAGAACCTTTCACTTCTAGGTTAGAGCGCATGCATGCGAGGGGGACACATGCAATCACCTATACCAACCTTGTACCACACTCACACACATATGCTAGGGACACATGCAAGTTTTCAGATGATTCCGACGTTCTCGTGGACTTCCTCCGGCGAAACCCTTATGATCTGCGGGGCTCGGATCGTCTACCCCCCTAGACATTCTTCTGACAGGGGTAGCCCGACGTAGCTCTCTCTTGTTTTGTGTTTGACTAGGTCATAGGATGATGTAAAACCATGTTGGTTCACAAGTTGGGGCACTATCCTACCTGGTTTGACCGGAACGGGGAGATTCCCCCTTATACAGGTCCAGATCCTTACGTTTATAGGTTAGAGCGCATGCATGCGAGTGGGGACACATGCAATCACCTATAACAACCTTGCACCACACTCACACACATATGCTAGGGACACATGCAAGTTTTCAGATGACTCCGACGTTCTCGTGGACTTCCTCCGGTGAAACTCTAATGATCTGCGGGCCTCGGATCGTCTACCCCCCCAGACATCCTTCTCATGGGGGTAGCCCGGCGTAACTCTCTCTTGTTTTGTGTTTGATTATGTCATGGGATGATGTGAAACCATGTTGGTTCACAAGTTGGGGCACTATACGGCCCGGTTTCACCGTAACGGGGAGATTCCCCCTTATACAGGTCCGGAACCATCGCTTCTAGGTTAGACTGCATGCATGTGAGGGGGGACACATGCAAGCACATATACCAACCATGCACCACACTCACACGCATATGCTAGGGACACATGCAAGTTTTCATCTGATTCCGACGTTCTCGTGGTCTTCCTCCGGCGAAGCCCTGATATGCGGGCCTCGGATCGTCTACCTCACTAGACATTCTTCTGACAGTGGTAGCCCTACGTAGCTCTCTCTTGTTTTGTGTTTCACTAGGTCATAGGATGATGTAAAACCATGTTGGTTCACAAGTTGGGGCACTATGCTACCCGGTTTCACCCGAACGGGGAGATTCCCCCTTATACAGGTCCAGGACATTTCGCTTCTAGGTTAGAGCGCATGCATGCGAGGGGGACACATGCAATCACCTATACCAACCTTGCACCACACTCACACAGATATGCTAGGGACACATGCAAGTTTTCAGATGATTCCGACGTTCTCGCGGACTTCCTCTGGCGAAACCCTTATGATCTGCGGGGCTTGGATCGTCTACCCCCCTAGACATTCTTCTGATGAGGGTAGCCCGGCGTAGCTCTCTCTTGTTTTGTGTTTGATTATGTCATGGGATGATGTGAAACCATGTTGGTTCACAAGTTGGGGCACTATACGGCCCGGTTTCACCGTAACGGGGAGATTCCCCCTTATACAGGTCCAGAACCTTCTCTTCTAGGTTAGAGCGCATGCATGCGAGGGGGAACACATGCAAGAACATATACCAACCTTGTACCACACTCACACACATATGCTAGGGACACCTGCAAGTTTTTGTCTGATTCCGAAGTTCTCGTGGTCTTCCTCCGGCGAAACCCTGATCTGCGGGCCTCAGATCGTCTACCCCCCTAGACATTCTTCTGACACGGGTAGCCCGACGTAGCTCTCTCTTGTTTTGTATTTGACTAGGTCATAGGATGATGTAAACCCATGTTGGTTCACAAGTCGGGGCACTATCCTACCCGGTTTCACCTGAACGGGGACATCCCCCCTTATACAGGTCCGGAACCTTTCGCTTCTAGGTTAGAGCGCATGCATGCGATGGGGACACATGCAATCACTTATACCAACCTTGCACCACACTCACACACATATGCTAGGGACACATGCAAGATTTCAGATGATTCCGACGTTCTCGTGGTCTTCCTCGGGCGAAACTCTAATCCGCGGGGATCGGATCATCTACCCCCTAGACATTCTTCTGACAGGGGTAGCCCGGCGTAGCTCTCTCTTTTTTTGTGTTTGATTATGTCATGGGATGATGTGAAACCATGTTGGTTCACAAGTTGGGGCACGATACGGTCCGGTTTCACCGTAATGGGGAGATTCCCCATTATACAGGTCCAGAACCTTCGCTTCTAGGTTAGAGCGCATGTATGCGAGGGGGAACACATGCAAGCACATATACCAACTTGGCACCACACTCACACACATATGCTAGGGACACACGCAAGTTTTCATCTGATTCCGACGTAGTCGTGGTCTTCCTCCGGCGAAACCCGGATCTGCGGGCCTCAGATCGTCTACCCCCCTAGACATTCTTCTGACAGGGGTAGCCCGGCGTAGGTCTCTCTTGTTTTGTGTTTGACTAGGTCATAGGATGATGTAAAACCATGTTGGTTCACAAGTTGGGGCACTATCCTACCCGGTTTCACCTGAACGGGGAGATTCCCCCTTATACAGGTCCAGAACCTTTCGCTTCTAGGTTAGAGCGCATGCATGCGAGGGGGACACATTCAATCACCTATACCAACCTTGCACCACACTCACACACATATGCTAGGGACACATGCAATTTTTCAAATGATTCCGACGTTCTCGTGGTCTTCCTCCATCGAAACCCTAATCTGCGGGGCTCGGATCGTCTACCCCCCTAGACATTCTTCTGACAGGGGTATCCCGGCGTAGCTCTCTCTTGTTTTGTGTTTGACTAGGTCATAGGATGATGTAAAACCATGTTGGTTCACAAGTTGGGGAACTATCCTACACGGTTTCACCGGAACGGGGAGATTCCCCCTTATACAGGTCCAGATCCTTTCGCTTCTAAGTTAGAGCGCATGCATGCAAGTGGGGACACATGCAATCACCTATACCAACTTTGCACCACACTCACACACATATTCTAGGGACACATGCAAGTTTTCAGATGATTCCGACGTTCTCGTGGACTTCCTCCGGCGAAACCCTTATGATCTACGGGGCTTGGATCGTCTACCCCCCTAGACATTCTTCTGATGGGGGTAGCCCGGCATAGCTCTCTCTTTATTTGTGTTTGATTATGTCATGGGATGATGTGAAACCATGTTGGTTCACAAGTTGGGGCCCTATACGGCCCGGTTTCACCGTAACAGGGAGATTCCCCCTTATACAGGTCCAAACCTTTCGCTTCTAGGTTAGAGCGCATGCATACGACGGGGGACACATGCAAGCACATATACCAACCTTGCATCACACTCACACACATATGCTAGGGACACATGCAAGTTTTTAGATGATTCCGACGTTTTCGTGGTCTTCCTCCGGCGAAACCCTAATCTACGGGGCTCGGATCGTCTACCCCCCTAGACATTCTTCTGACAGGGGTAGCCCGGCGTAGCTCTCTCTTGTTTTGTGTTTGACTAGGTCATAGCATGATGTAAAACCATGTTGGTTCACAAGTTGGGGCACTATCCTACCCGGTTTCACCGGAACAGGGAGATTCCCCCTTATACAGGTCTAGATCCTTTCGCTTCTAGGTTAGAGCGCATGCATGCGAGTGGGGACACATGAAATCACCTATACCAACCTTGCACCACACTCACACACATATGCTAGGGACACATGCAAGTTTTCAGATGATTCCGACGTTCTCGTGGACTTCCTCCGGCGAAACCCTGATGATCTACGGGGCTCGGATCGTCTACCCCCCTAGACATTCTTTTGACAGGGGTAGGCCAGCGTAGCTCTCTCTTGTTTTGTGTTTGATTATGTCATGGGATGATGTGAAACCATGTTGGTTCACAAGTTGGGGTACTATACGGCCCGGTTTCACAGTAACGGGGAGATCCCCCCTTATACAGGTCCAAAACCTTCGCTTCTAGGTTAGAGCGCATGCATGCGAGGGGGGAAACATGCACACCCATATACCAACCTGGCACCACACTCACACACATATGCTAGGGACACACGCAAGTTTTCATCTGATTCCGACGTTATCGTGGTCTTCCTCCGGCGAAACCCTGATCTGCGGGCCTCGGATCGTCTACCCCCCTAGACATTCTTCTGACACGGGTAGCCCGACATAGCTCTCTTGTTTTGTGTTTGACTAGGTCATAGGATGATGTAAAACCATGTTGGTTCACAAGTTGGGGCACTATCCTACCCGGTTTCACCTAAACGGGGAGATTCCCCCTTATACAGGTCTAGAACCTTTCGCTTCTAGGTTAGAGCGCATGCATGCGAGGGGGAAACATGCAATCACCTATACCAACCTTGCACCAAACTCACACACATATGCTAGGGACACATGCAAGTTTTCAGATGATTCCGACGTTCTCGTGGTCTTCCTCCGGTGACACCCTAATCTTCGGGGCTCGGATCGTCTACCCACCTAGACATTCTTCTGACAGGGGTAGCATAATTCACGAACCGTAGGGAGACACACTTAAGGATTCGACTTTGTTTGAGTAGTTATGGAATGATGAGAAAGAGTCCGAATGTGGTTCGGAGTCTCGAATGGGATTCGGGATGTCACGAGGAGATCCGGAATGGTCCGGAGAATAAGATTCATATAAGGAAAGTCCCGTTTCGGAGTTGGAGAATGGTTCTGGTGTTTTCATCGGGAATGTTCTAGAAGGTTCCGGAATGTCCGGCACTCCGGAGGGGAAGGGTACATGAATGTGTTATGTCAAGTTGGTATGATTGCATCATGTACTCGGTGTCATCGCTGGACAAAATAGAGGGTTTATTCAAATCCTAGTTTGAAAAGTCAAACGCCAAGTTTGAAAGTCAAACGGCTATTTTTGGAAAGTGGAGAGGGAGGTGGAAACCGACTTGGGGGAGGAGTTCCTCCTCCCACCGCCCGCGCACCACCAAGCCGAGTTGGGGAGGGACTCCCCTCCCCTTGGTCGGCCCCCTCCACCTATAAAAGGAGGGGCGGGGCTCCCCTCCTAGACACAAGTTCCTACACCTCTAAACCCTAGCCCCAAGCCGCCGCCGCCTCCAAAGCCGCCGCCGTCCCTAGGGCACTCGCCGCCACCACCTAGGTGAAACCCTAGCCGCCGGCCTAGCCCCCTCCTCGGCGTGTCTAAACCCTAGATCGTCGAGGAACTCTCTCATACTCCACCATACTCGCTCCGGCTTAAGGCGAAGCCCTGCGAGATCTCCCCTCTACTTCCGGTACCACGCCGTTGTGCTGCCGGAATCGCGAGGAGAGAGCTACAACCTCCGCTGCCTGCTGGAACAAGGGAGAGGAAGGTCTTCGTCGAGTACCGAACGTGTGACCGACTGCGGGAGCGCTGCCGGAACGCAGCGCCGGAAGGATCGTCTACGCGATCTTGAGATCGGGAAGAGTACGACTACATCTCGCACGAGAATCCGCTCTTGTTAAACACTTTGGAATCTTCGAGGGTGAGTTATTCCATCGACTCGTTGCTACAATCTAGTAGATAGATCTTGGCTTGTTTGTTTGTATGCGATAGAAATTTTTTGTTTTCCATGCTACGAATCCCTACAAATATGTCATGGGATGATGTGAAACCATGTTGGTTCACAAGTTGGGGCACCATACGGCCCGGTTTCACCGTAACGGGGAGATTCCCCCTTATACAGGTCCGGAACCTTCGCTTCTAGGTTAGAGCGCATGCATGTGAGGGGGGACACATGCAAGCACATATACCAACCTTGCACCACACTCACACGCATATGCTAGGGACACATGCAAGTTTTCTTCTGATTCCGACGTTCTCGTGGTCTTCCTCCGGCGAAACCCTGATGTACGGGCCTCGGATCGTCTACCCCATTAGACATTCTTCTGACAGGGGTAGCCCAGCGTAGCTCTCTCTTGTTTTGTGTTTGACTAGGTCATAGGATGATGTAAAACCATGTCGGTTCACAAGTTGGGGCACTATCCTACCCGGTTTCACCCGAACAGGGAGATTCCCCCTTATACAGGTCCAGGACATTTCACTTCTAGGTTAGAGCGCATGCATGCCAGGGGGACACATGCAATCACCTATACCAACCTTGCACCACACTCACACAGATATGCTAGGGACACATGCAAGTTTTCAGATGATTCCGACGTTCTCGTGGACTTCCTCCGGCGAAACCCTTATGATCTGCGGGGCTTGCGTCGTCTACCCCCCTAAACATTCTTCTGATGGGGGTAGGCCGGTGTAGCTCTCTCTTGTTTTGTGTTTGATTATGTCATGGGATGATGTGAAACCATGTTGGTTCACAAGTTGGGGCACTATACGGCCCGGTTTCACCGTAACGGGGAGATTCCCCCTTATACAGGTCCAGAACCTTCTCTTCTAGGTTAGAGCGCATGCATGCGAGGGGGGACACATGCTAGCACATATACCAGCCTTGCACCACACTCACACGCATATGTTAGGGACACATGTAAGTTTTCGTCTGATTCCGACGTTCTCGTGGTCTTCCTCTGGGAAAACCCTGATCCGCGGGCCTCGGATCGTCTACCCCCTAGACATTCTTCTGACAGGGGTAGCCCGACGTAGCTCTCTCTTATTTTGTGTTTGATTATGTCATGGGATGATGTGAAACCATGTTGGTTCACAAGTTGGGGCACTATACGGTCCGGTTTCACCGTAATGGGGAGATTCCCCCTTATACAGGTCCAGGACATTTCACTTCTAGGTTAGAGTGCATGCATGCGAGGGGGACACATGCAATCACCAATACCAACCTTGCACCACACTCACACAGATATGCTAGGGACACATGCAAGTTTTCAGATGATTCCGACGTTCTCGTGGACTTCCTCCGGCGAAACCCTTATGATCTGCGGGGCTTGCATCGTCTACCCCCCTAAACATTCTTCTGACAGGGATAGCCCGGCGTAGCTCTCTCTTTTTTTGTGTTTGATTATGTCATGGGATGATGTGAAACCATGTTGGTTCACAAGTTGGGGCACTATACGGCCCGGTTTCACCGGAACGGGGAGATTCCCCCTTATACAGGTCCAGATCCTTTCGCTTCTAGGTTAGAGCGCATGCATGCGAGTGGGGACACATGCAATCAGCTATACCAACCTTGCACCACACTCACACACATATGTTAGGGACACATGCAAGTTTTCGTCTGATTCCGACGTTCTCGTGATCTTCCTCTGGGAAAACCCTGATCCGCGGGCCTCGGAGCGTCTACCCCCTAGACATTCTTCTGACAGGGGTAGCCCGACGTAGCTCTCTCTTATTTTGTGTTTTACTAGGTCATAGGATGATGTAAAACCATGTTGGTTACAAGTTGGGGCACTATCCTACCCGGTTTCACCTGAACGGGGAGATTCCCCCTTATACAGGTCCAGAAACTTTCGCTTCTAGGTTAGAGCGCACGCATGCGATGGGGACACATGCAATCACCTATACCAACCTTTCTCCACACTCACACACATATGCGAGGGACACATGCAAGTTTTCAGATGATTCCAACGTTCTCGTGGTCTTCCTTCGGCGAAACCCTAATCCGCGGGGCTTGGATCGTCTACCCCCTAGACATTCTTCTGACAGGGGTAGCCCGGCGTAGCTCTCTGTTGTTTTGAGTTTGATTATGTCATGGGATGATGTGAAACCATGTTGGTTCACAAGTTGGGGCACTATACTAACCGGTTTCACCGTAACGGGGAGATTCCCCCTTATACAGGCCAGAACCTTCGCTTCTAGGTTAGAGCGCATGCATGCGAGGGGGACACATGCAAGCGCCCGCAGACTAGTAGTTAATTTTTGTATTTTCCAACATAGCACCACACTTTTCATGCATGTGCTAGGGCACATGCATGCATGACCTTGAGGTACTCAAAATTGAGAACAATCTATAAAGGATGTCAAACATCAAATTTTAGACTTTGTCGTGAAATCATGTCATCTTGGTCTTTTAGTTGACCCAAAGAGTGGCCTCGAAAGATTCAAAAGTAGTCCAACAGCTTGCTTGGTTTTGTTGGTCATCTCTACCGTGAGGGGAAATTCTACTCTTGACGATTGGTTGAGGATTGTTTCTCAAAGTTTGTGACTAGGCACCCATCTAATGGAAATGAAGTTCAGCATCCTCCAGAAGCTTATGGTCTAGTGCAAAGTTCATATTTCCATGGTCTCAATCCTTATGAAGAGCTGGTACATGCTATATCTACAAGAGAAACTATCGTCCGCTCCTCAAGAGGGTTGACAGAACCAGTGGCGGGAGTTTCCACATATATATCCAGGATTTTACTAAGTATTAACGCATGTCTACAAAGGGGGTCACACTTGGGACTTACACATGGGACGTACCAGCCTTGCACCACACTCACACACATATGCTAGGGACACATGCAAGTTTTCAGATGATTCCGACGTTCTCGTGGTCTTCCTCCGGCGAAACCCTGATCTGCGGGCCTCGCATCGTCTACCCCCCTAGACATTCTTCTGATATAAGGGGGAATCTCCTGTCAGAAGAATGTCTAATGGGGTAGACGATCCGAGGCCCGTAGATCAGGGTTTCGCCGGAGGAAGACCACGAGAACGTCGGAATCAGAAGAAAACTTGCATGTGTCCCTAGCATATGCGTGTGAGTGTGGTGCAAGGTTGGTATATGTGCTTGCATGTGTCCCCCCTCACATGCATGCGCTCTAACCTAGAAGCGAAGGTTCCGGACCTGTATAAGGGGGAATCTCCCCGTTACGGTGAAACCGGGCCGTATAGGGCCCCAACTTGTGAACCAACATGGTTTCACATCATCCCATGACATATTTGTAGGGATTCGTAGCATGGAAAACAAAAAATTTCTATCGCATACAAACAAACAAGCCAAGATCTATCTACTAGATTGTACCACACTCACACACATATGCTAGGGACACATGCAAGTTTTCAGATGATTCCGACGTTCTCGTGGACTTCCTCCGGCGAAACCCTGATGATCTGCGGGCCTCGGATCGTCCACCCACTAGACATTCTTCTGATGGGGGTAGCCCAGCGTAGCTCTCTCTTGTTTTGTGTTTGATTATGTCATGGGATGATGTGAAACCATGTTGGTTCACAAGTTGGGGCACTATACGGCCCGGTTTCACCGTAACGGGGAGATTCCACCTTATACAGGTCCAAAACCTTCGCTTCTAGGTTAGAGCGCATGCATGCGAGGGGGGACACATGCAAGCACATATACCAACCTTGCACCACACTCACACGCACATACTAGGACAAATGCAAGTTTTCATCTCATTCCGACGTTCTCGTGGTCTTCCTCTGGCGAAACTCTGATCTGCGGGCCTCGGATCGTCTACCCCCTAGACATTCTTCTGACAGGGGTAGCCCGACGTAGCTCTCTCTTGTTTTGTCTTTGATTAGGTCATAGGATGATGTAAAACCATGTCGGTTCACAAGTTGGGGCACTATCCTACCCGGTTTCACCCGAACGGGGAGATTCCCCCTTATACAGGTCCAGGACATTTCTCTTCTAGGTTAGAGCGCATGCATGCGAGGGGGACACATGTAATCACCTATACCAACCTTGCACCACACTCACACAGATATGCTAGGGACAGATGCAAGTTTTCAGATGATTTCGACGTTCTCGTGGACTTCCTCCGGCGAAACCCTTATGATCTGCGGGGCTTGGATCGTCTACCCCCCTAAACATTCTTCTGATGGGGGTAGGCCGGTGTAGATCTCTCTTGTTTTGTGTTTGATTATGTCATGGGATGATGTGAAACCATGTTGGTTCACAAGTTGGGGCACTATACGGCCCGGTTTCACCGTAACGGGGAGATTCCCCCTTATACAGGTCCAGAACCTTCTCTTCTAGGTTAGAGCGCATGCATGCGAGGGGGGACACATGCAAGCACATATACCAGCCTTGCACCACACTCACACGCATATGTTAGGAACACATGCAAGTTTCCGTCTGATTCCGACGTTCTCGTAGTCTTCCTCCGGCAAAACCCTGATCCGCGGGCCTCGGATCGTCTACCCCCTAGACATTCTTCTGACAGGGGTAGCCCGACGTATCTCTCTCTTGTTTTGTGTTTGACTAGGCCATAGGATGATGTAAAACCATGTTGGTTCACAAGTTGGGGCACTATCCTACCTGGTTTCACCTAAACGGGGAGATTCCCCCTTATACAGGTCCAGAACCTTTCGCTTCTAGGTTACAGCGCATGCATGCGATGGGGACACATGCAATCACCTATACCAACCATTCACCACACTCACACACATATGCGAGGGACACATGCAAGTTTTCATATGATTCCGACGTTCTCGTGGTCTTCCTCCGGCGAAACCCTAATCTGCGGGGCTCGGATTGTCTACCCCCTAGACATTCTTCTAACAGGGGTAGCCCGGCGTAGCTCTCTCTTGTTTTGTGTTTCACTAGGTCATAGGATGATGTAAAACCATGTTGGTTCACAAGTTGGGGCACTATACTAACCGGTTTCACCGTAACGGCGAGATTCCCCCTTATACAGGTCCAGAACCTTCGCTTCTAGGTTAGAGCGCATGCATGCGAGGGGGGACACATGCAAGCACCCGCAGTCTAGTAGTTAATTATTGTATGTTCCAACATAGCACCACACTTTTCATGCATGTGCTAGGGCACATGCATGCATGACCTTGAGGTACTCAAAATTGAGAATAATCTATAAAGGATGTCAAACGTCAAATTTTAGACTTTGTCGTGAAATCCTCTCATCTTGGTCTTTTAATTGACCCAAAGAGTGGCCTTGAAAGATTCAAAAGTAGTCCAACAGCTTGCTTGGTTTTGTTGGTCAGCTCTATCGTGAGGGGAAATTCTACTCTTGACGATTGGTTGAGGATTGTTTCTCAAAGTTTGTGACTAGGCACCCATCTAATGGAAATGAAGTTCAGCATCCTCCAGAAGCTTATGGTCTAGTGCAAAGTTCATATTTCCATGGTCTCAATCCTTATGAAGAGCTGGTACATGCTATATCTACAAGAGAAACTATCGTCCGCTCCTCAAGAGGGTTACCAGAACCAGTGGCGGGAGTTTCCACGTATATATCCAGGATTTTACTAAGTATTAACGCATGTCTACAAAGGGGGTCACACTTGGGACTTACACATGGGACCTACCAACCTTGCACCACACTCACACACATATGCTAGGGACACATGCAAGTTTTGAGATGATTCCGACGTTCTCGTGGTCTTCCTCCGGCGAAACCCTGATGTGCGGGCCTCAGATCGTCTACCCCCCTAGACATTCTTTTGATGGGGGTAGCCCGGCGTAGCTCTCTCTTGTTTTGTGTTTGATTATGTCATGGGATGATGTGCAACCATGTTGGTTAACAAGTTGGGGCAATATACGGTCCGGTTTCACCGTAACAGGGAGATTCCCCCTTATACAGGTCCAGAACCTTCGCTTCTAGGTTAGGGCGCATGCATGCGAGGGGGGACACATGCAAGCACATATACCAACCTGTCACCACACTCACACACATATGCTAGGGACACATGCAAGTTTTCATCTGATTCCGACGTTCTCGTGGTCTTCCTCCGGCGAAACCCTGATCTGCGGGCCTCGGATTGTCTACCCCCCTAGACATTCTTCTGACAGGGGTAGCCCGGCGTAGCTCTCTCTTGTTTTGTGTTTGACTAGGTCATAGGATGATGTAAAACCATGTTGGTTCACAAGTTGGGGCACTATCCTACCCGGTTTCACCTGAACGTGGAGATTCCCCCTTATACAGGTCCAGAACCTTTCGCTTCTAGGTTAGAGCGCATGCATGCGAGGGGGACACATGCAAAATCACCTATACCAACCTTGCACCACACTCACCCACATATTCTAGGGACACATGCAAGTTTTAAGATGATTCCGACGTTCTCGTGGTCTTCCTCCGACGAAATCCTAATCTGCGGGGCTCTGATTGTCTACCCCCCTAGACATTCTTCTGACAGGGGTAGCCCGGCGTAGCTCTCTCTTGTTTTGTGTTTGACTAGGTCATAGGATGATGTAAAACCATGTCGGTTCACAAGTTGGGGCACTATCCTACCCGGTTTCACCGGAACGGGGAGATTCCCCCTTATACAGGTCCAGATCCTTTCGCTTCTAAGTTAGAGCGCATGCATGCGAGTGGGGACACATGCAATCACCAATACCAACCTTGCACCACACTCACACACATATGCTAGGGACATATGCAAGTTTTCAGATGATTCCGACGTTCTCGTGGATTTCCTCCGGCGAAACCCTTATGATCTGCGGGGATCGGATCGTCTACCCCCTAGACATTCTTCTGATGGGGGTAGCCCGGCGTAGCTCTCTCTCTTGTTTTGTGTTTGATTATGTCATGGGATGATGTGAAGCCATGTTGGTTCACAAGTTGGGGCACTATACGGCCCGGTTTCACCGTAACGGGGAGATTCCCCCTTATACAGGTACAAAACCTTTCGCTTCTAGGTTAGAGCGCATGCATGCGACGGGGACACATGCAAGCACATATACCAACCTTGCACCACACTCACACACATATGCTAGGGACAGATGCAAGTTTTCAGATAATTCCGACGTTCTCGTGGTCTTCCTCCGGCGAAACCCTAATCTGCGGGGCTCGGATCGTCTACCTCCCAAGACATTCTTCTGACAGGGGTAGCCCGGCATAGCTCTCTCTTATTTTGTGTTTGACTAGGTCATAGGATGATGTAAAACCATGTTGGTTCACAAGTTTGGGCATTATCCTACCCGGTTTCACCGGAACGGGGAGATTCCCCCTTATACAGGTCCAGATCCTTTCGCTTCTAGGTTAGAGCACATGCATGCGAGTGGGGACACATGAAATGACCTATACCAATCTTGCACCACACTCACACACATATGCTAGGGACACATGCAAGTTTTCAGATGATTCCGACGTTCTCGTGGACTTCCTCCGGCGAAACCCTGATGATCTGCGGGGCTCGGATCGTCTACCCCCCTAGACATTCTTCTGATGGGGGTAGCCCGGCGTAGCTCTCTCTTGTTTTGTGTTTGATTATGTCATGGGATGATGTGAAACCATGTTGGTTCACAAGTTGGGGCACTATACGGCCCGGTTTCACCGTAACGGGGAGATTCCCCCTTATACAGGTCCGAAACCTTCGCTTCTAGGTTAGAGCGCATGCATGTGAGGGGGGACACATGCAAGCACATATAGCAACCTTGCACCAAACTCACACGCACATGGTCGGGACACATGCAAGTTTTCAACTGATTCCAACGTTCTCCTGGTCTTCCTCCGGCGAAACACTGATCTGCGGGCCTCGGATCGTCTACCCCCCTACACATTCTTCTGACAGGGGTAGCCCGACGTAGCTCTCTCTTGTTTTCTGTTTGACTAGGTCATAGGATGATGTAAAACCATGTTGGTTCACAAGTTGGGGCGCTATCCTACCCGGTTTCACCCGAACGGGGTGATTCCCCCTTTTACAGGTTCATAACCTTTCGCTTTTAGGTTAGAGCGCATGCATGCGAGGGGGACACATGTAATCACCTATAGCAACCTTGCACCACACTCACACAGATATGCTAGGGACACATGCAAGTTTTCAGATGATTTCGACGTTCTCGTGGACTTCCTCCGGCGAAACCCTTATGATCTGCGGGGCTTGGATCGTCTACCCCCCTAAACATTCTTCTGATGGGGGTAGGCCGGTGTAGCTCTCTCTTGTTTTGTGTTTGATTATGTCATGGGATGATGTGAAACCATGTTGGTTCACAAGTTGGGGCACTATACGGCCCGGTTTCACCGTAACGGGGAGATTCCCCCTTATACAGGTCCAGAACCTTCTCTTCTAGGTTAGAGCGCATGCATGCGAGGGGGGACACATGCAAGCACATATACCAGCCTTGCACCACACTCACACGCATATGTTAGGGACACATGCAAGTTTTCGTCTGATTCCGACGTTCTCGTGGTCTTCCTCCGGCAAAACCCTGATCCGCGGGCCTCGGATCGTCTACCCCCTAGACATTCTTCTGACAGGGGTAGCCCGATGTATCTCTCTCTTGTTTTTTGTTTGACTAGGCCATAGGATGATGTAAAACCATGTTGGTTCACAAGTTGGGGCACTATCCTACCCGTTTTCACCTGAACGGGGAGATTCCCCCTTATAAAGGTCCAGAACCTTTCGCTTCTAGGTTACAGCGCATGCATGCGATGGGGACACATGCAATCACCTATACCAACCATTCACCACACTCACACACATATGCGAGGGACACATGCAAGTTTTCAGATGATTCCGACGTTCTCGTGGTCTTCCTCCGGCGAAACCCTAATCCGCGGGGCTCGGATCGTCTACCCCCTAGACATTCTTCTAACAGGGGTAGCCCGGCGTAGCTCTCTGTTGTTTTGTGTTTGAATTTGTCATGGGATGATGTGAAACCATGTTGGTTCACAAGTTGGGGCACTATACTAACCGGTTTCACCGTAATGGGGAGATTCCCCCTTATACAGGTCCAGAACCTTCGCTTCTAGGTTAGAGCGCATGCATGCGAGGGGGGACACATGCAAGCACCCGCAGACTAGTAGTTAATTTTTGTATGTTCCAACATAGCACCACACTTTTCATGCATGTGCTAGGGCACATGCATGACCTTGAGGTACTCAAAATTGAGAATAATCTATAAAGGATGTCAAACGTCAAATTTTAGACTTTATCGTGAAATCCTCTCATCTTGGTCTTTTAATTGACCCAAAGAGTGGCCTTGAAAGATTCAAAAGTAGTCCAACAGCTTGCTTGGTTTTGTTGGTCAGCTCTATCGTGAGGGGAAATTCTACTCTTGACGATTGGTTGAGGATTGTTTCTCAAAGTTTGTGACTAGGCACCCATCTAATGGAAATGAAGTTCAGCATCCTCCAGAAGCTTATGGTCTAGTGCAAAGTTCATATTTCCATGGTCTCAATCCTTATGAAGAGCTGGTACATGCTATATCTACAAGAGAAACTATCGTGCGCTCCTCAAGAGGGTTGACAGAACCAGTGGCGGGAGTTTCCACGTATATATCCAGGATTTTACTAAGTATTAACGCATGTCTACAAAGGGGTCACACTTGGGACTTACACATGGGACCTACCAACCTTGCACCACACTCACACACATATGCTAGGGACACATGCAAGTTTTGAGATGATTCCGACGTTCTCGTGGTCTTCCTCCGGCGAAACCCTGATCTGCGGGCCTTAGATCGTCTACCCCCCTAGACATTCTTCTGATGGGGGTAGCCCGGCGTAGCTCTCTCTTGTTTTGTGTTTGATTATGTCATGGGATGATGTGCAACCATGTTGGTTCACAAGTTGGGGAAATATACGGTCCGGTTTCACCGTAACAGGGAGATTCCCCCTTATACAGGTCCAGAACCTTCGCTTCTAGGTTAGAGCGCATGCATGCGAGGGGGGACACATGCAAGCACATATATCCAGTATTTTACTAAGTATTAACGCATGTCTACGAAGGGGGTCACACTTGGGACTTACACATGGGACCTACCAACCTTGCACCACACTCACACACATATGCTAGGGACACATGCAAGTTTTCAGATGATTCTGACGTTCTCGTGGTCTTCCTCCGGCGAAACCCTGATCTGCGGGCCTCAGATCGTCTACCCCCCTAGACATTCTTCTGATGGGGTTAGCCCGGCGTAGCTCTCTCTTGTTTTGTGTTTGATTATGTCATGGGATGATGTGCAACCATGTTGGTTCACAAGTTGGGGAAATATACGGTCCGGTTTCACCGTAACAGGGAGATTCCCCCTTATACAGGTCCAGAACCTTCGCTTCTAGGTTAGAGCGCATGCATGCGAGGGGGGACACATGCAAGCACATATACCAACCTGTCACCACACTCACACACATATGCTAGGGACACATGCAAGTTTTCATCTGATTCCGACGTTCTCGTGGTCTTCCGCCGGTGAAACCCTGATCTGCGGGCCTCGGATTGTCTACCCCCCTAGACATTCTTCTGACAGGGGTAGCCCGGCGTAGCTCTCTCTTGTTTTGTGTTTAACTAGGTCATAGGATGATGTAAAACCATGTTGGTTCACAAGTTGGGGCACTATCCTACCCGGTTTCACCTGAACGGGGAGATTCCCCCTTATACAGGTCCAGAACCTTTCGCTTCTAGGTTAGAGCGCATGCATGCGAGGGGGACACATGCAATCACCTATACCAACCTTGCACCACACTCACCCACATATGCTAGGGACACATGCAAGTTTTAAGATGATTCCGACGTTCTCGTGGTCTTCCTCCGACGAAATCCTAATCTGCGGGGCTCTGATTGTCTACCCCCCTAGACATTCTTCTGACAGGGGTAGCCCGGCGTAGCTCTCTCTTGTTTTGTGTTTGACTAGGTCATAGGATGATGTAAAACCATGTCGGTTCACAAGTTGGGGCATTATCCTACCCGGTTTCACCGGAACGGGGAGATTCCCCCTTATACAGGTCCAGATCCTTTCGCTTCTAGGTTAGAGCACATGCATGCGAGTGGGGACACATGAAATCACCTATACCAATCTTGCACCACACTCACACACATATGCTAGGGACACATGCAAGTTTTCAGATGATTCCGACGTTCTCGTGGACTTCCTCCGGCGAAACCCTGATGATCTGCGGGGCTCGGATCGTCTACCCCCCTAGACATTCTTCTGATGGGGGTAGCCCGGCGTAGCTCTCTCTTGTTTTGTGTTTGATTATGTCATGGGATGATGTGAAACCATGTTTGTTCACAAGTTGGGGCACTATACGGCCCGGTTTCACCGTAACGGGGAGATTCCCCCTTATACAGGTCCAAAACCTTCGCTTCTAGGTTAGAGCGCATGCATGCGAGGGGGGACACATGCAAGCACATATAGCAACCTTGCACCAAACTCACACGCACATGGTAGGGACACATGCAAGTTTTCATCTGATTCCGACGTTCTCCTGGTCTTCCTCCGGCGAAACACTGATCTGCGGGCCTCGGATCGTCTACCCCCCTACACATTCTTCTGACAGGGGTAGCCCGGCGTAGCTCTCTCTTGTTTTCTGTTTGACTAGGTCATAGGATGATGTAAAACCATGTTGGTTCACAAGTTGGGGCGCTATCCTACCCGGTTTCACCCGAACGGGGTGATTCCCCCTTTTACAGGTTCATAACCTTTCGCTTCTAGGTTAGAGCGCATGCATGCGAGGGGGACACATGCAATCACCTATGCCAACCTTGCACCACACTCACACACATATGCTAGGGACACATGCAAGTTTTCAGATGATTCCGACGTTCTCATGGTCTTCCTCTGGCGAAACCCTAATCTGCGGGGCTCGGATCGTCTACCCCCCTAGACATTCTTCTGACAGGGGTAGCACGGCATAGCTCTCTGTTGTTTTGTGTTTGATTATGTCATGGGATGATGTGAAACCATGTTGGTTCACAAGTTGGGGCAATATACTACCCGTTTTCACCGTAACGGGGAGATTCCCCCATATACACGTCTAGAACCTTCGCTTCTAGGTTAGAGCGCATGCATGCGAGGGGGGACACATGCAAGCACCCGCAGACTAGTAGTTAATTTTTGTATGTTCCAACATAGCACCACACTTTTCATGCATGTGCTAGGGCACATGCATGCATGTCCTTGAGGTACTCAAAATTGAGAACAATCTATAAAGGATGTCAAGCAACAAATTTCAGACTTTGTAGTGAAATCCTCTCATCTTGGTCTTTTGATTGACCCAAAGAGTGACCTTGAAAGATTCAAAAGTAGTCCAACAGCTTGCTTGGTTTTGTTGGTCAGCTCTACCGAGAGGGGAAATTCTACTCTTGACGATTGGTTGAGGATTGTTTCTCAAAGTTTGTGACTAGGCACCCACCTAATGGAAATGAAGTTCAACATCCTCCAGAACCTTATGTTCTAGTGCAAAGTTCATATTTCAATGGTCTCAATACTTATGAAGAGCTGGTACATGCTATATCTACAAGAGAAACTATCGTCCGCTCCTCAAGAGGGTTGACAGAACCAGTGGCGGGAGTTTCCACATATATATCCAGGATTTTACTAAGTATTAACGCATGTCTACGAAGGGGGTCACACTTGGGACTTACACATGGGACCTACCAACCTTGCACCACACTCACACACATATGCTAGGGACACATGCAAGTTTTCAGATGATTCTGACGTTCTCGTGGTCTTCCTCCGGCGAAACCCTGATCTGCGGGCCTTAGATCGTCTACCCCCCTAGACATTCTTCTGATGGGGGTAGCCCGGCGTAGCTCTCTCTTGTTTTGTGTTTGATTATGTCATGGGATGATGTGCAACCATGTGGTTCACAAGTTGGGGAAATATACGGTCCGGTTTCACCGTAACAGGGAGATTCCCCTTATACAGGTCCAGAACCTTCGCTTCTAGGTTAGAGCGCATGCATGCGAGGGGGGACACATGCAAGCACATATATCCAGGATTTTACTAAGTATTAACGCATGTCTACGAAGGGGGTCACACTTGGGACTTACACATGGGACCTACCAACCTTGCACCACACTCACACACATATGCTAGGGACACATGCAAGTTTTCAGATGATTCTGACGTTCTCGTGGTCTTCCTCGGCGAAACCCTGATCTGCGGGCCTTAGATCGTCTACCCCCCTAGACATTCTTCTGATGGGGTAGCCGGCGTAGCTCTCTCTGTTTTGTGTTTGATTATGTCATGGGATGATGTGAAACCATTTTGGTTCACAAGTTGGGGCAATATACGGTCTGGTTTCACGTAACGGGGTAATTCCCCCTTATACAGGTCCAGAACATTCGCTTCTATGTTAGAGCGGATGCATGCGAGGGGGGACACATGCAAGCACATATACTAACCTGGCACCACACTCACACACATATGCTAGGGACACATGCAAGTTTTCATCTGATTCCGAGTTCTCCTGGTCTTCCTCCGGCGAAACACTGATCTGTGGGCCTCGGATCGTATACCCCCCTACACATTCTTCTGACAGGGGTAGCCCGGCGTAGCTCTCTCTTGTTTTTTGTTTGACTAGGTCATAGGATGATGTAAAACCATGTTGGTTCACAAGGTGGGGCACTATCCTACCCGGTTTCACCTGAACGAGGAGATTCCCCCTTATACAGGTCCAGAACCTTTCGCTTCTAGGTTAGAGCGCATGCATGCGAGGGGGACACATGCAATCACCTATACCAACGTTGCACCACACTCACACACATATGCTAGGGACACATGCAAGTTTTCAGATGATTCCGACGTTCTCGTGGTCTTCCTCCGGCGAAACCCTAGTCTGCGGGGCTCGGATCATCTACCCCACTAGACATTCTTCTGACAGGGGTAGCCTGACGTAGCTCTCTCTTGTTTTGTGTTTGACTAGGTCATAGGATGATGTAAAACCATGTTGGTTCACAAGTTGGGGAAATATACGGTCCGGTTTCACCGTAACAGGGAGATTCCCCCTTATACAGGTCCAGAACCTTCGCTTCTAGGTTAGAGCGCATGCATGCGAGGGGGACACATGCAAGCACATATATCCAGGATTTACTAAGTATTAACGCATGTCTACGAAGGGGTCACACTTGGGACTTAACATGGGACCTACCAACCTTGCACCACACTCACACACATATGCTAGGGACACATGCAAGTTTTCAGATGATTCTGACGTTCTCGTGGTCTTCCTCCCGGCGAAACCCTGATCTGCGGGCCTTAGATCGTCTACCCCCCTAGACATTCTTCTGATGGGGGTAGCCCGGCGTAGCTCTCTCTTGTTTTGTGTTTGATTATGTCATGGGATGATGTGAAACCATGTTGGTTCACAAGTTGGGGCAATATACGGTCTGGTTTCACCGTAACGGGGTAATTCCCCCTTATACAGGTCCAGAACATTCGCTTCTATGTTAGAGCGGATGCATGCGAGGGGGGACACATGCAAGCACATATACTAACCTGGCACCACACTCACACACATATGCTAGGGACACATGCAAGTTTTCATCTGATTCCGACGTTCTCCTGGTCTTCCTCCGGCGAAACACTGATCTGTGGGCCTCGGATCGTATACCCCCCTACACATTCTTCTGACAGGGGTAGCCCGGCGTAGCTCTCTCTTGTTTTTTGTTTGACTAGGTCATAGGATGATGTAAAACCATGTTGGTTCACAAGGTGGGGCACACTATCCTACCCGGTTTCACCCTGAACGAGGAGATTCCCCTTATACAGGTCCAGAACCTTTCGCTTCTAGGTTAGAGCGCATGCATGCGAGGGGGACACATGCAATCACCTATACCAACGTTGCACCACACTCACACACATATGCTAGGGACACATGCAAGTTTTCAGATGATTCCGACGTTCTCGTGGTCTTCCTCCGGCGAAACCCTAGTCTGCGGGGCTCGGATCATCTACCCCACTAGACATTCTTCTGACAGGGGTAGCCTGACGTAGCTCTCTCTTGTTTTGTGTTTGACTAGGTCATAGGATGATGTAAAACCATGTTGGTTCACAAGTTGGGGCACTATCCTACCCGGTTTGACCGGAATGGGGAGATTCCCCCTTATACAGGTCCAGATCCTTACGTTTATAGGTTAGAGCGCATGCATGCGAGTGGGGACACATGGAATCACCTATAACAACCTTGCACCACACTCACACACATATGCTGGGGACACATGCAAGTTTTCAGATGATTCCGACGTTCTCGTGGACTTCCTCCGGCGAAACTCTGATGATCTGCGGGCCTCGGATCGTCTATCCCCCAGACATTCTTCTCATGGGGGTAGCCCGACGTAACTCTCTCTTGTTTTGTGTTTGATTATGTCATGGGATTATGTGAAACCATGTTGGTTCACAAGTTGGGGCACTATACGGCCCGGTTTCACCGTAACAGGGAGATTCCCCCTTATACAGGTCCGGAACCATCGCTTCTAGGTTAGAGTGCATGCATGTGAGGGGGGACACATGCAAGCACATATACCAACCTTGCACCACACTCACACGCATATGCTAGGGACACATGCAAGTTTTCATCTGATTCCGACGTTCTCGTGGTCTTCCTCCGGCGAAACCCTCATCTGCGGGCCTCGGATCGTCTACCTCACTAGACATTCTTCTAACAGTGGTAGCCCGACGTAGCTCTCTCTTGTTTTGTGTTTCACTAGGTCATAGGATGATGTAAAACCATGTTGGTTCACAAGTTGGGGCACTATGCTACCCGGTTTCACCCGAATAGGGAGATTCCCCCAGGTCCAGGACATTTCGCTTCTAGGTTAGAGCGCATGCATGCGAGGGGGACACGTGCAATCACCTATACCAACCTTGCACCACACTCACACAGATATGCTAGGGACACATGCAAGTTTTAAGATGATTCCGACGTTCTCGCGGACTTCCTCCGGCGAAACCCTTATGATCTGCGGGGCTTGGATCCTCTACCCCCCTAGACATTCTTCTGATGAGGGTAGCCCGGTGTAGCTCTCTCTTGTTTTGTGTTTGATTATGTCATGGGATGATGTGAAACCATGTTGGTTCACAAGTTGGGGCACTATACGGCCCGGTTTCACACCGGACGGGGAGATTCCCCCTTATACAGGTCCAGAACCTTCTCTTCTACGTTAGAGCGCATGCATGCGAGGGGGGACACATGCAAGAACATATACCAACCTTGTACCACACTCACACGCATATGCTAGGGACACATGGAAGTTTTCGTCTGATTCCGACGTTCTCGTGGTCTTCGTCCCTAGACATTCTTCTGATGGGGGTAGCCCGGCGTAGCTCTCTCTTGTTTTGTGTTTTATTATTGTTGGATATATGCCCTAGAGGCAATAATAAATATAGTTATTATTATATATTTGTGTTTATGATAAATGTTTACATTCATGCTATAATAGTATTAACAAGGAAACATTAATACTTGTGTGATTTGTAAACTTAATTTGAAGTCCCTAGTAAAGCCTCTATACATTACTAGCTTGTTGGTTAATGAATGATTGTGGTTTCCCTGTCATGAACATTGAGATGTTATTAACAACAAGATCATATCGTTAGGAGAATGATATGGTGGACATACTCCTATAGATAAGAGTAGCATAAAGATCAAGTCATTTTAATAGTTCAATTGCTATATGCTTTCTGATACATAGTAACCTAATTCCTTCGACCATGAGATCATGCATATCACCTTTACCGGATGGATGCTTTGATGACATCAAACACCACACCGTAACTGGGTGGCTATAAAGGTGGCATTGAGTGTTCGGAAAGTATTGGTTGAAACACATGGATCAAGAGTGGGATTTGTCCATCCATATGACGGATAGATATACTTTGGGCCCTCTCGGTGAAATGTCATCCAATTAGCTTGCAAGTATGTGACTGGCTCACAAGGGATCACATATCACGGGAACGAGAAAAGAGTACTTATCGGTAACGAGGTTGAATTAGGTATGCAGAGATACCGACGATCATAACCTCGGATAAGTAAACTATCGTGAGACAAAGGGAAATTGGTATCGTATGTAAGTGGTTCATTCGATCGCAAAGTAATCGTAGAAATATGTGGGAGCCATATGAATTTCCAGATTCCTCTATTGGTTATTGTTCGGAGAAGTGTCTCGATCATGTCCGCATAATTCACGAACCGTAGGGAGACACACTTAAGGATTCGACTTTGTTTGAGTAGTTATGGAATGATGAGAAAGAGTCTGAATGTGGTTCGGAGTCTCGAATGGGATTCGGGATATCACGAGGAGATCCGGAATGGTCCGGAGAATAAGATTCATATAAGGAAAGTCCCGTTTCGGAGTTGGAGTATAGTTCCGGTGTTTTCATCGGGAATGTTCTAGAAGGTTCCGGAATGTCCGGCACTCCGGAGGGGAAGGGTACATGAATGTGTTATATCAAGTTGGTATGATTTCATCATGTACTCGGTGTCATCGCTGGACAAAATAGAGGGTTTATTCAAATCCTAGTTTGAAAAGTCAAACGCCAAGTTTGAAAGTCAAACGGCTATTTTTGGGAAGTGGAGAGGGAGGTGGAAACCGACTTGGGGGAGGAGTTCCTCCTCCCACCGCCGGCGCACCACCAAGACGAGTTGGGGAGGGACTCCCCTCCCCTTGGCCGGCCCTCTCCACCTATAAAACGAGGGGCAGGGCTCCCCTCCTAGACACAAGTTCCTACACCTCTAAACCCTAGCCCCAAGCCGTCGCCGCCTCCATAGCCGCCGCCGGCCCTAGGGCACTCGCCGCCGCAACCTAGGTGAAACCCTAGCCGTCGGCCTAGCCCCCTCCTCGGCGTGTCTAAACCCTAGATCGTCGAGGAACTCTCTCATACTCCACCATACTCGCTCTGGCTTAAGGTGAAGCCCTGCGAGATCTCCCCTCTACTTCCGGTACCACGCCGTTGTGCTGCCGGAATCGCGAGGAGAGTGCTACAACCTCCGCTGCCTGCTGGAACAAGGGAGAGGAAGGTCTTTGTCGATTACCGAACGTGTGACCGACTGGGGGAGCGCTGCCGGAACGCAGCGCCGGAAGGATCGTCTACGCGATCTTGAGATCGGGAAGAGTACGACTACATCACCCACGAGAATCCGCTCTCGTTAAACACTTTGGAATCTTCGAGGGTGAGTTATTCCATCGACTCGTTGCTACAATCTAGTAGATAGATCTTGGCTTGTTTGTTTGTATGCGATAGAAATTTTTTGTTTTCCATGCTACGAATACCTACAAATATGTCATGGGATGATATGAAACCATGTTGGTTCACAAGTTGGGGCACTATACGGCCCGGTTTCACCGTAACGGGGAGATTCCCCCTTATACAGGTCCGGAACCTTCGCTTCTAGGTTAGAGCGCATGCATGTGAGGGGGGACACATGCAAGCACATATACCAACCTTGCACCACACTCACACGCATATGCTAGGGACACATGCAAGTTTTCATCTGATTCCGACATTCTCGTGGTCTTCCTCCGGCGAAACCCTGATCTACGGGCCTCGGATCGTCTACCCCACTAGACATTCTTCTGACAGGGGTAGCCCAGCGTAGCTCTCTCTTGTTTTGTGTTTGACTAGGTCATAGGATGATGTAAAACCATGTCGGTTCACAAGTTGGGGCACTATCCTACCCGGTTTCACCCGAACGGGGAGATTCCCCCTTATACAGGTCCAGGACATTTCGCTTCTAGCTTAGAGCGCATGCATGCGAGGGGGACACATGCAATCACCTATACCAACCTTGCACCACACTCCCACAGATATGCTAGGGACACATGCAAGTTTTTAGATGATTCCGACGTTCTCGTGGACTTCCTCCGGCGAAACCCTTATGATCTGCGGGGCTTGGATCGTCTACCCCCCTAAACATTCTTCTGATGGGGGTAGGCCGGTGTAGCTCTCTCTTGTTTTGTGTTTGATTATGTCATGGGATGATGTGAAACCATGTTGGTTCACAAGTTGGGGCACTATACGGCCCGGTTTCACCGTAACGGGGAGATTCCCCCTTATACAGGTCCAGAACCTTCTCTTCTAGGTTAGAGCGCATGCATGCGAGGGGGGACACATGCAAGCACATATACCAGCCTTGCACCACACTCACACGCATATGTTAGGGACACATGCAAGTTTTCGTCTGATTCCGACGTTCTCGTGGTCTTCCTCCGGCAAAACCCTCATCCGCGGGCCTCGGATCGTCTACCCCCTAGACATTCTTCTGACAGGGGTAGCCCGACGTAGCTCTCTCTTATTTTATGTTTGACTAGGTCATAGGATGATGTAAAACCATGTTGGTTCACAAGTTGGGGCACTATCCTACCCGGTTTCACCTGAACGGGGAGATTCCCCCTTATACAGGTCCAGAACCTTTCGCTTCTAGGTTAGAGCGCATGCATGCGATGGGGACACATGCAATCACCTATACCAACCTTTCACCACACTCACACACATATGCGAGGGACACATGCAAGTTTTCAGATGATTCCAACGTTCTCGTGGTCTTCCTCCGGCGAAACCCTAATCCGCGGGGCTCGGATCGTCTACCCCCTAGACATTCTTCTGACAGGGGTAGCCCGACGTAGCTCTCTGTTGTTTTGTGTTTGATTATGTCATGGGATGATGTGAAACCATGTTGGTTCACAAGTTGGGGCACTATACTAACCGGTTTCACCGTAACGGGGAGATTCCCCCTTATACAGGTCCAGAACCTTCGCTTCTAGGTTAGAGCGCATGCATGCGAGGGGGGACACATGCAAGCACCCGCAGACTAGTAGTTAATTTTTGTATGTTCCAACATAGCACCACACTTTTCATGCATGTGCTAGGGCACATGCATGCATGACCTTGAGGTACTCAAAATTGAGAACAATCTATAAAGGATGTCAAACATCAAATTTTAGACTTTGTCGTGAAATCCTGTCATCTTGGTCTTTTAATTGACCCAAAGAGTGGCCTTGAAAGATTCAAAAGTAGTCCAACAGCTTGCTTGGTTTTGTTGGTTAGCTCTACCGTGAGGGGAAATTCTACTCTTGACGATTGGTTGAGGATTGTTTCTCAAATTTTGTGACTAGGCACCCATCTAATGGAAATGAAGTTCAGCATCCTCCAGAATCTTATGGTCTAGTGCAAAGTTCATATTTCCATGGTCTCAATCCTTATGAAGAGCTAGTACATGCTATATCTACAAGAGAAACTATCGTCCGCTCCTCAAGAGGGTTACCAGAACCAGTGGCGGGAGTTTCCACGTATATATCCAGGATTTTACTAAGTATTAACGCATGTCTACAAAGGGGGTCACACTTGGGACTTACACATGGGACGTACCAACCTTGCACCACACTCACACACATATGCTAGGGACACATGCAAGTTTTCAGATGATTCCGACGTTCTTGTGGTCTTCCTCCGGCGAAACCCTGATCTGCGGGCCTCGCATCGTCTACCCCCCTAGACATTCTTCTAATGGGGTAGCCCGGCGTAGCTCTCTCTTGTTTTGTGTTTGATTATGTCATGGGATGATGTGAAACCATGTTGGTTCACAAGTTGGGGCACTATACGGTCCGGTTTCACCGTAATGGGGAGATTCACCCTTATACAGGTCCGGAACCTTCGCTTCTAGGTTAGAGCGCATGCATGCGAGGGGGGACACATGCAAGAACATATACCAACTTGGCACCACACTCACACACATATGCTAGGGACACACGCAAGTTTTCATCTGATTCCGACGTTCTCGTGGTCTTCCTCCGGCGAAACCCTGATCTGCGGGCCTCGGATCGTCTACCCCCCTAGACATTCTTCTGATAGGGGTAGCCCGGCGTAGCTCTCTCTTGTTTTGTGTTTGAATAGGTCATAGGATGATGTAAAACCATGTTGGTTCACAAGTTGGGGCACTATCCTACCCGGTTTCACCTGAACGGGGAGATTCCCCCTTATACAAGTCCAGAACCTTTCGCTTCTAAGTTAGAGCGCATGCATGCGAGGGGGACACATTCAATCACCTATACCAACCTTGCACCACACTCAAAAACATATTCAAGGGACACACACAAGTTTTCAGATGATTCCGGCGTTCTCGTGGTCTTCCTCCGGCGAAACCCTAATCTGCGGGGCTCGGATTGTCTACCCCCATAGACATTCTTCTGACAGGGGTAGCCCGGCGTAGCTCTCTCTTGTTTTGTGTTTGACTAGGTCATAGGATGATGTAAAACCATGTTGGTTCACAAGTAGGGGCACTATCCTACCCGGTTTCACCGGAACGGGGAGATTCCCCCTTATACAGGTCCAGATCCTTTCGCTTCTAAGTTAGAGCGCGTGCATGCGAGTGGGGACACATGCAATCACCTATACCAACCTTGCACCACACTCACGCACATATGCTAGGGACACATGCAAGTTTTCAGATGATTCCAACGTTCTCGTGGTCTTCCTCCGGCGAAACCCTAATCCGCGGGGCTCGGATCGTCTACCCCCTAGACATTCTTCTGACAGGGGTAGCCCGACGTAGCTCTCTGTTGTTTTGTGTTTGATTATGTCATGGGATGATGTGAAACCATGTTGGTTCACAAGTTGGGGCACTATACTAACCGGTTTCACCGTAACGGGGAGATTCCCCCTTATACAGGTCCAGAACCTTCGCTTCTAGGTTAGAGCGCATGCATGCGAGGGGGGACACATGCAAGCACCCGCAGACTAGTAGTTAATTTTTTTATGTTCCAACATAGCACCACACTTTTCATGCATGTGCTAGGGCACATGCATGCATGACCTTGAGGTACTCAAAATTGAGAACAATCTATAAAGGATGTCAAACATCAAATTTTAGACTTTGTCGTGAAATCCTGTCATCTTGGTCTTTTAATTGACCCAAAGAGTGGCCTTGAAAGATTCAAAAGTAGTCCAACAGCTTGCTTGGTTTTGTTGGTTAGCTCTACCGTGAGGGGAAATTCTACTCTTGACGATTGGTTGAGGATTGTTTCTCAAATTTTGTGACTAGGCACCCATCTAATGGAAATGAAGTTCAGCATCCTCCAGAATCTTATGGTCTAGTGCAAAGTTCATTTTTCCATGGTCTCAATCCTTATGAAGAGCTAGTACATGCTATATCTACAAGAGAAACTATCGTCCGCTCCTCAAGAGGGTTACCAGAACCAGTGGCGGGAGTTTCCACGTATATATCCAGGATTTTACTAAGTATTAACGCATGTCTACAAAGGGGGTCACACTTGGGACTTACACATGGGACGTACCAACCTTGCACCACACTCACACACATATGCTAGGGACACATGCAAGTTTTCAGATGATTCCGACGTTCTTGTGGTCTTCCTCCGGCGAAACCCTGATCTGCGGGCCTCGCATCGTCTACCCCCCTAGACATTCTTCTAATGGGGTAGCCCGGCGTAGCTCTCTCTTGTTTTGTGTTTGATTATGTCATGGGATGATGTGAAACCATGTTGGTTCACAAGTTGGGGCACTATACGGTCCGGTTTCACCGTAATGGGGAGATTCACCCTTATACAGGTCCGGAACCTTCGCTTCTAGGTTAGAGCGCATGCATGCGAGGGGGGACACATGCAAGCACATATACCAACTTGGCACCACACTCACACACATATGCTAGGGACACACGCAAGTTTTCATCTGATTCCGACGTTCTCGTGGTCTTCCTCCGGCGAAACCCTGATCTGCGGGCCTCGGATCGTCTACCCCCCTAGACATTCTTCTGATAGGGGTAGCCCGGCGTAGCTCTCTCTTGTTTTGTGTTTGACTAGGTCATAGGATGATGTAAAACCATGTTGGTTCACAAGTTGGGGCACTATCCTACCCGGTTTCACCTGAACGGGGAGATTCCCCCTTATACAAGTCCAGAACCTTTCGCTTCTAAGTTAGAGCGCATGCATGCGAGGGGGACACATTCAATCACCTATACCAACCTTGCACCACACTCAAACACATATTCAAGGGACACACACAAGTTTTCAGATGATTCCGGCGTTCTCGTGGTCTTCCTCCGGCGAAACCCTAATCTGCGGGGCTCGGATTGTCTACCCCCATAGACATTCTTCTGACACGGGTAGCCCGGCGTAGCTCTCTCTTGTTTTGTGTTTGACTAGGTCATAGGATGATGTAAAACCATGTTGGTTCACAAGTAGGGGCACTATCCTACCCGGTTTCACCGGAACGGGGAGATTCCCCCTTATACAGGTCCAGATCCTTTCGCTTCTAAGTTAGAGCGCGTGCATGCGAGTGGGGACACATGCAATCACCTATACCAACCTTGCACCACACTCACGCACATATGCTAGGGACACATGCAAGTTTTCAGATGATTCCAACGTTCTCGTGGTCTTCCTCCGGCGAAACCCTAATCCGCGGGGCTCGGATCGTCTACCCCCTAGACATTCTTCTGACAGGGGTAGCCCGACGTAGCTCTCTGTTGTTTTGTGTTTGATTATGTCATGGGATGATGTGAAACCATGTTGGTTCACAAGTTGGGGCACTATACTAACCGGTTTCACCGTAACGGGGAGATTCCCCCTTATACAGGTCCAGAACCTTCGCTTCTAGGTTAGAGCGCATGCATGCGAGGGGGGACACATGCAAGCACCCGCAGACTAGTAGTTAATTTTTTTATGTTCCAACATAGCACCACACTTTTCATGCATGTGCTAGGGCACATGCATGCATGACCTTGAGGTACTCAAAATTGAGAACAATCTATAAAGGATGTCAAACATCAAATTTTAGACTTTGTCGTGAAATCCTGTCATCTTGGTCTTTTAATTGACCCAAAGAGTGGCCTTGAAAGATTCAAAAGTAGTCCAACAGCTTGCTTGGTTTTGTTGGTTAGCTCTACCGTGAGGGGAAATTCTACTCTTGACGATTGGTTGAGGATTGTTTCTCAAATTTTGTGACTAGGCACCCATCTAATGGAAATGAAGTTCAGCATCCTCCAGAATCTTATGGTCTAGTGCAAAGTTCATATTTCCATGGTCTCAATCCTTATGAAGAGCTAGTACATGCTATATCTACAAGAGAAACTATCGTCCGCTCCTCAAGAGGGTTACCAGAACCAGTGGCGGGAGTTTCCACGTATATATCCAGGATTTTACTAAGTATTAACGCATGTCTACAAAGGGGGTCACACTTGGGACTTACACATGGGACGTACCAACCTTGCACCACACTCACACACATATGCTAGGGACACATGCAAGTTTTCAGATGATTCCGACGTTCTTGTGGTCTTCCTCCGGCGAAACCCTGATCTGCGGGCCTCGCATCGTCTACCCCCCTAGACATTCTTCTAATGGGGTAGCCCGGCGTAGCTCTCTCTTGTTTTGTGTTTGATTATGTCATGGGATGATGTGAAACCATGTTGGTTCACAAGTTGGGGCACTATACGGTCCGGTTTCACCGTAATGGGGAGATTCACCCTTATACAGGTCCGGAACCTTCGCTTCTAGGTTAGAGCGCATGCATGCGAGGGGGGACACATGCAAGCACATATACCAACTTGGCACCACACTCACACACATATGATAGGGACACACGCAAGTTTTCATCTGATTCCGACGTTCTCGTGGTCTTCCTCCGGCGAAACCCTGATCTGCGGGCCTCGGATCGTCTACCCCCCTAGACATTCTTCTGATAGGGGTAGCCCGGCGTAGCTCTCTCTTGTTTTGTGTTTGACTAGGTCATAGGATGATGTAAAACCATGTTGGTTCACAAGTTGGGGCACTATCCTACCCGGTTTCACCTGAACGGGGAGATTCCCCCTTATACAAGTCCAGAACCTTTCGCTTCTAAGTTAGAGCGCATACATGCGAGGGGGACACATTCAATCACCTATACCAACCTTGCACCACACTCAAACACATATTCAAGGGACACACGCAAGTTTTCAGATGATTCCGGCGTTCTCGTGGTCTTCCTCCGGCGAAACCCTAATCTGCGGGGCTCGGATTGTCTACCCCCATAGACATTCTTCTGACAGGGGTAGCCCGGCGTAGCTCTCTCTTGTTTTGTGTTTGACTAGGTCATAGGATGATGTAAAACCATGTTGGTTCACAAGTAGGGGCACTATCCTACCCGGTTTCACCGGAACGGGGAGATTCCCCCTTATACAGGTCCAGATCCTTTCGCTTCTAAGTTAGAGCGCGTGCATGCGAGTGGGGACACATGCAATCACCTATACCAACCTTGCACCACACTCACGCACATATGCTAGGGACACATGCAAGTTTTCAGATGATTCCGACGTTCTCGTGGACTTCCTCCGGCGGAACCCTTATGATCTGCGGGGCTCGGATCGTCTACCCCCTAGACATTCTTCTGATGGGGGTAGCCCGGCGTAGCTCTCTCTCTTGTTTTTTGTTTGATTATGTCATGGGATGATGTGAAACCATGTTGGTTCACAAGTTGGGGTACTATACGGCCCGGTTTCACCGTAACGGGGAGATTCCCCCTTATACAGGTCCAAAACCTTTCGCTTCTAGGTTAGAGCGCATGCATGCGACGGGGACACATGAAAGCACATATACCAACCTTGCACCACACTCACACACATATGCTAGGGACAGATGCAAGTTTTCAGATAATTCCGACGTTTTCGTGGTCTTCCTCCGGCGAAACCCTAATCTGCGGGGCTCGGATCGTCTACCTCCCTAGACATTCTACTGACAGGGGTAGCCCGGCGTAGCTCTCTCTTGTTTTGTGTTTGACTAGGTCATAGCAAGATGTAAAACCATGTTGGTTCACAAGTTGGGGCATTATCCTACCCGGTTTCACCGGAACGGGGAGATTCCCCCTTATACAGGTCCAGATCCTTTCGCTTCTAGTTAGAGTACATGCATGCGAGTGGGGACACATGAAATCACCTATACCAACCTTGCACCACACTCACACACATATGCTAGGGACACATGCAAGTTTTCAGATGATTCCGACGTTCTCATGGACTTCCTCCGGCGAAACCCTGATGATCTGCGGGGCTCGGATCGTCTACCCCCTAGACATTCTTCTGATGGGGGTATCCCGGCGTAGCTCTCTCTTGTTTTGTGTTTGATTATGTCATGGGATGATGTGAAACCATGTTGGTTCACAAGTTGGGGCACTATACGGCCCGGTTTCACCGTAACGGGGAGATTCTCCCTTATATAGGTCCAAAATCTTCGCTTCTAGGTTAGAGCGCATGCATGCGAGGGGGGACACATGCAAGCACATATACCAACCTTGCACCACACTCACACGCACATGCTAGGGACACATGCAAGTTTTCATCTGATTCCGACGTTCTCGTGGTCTTCCTCCGGCGAAACCCTGATCTGCGGGCCTCGGATCGTCTACCCCCTAGACATTCTTCTGACAGGGGTAGCCCGGCGTAGCTCTCTCTTATTTTGTGTTTGACTAGGTCATGGGATGATGTAGAAGCATGTTGGTTCACAAGTTGGCTCACTATCCTACCCGGTTTCACCTGAACGGGGAGATTCCCCCTTATAAAGGTCCAGAACCTTTCGCTTCTAGGTTAGAGCGCATGCATTCGAGGGGGACACATGCGATCACCTAGACCAACCTTGCACCACACTCACACACATATGCTAGGGACACATGCAAGTTTTCAGATGATTCCGACGTTCTCCTGGTCTTCCTCCGGCGAAACCCTAATCTGCGGGGCTCGGATCGTCTACCCCCCTAGACATTCTTCTGACAGTGGTAGCACGACGTAGCTCTCTCTTGTTTTGTGTTTGATTATTTCATGGGATGATGTGAAACCATGTTGGTTCACAAGTTGGGGCACTATACTACCCGGTTTCACCGTAATGGGGAGATTCCCCCATATACAGGTCCAGAACCTTCGCTTCTAGGTTAGAGCGCATGCATGCGAGGGGGGACAAATGCAAGCACCCTCAGACTAGTAGTTAATTTTTGTATGTTCCAACATAGCACCACACTTTTCATGCATGTTCTAGGGCACATGCATGCATGTCCTTTAGGTACTCAAAATTGAGAACAATCTATAAAGGATGTCAAGCAACAAATTTCAGACTTTGTCGTGAAATACTCTCATCTTCGTCTTTTGATTGACCCGAAGAGTGACCTTGAAAGATTCAAAAGTAGTCCAACAGCTTGCTTGGTTTTGTTCGTCAGCTCTACGGTGAGGGGAAATTCTACTCTTGACGATTGGTTGAGGATTGTTTCTCAAAGTTTGTGACTAGGCACCCACCTAATGGAAATGAAGTTCAACATCCTCCAGAACCTTATGGTCTAGTGCAAAGTTCATATTTCCATTGTCTAAATCCTTATGAAGAGCTGGTACATGCTATATCTACAAGAGAAACTATCGTCCGCTCCTCAAGAGGGTTGACAGAACCAGTGGCAGGAGTTTTCACGTATATATCCAGGATTTTACTAAGTATTAACGCATGTCTACAAAGGGGGTCAAACTTGGGACTTACACATGGGACCTACAAACCTTCAGTACAACAAGCACACCCCTACAGCAATGCATGAATATGTATCTAAATTTCTATATTAGCGTTGCTAGCACATTTACCAACGGATTTAGTATGCGTTGCGTTTTTGGGTGTTGCTAGAATGCAATGCAACATATACGTGTGCGTTGGTAAGCAATGGTTCAAGCGTTGCAAAATAGCAGCGGAGGTCAAACAACGATTGTATTCATTGCTACAAGCATATATAGACTGAATAGTTTTATTTCACAATAAATATTATTTTCTTATTTAACAATAAATATTATTTTCTGGATTGGGTAGCTTGATCGCTTCAAAGATGTCGTTTTTTCCTCAGCAAGAGAATTTTTACTTTATAAGATATAAGCATGACACTGTACACTAATTACAAAATATGAACATGTCATGAAGATACAATTCAATATTGATTATCTCAATCCCAAATATCATACATGAAAATTATCTTACAAGTATACACATCTTACAATCTTGCTTTAAATTATGATATTCTAACTAATCCTATATTTATTCGTCCTAATGTTCTGCCTTGTGTGCAAAAAGATGAAATCCAAATATGGGAGCCCTCTTGATACTTTGGGCCTGCAAAAATAAAGGTTCAATTTTAGAATTGATGTAGCAAAAAGTAATAGGAAGGTTATAGGAAATTAGACTATGTGCTTACTCTACTACCCACCACGTGAACATGGGATAGTTTGATCATGTACCAGTCTACATGTTTCTTCCTAGATAAATGAATACAGATATGATTTGAGCAATAATAAGATTATCTCCATAGGCAATTCATGATGTACGTACATTTAAAGTCTATTGAAAAATGAAAAATAATTACATAATGTGCACCTCTAGCAATATACAAACTCCAAGTTAGCGTGTGCTATACATATATTTGAAATAACCCATCATACCTACAGAAAAAAAAAATTGTGATAAAGATCTGAACTGTCCATTTAATAATATATCAGAACCCGTTAATTAACTAGATCGACACAATGACTTGCAATTACCTCCAGATAAAGTGTAGCTTTTAGTGGCCTCAAATCAAGCCAAGATACAAATAGACTTCCACTCCCTTTGTTTACAAGACAAATATCCAGCTATTCAACATGAGTACACAACTATGACGTCGATCCAATTAACTTTACCTGCATAACTGAAGTTAACTTAAGCCAGGTACAGGTCAAATACGGGAGGTCTACTCAAGATATGGATTTCTATCACTAGCATGGTGACATACATTTCGGTGGCATTTATGTGCTTCTCACTGTTTATTTTCTAAAAAGACATAGTTAACTTAAGCCAGGTACAGGTCAAATACGGGAGGTCTCCTCAAGATATGGATTTCTATCACTAGCATGGTGACATACATTTCGGTGGCATTTATGTACTTCTCACTGTTTATTTTCTAAAAAGACAGTAGTAAGAAAATAAGAACGAGGGAAAATGCACCTATATAATCAGGCTAGCCAGGGATAAACTTGAATGTGTAGAATAGGAGAGCTACCGCGGATAAACTCATTCTTATAGTTCACTCTTTTGACCATATACTTGTTGCAAACTTAACTACTCTTTGTCATCAACATAATGACATGATGCATAAAATTATTAAGGTGGTCCTAACAAATCTTACAAGTGGCTCATAATGGTATAATTTAGGAATAATAAGGTACCATTATTGCTGACATAGTCTAGTTAACAAATTTCACAATTGGCATAATGTAGATAGACCCTGATTCTACACCAAGATTTTGTGTTGTGCCAATAGCTTAATTAAGTTGGAGCCCCGAAGTTGCACGGCAATAGAAGTTCACTAGCCAAGACAAGGGTGCACGACAATAGAAGTTCACACACAAATTTCTTCTAATCTGCTCAAGTAAACCTCAATTACTTCTCCTTTTGAATCTTCAGGAAATAAGTCCGGTTTCTGAAAGCTGCAGGACGAAATAGGTCATTAACCCAAATATGTACAGATTATCAGTTGCAAATAAACCATACTAATCGTTTTGGGTTCTTTCTGACCAGTTAATTAATTAGTCAGAACAGTACGCATGAAGACCAGACTAAATTTGGCACTAGCGTGAGTGAGGTGAGAGTCACTGCCTTTACTAAATAATTTCCTCGCTCATTTCAGCCTTCACGGTCATGGCTATTACTGGTATCCACTTGTGACATGCCCGGCAGTGAACCACTAATAGTAGGGGCAGACAATTACGAACCTGTGATGATGGTCGTGGGATGGTTGGCGTCGCCGCCGGCAGCGACCTCCTCGGCGATAGATGCGGAGATGAATCCGAACATCCCTCTCTGCCCCCGGGATCTAGCCCCAAATCCCCATCTATGCCTACACGGTTACCACCAACCATAAACAGGTCATGCGGCAAGGATGCAGTACCAAGATTGTGAACGGGACAAGCATATGGAAAATGAGATATGGATCTGAAAGGGGAAACGAAAGAGAAGTCACACCTGGATAGACCATGGTCCGCCATGACAACTATGCTCCGTCTTGCCCCTTCTTCTTGGACCTGCGTTGCCACACCATTCAGTGTCTGCCGCCTCGTGTGGTCTCCGAGCAGCAGCAACAGCAACCTGACTCCAAGAGGCTCGGGCGAGGGTAGCCGGAGAGGAAGCTTGGCCGACAGCTTGATCTATGGCGGCGCCCTATTTTCTCACGATCACTAGTGCTAGGGTTGGCTGGTGGACAGAAAGACATCGGGAGTTGGGATCAGGGTGCTGAGGTGGGGGCGGATTGTAGACAGATGTGTGGGGACGTGGGGAGGTTGTGTTTAGATGCACATGTTGGCTCCGTTGCGACTTATGTGTTGTTGTAGGTCTGGTCGTGTTGTAGTGCTTGCACCACACTCACACACATATGCTAGGGACACATGCAAGTTTTCAGATGATTCCGACGTTCTCGTGGTCTTCCTCCGGCGAAACCCTGATCTGCGGGCCTCGGATCGTCTACCCCCCTAGACATTCTTCTGACAGGGGTAGCCCGGCGTAGCTCTCTCTTGTTTTGTGTTTGACTAGGTCATAGGATGATGTAAAACCATGTTGGTTCACAAGTTGGGGCACTATCATACCCGGTTTCACCTGAACGGGGAGATTCCCCTTATACAGGTCCAGAACCTTTCGCTTCTAGGTTAGAGCGCATGCATGCGAGGGGGACACATGCAATCACCTATACCAACCTTGCACCACACTCACACACATATGCTAGTGACACATGCAAGTTTTAAGATGATTCCGATATTCTCGTGGTCTTCCTCCGGCAAAACCCTAATCTGCGGGGCTCGAATCGTCTACCCCCTAGACATTCTTCTGACAGGGGTAGCCCGGCATAGCTCTCTCTTGTTTTGTGTTTGACTAGGTCATGGGATGATGTAAAACCATGTTGGTTCACAAGTTGGGGCACTATCCTACCCGGTTCACCGGAACGGGGAGATTCCCCCTTATACAGGTCCAGATCCTTTCGCTTCTAGGTTAGAGCGCATGCATGCGAGTGGGGACACATGCAATCACCTATACCAACCTTGCACCACACTCACACACATATGCTAGGGACACATGCAAGTTTTCAGATGATTCCGACGTTCTGGTGGACTTCCTCCGGCGAAACCCTGATGATCTGCGGGGCTCGGATCGTCTAAGCCCTAGACATTCTTCTGATGGGGGTAGCCCAGTGTAGCTCTCTCTTGTTTTGTGTTTGATTATGTCATGGGATGATGTGAAACCATGTTGGTTGACAAGTTGGGGCACTATACGGCCCGGTTTCACCTGAACGGGGTGATTCCCCCTTTTACAGGTCCAGAACCTTTCGCTTCTAGGTTAGAGCGCATGCATGCGAGGGGGACACATGCAATCACCTATACCAACCTTGCACCACACTCACACACATATGCTAGTGACACATGCAAGTTTTAAGATGATTCCGATATTCTCGTGGTCTTCCTCCGGCAAAACCCTAATCTGCGGGGCTCGAATCGTCTACCCCCTAGACATTCTTCTGACAGGGGTAGCCCGGCATAGCTCTCTCTTGTTTTGTGTTTGACTAGGTCATGGGATGATGTAAAACCATGTTGGTTCACAAGTTGGGGCACTATCCTACCCGGTTCACCGGAACGGGGAGATTCCCCCTTATACAGGTCCAGATCCTTTCGCTTCTAGGTTAGAGCGCATGCATGCGAGTGGGGACACATGCAATCACCTATACCAACCTTGCACCACACTCACACACATATGCTAGGGACACATGCAAGTTTTCAGATGATTCCGACGTTCTGGTGGACTTCCTCCGGCGAAACCCTGATGATCTGCGGGGCTCGGATCGTCTAAGCCCTAGACATTCTTCTGATGGGGGTAGCCCAGTGTAGCTCTCTCTTGTTTTGTGTTTGATTATGTCATGGGATGATGTGAAACCATGTTGGTTGACAAGTTGGGGCACTATACGGCCCGGTTTCACCTGAACGGGGTGATTCCCCCTTTTACAGGTCCAAAACCTTCGCTTCTAGGTTAGAGCGCATGCATGCGAGGGGGGACACATGCAAGCACATATACCAACCTTGCACCACACTCACACGCACATGCTAGGGACACATGCAAGTTTTTATCTTATTCCGACGTTCTCGTGGTCTTCCTCCGGCGAAACCCTGATCTGCGGGCCTCGGATCATCTAGCCCCCTAGACATTCTTCTGACAGGGGTAGCCCGGCGTAGCTCTCTCTTGTTTTGTGTTTGACTAGGTCATAGGATGATGTAAAACCATGTTGGTTCACAAGTTGGGGCGCTATCCTACCCGGTTTCACCTGAACGGGGTGATTCCCCCTTTTACAGGTCCATAACCTTTCGCTTTTAGGTTAGAGCGCATGCATGCAAGGGGGACACATGCAATCACCTATGCCAACCTTGCACCACACTCACACACATATGCTAGGGACACATGCAAGTTTTCAGATGATTCCGACGTTCTCGTTGTCTTCCTCCGGCGAAACCCTAATCTGCGGGGCTCGGATCGTCTACCCCCCTAGACATTCTTCTAACAGGGGTAGCACGGCATAGCTCTCTCTTGTTTTTTGTTTGATTATGTCATGGGATGATGTGAAACCATGTTGGTTCACAAGTTGGGGCACTATACTACCCTGTTTCACCGTAATGGGGAGATTCCCCCATATACAGGTCTAGAACCTTCGCTTCTAGGTTAGAGCGCATGCATGCGAGGGGGGACACATGCAAGCACCCGCAGACTAGTAGTTAATTTTTGTATGTTCCAACATAGCACCACACTTTTCATGCATGTTCTAGGGCACATGCATGCATGTCCTTGAGGTACTCAAAATTGAGAACAATCTATAAAGGATGTCAAGCAACAAATTTCAGACTTTGTCGTGAAATCCTCTCATCTTGGTCTTTTGATTGACCCAAAGAGTGACCTTGAAAGATTCAAAAGTAGTCCAACAGCTTGCTTGGTTTTGTTGGTCAGCTCTACCGAGAGGGGAAATTCTACTCTTGACGATTGGTTGAGGATTGTTTCTCAAAGTTTGTGACTAGGCACCCACCTAATGGAAATGAACTTCAACATCCTCCAGAACCTTATGGTCTAGTGGAAACTTCATATTTCCATGGTCTCAATACTTATGAAGAGCTGGTACATGCTATATCTACAAGAGAAACTATCGTCCGCTCCTCAAGAGGGTTGACACAACCAGTGGCGGGAGTTTCCACATATATATCCAGGATTTTACTAAGTATTAACGCATGTCTACAAAGGGGGTCACACTTGGGACTTACACATGGGACCTACCAACCTTGCACCACACTCACACACATATGCTAGGGACACATGCAAGTTTTTAGATGATTCTGACGTTCTCGTGGTCTTCCTCCGGCGAAACCCTGATCTGCGGGCCTTAGATCGTCTACCCCCCTAGACATTCTTCTGATGGGGGTAGACCGGCGTAGCTCTCTCTTATTTTGTGTTTGATTATGTCATGGGATGATGTGAAACCATGTTGGTTCACAAGTTGGGGCACTATACGGTCTGGTTTCACCGTAACGGGGAAATTCCCCCTTATACAGGTCCAGAACATTCGCTTCTAGGTTAGAGCGGATGCATGCGAGGGGGGACACTTGCAATCACATATACCAACCTGGCACCACACTCACACACATATGCTAGGGACACATGCAAGTTTTCATTTGATTCCGACGTTCTCCTGGTCTTCCTCCGGTGAAACCCTGATCCGCGGGCCTCGGATCGTCTACCCCCCTAGACATTCTTCTGACAGGCGTAGCCCGGCATAGCTCTCTCTTGTTTTGTGTTTGACTAGGTCATAGGATGATGTAAAACCATGTTGG
Source organism: Avena atlantica (assembly GCA_910589765.1). Taxonomy (NCBI): domain Eukaryota; kingdom Viridiplantae; phylum Streptophyta; class Magnoliopsida; order Poales; family Poaceae; genus Avena; species Avena atlantica. The sequence continues at coordinate 194,436,821 of OU342738.1, read as the reverse complement.
TTCACAAGTTGGGGCACTATCCTACCCGGTTTCACCTGAACGAGGAGATTCCCCCTTATACAGGTCTAGAACCTTTCGCTTCTAGGTTAGAGCACATGCATGCGAGGGGGACACATGCAATCACCTATACCAACCTTGCACCACACTCACACACATATTCTAGGGACACATGCAAGCTTTCAGATGATTCCGACGTTCTCGTGGTCTTCCTCCGGCGAAACCCTAATCTGCGGGGCTCGGATCATCTACCCCCCTAGACATTCTTCTAACAGGGGTAGCCCGACGTAGCTCTCTCTTGTTTTGTGTTTGACTAGGTCATAGGATGATGTAAAACCATGTTGGTTCACAAGTTGGGGCACTATCCTACCCGGTTTGACCGGAACGGGGAGATTCCCCTTATACAGGTCCAGATCCTTACGTTTATAGGTTAGAGCGCATGCATGCGAGTGGGACACATGCAATCACCTATAACAACCTTGCACCACACTCACACACATATGCTAGGGACACATGCAAGTTTTCAGATAATTCCGACGTTCTCGTGGACTTCCTCCGGCGAAACTCTGATGATCTGCGGGCCTCGGATCGTCTACCCCCCCCCCCCCAGACATTCTTCTCATGGGGGTAGCCCGGCGTAACTCTCTTTTGTTTTGTGTTTGATTATGTCATGGGATGATGTGAAGCCATGTTGTTCACAAGTTGGGGCACTATACGGCCCGGTTTCACCGTAACAGGGAGATTCCCCCTTATACAGGTCAAGAACCATCGCTTCTAGGTTAGAGTGCATGCATGTGAGGGGGGACACATGCAAGCACATATACCAACCTTGCACCACACTCACACGCATATGCTAGGGACACATGCAAGTTTTCATCTGATTCCGACGTTCTCGTGGTCTTCCTCCGGCGAAACCCTGATCTGCGGGCCTCGGATCGTCTACCTCACTAGACATTCTTCTGACAGTGGTAGCCCGACATAGCTCTCTCTGTTTGTGTTTCACTAGGTCATAGGATGATGTAAAATCATGTTGGTTCACAAGTTGGGGCACTATGCTACCCGGTTTCACCCGAACGGGGAGATTCCCCCTTATACAGGTCCAGGACATTTCGCTTCTAGGTTAGAGCGCATGCATGCGAGGGGGACACATGCAATCACCTATACCAACCTTGCACCACACTCACACAGATATGCTAGGGACACATGCAAGTTTTCAGATGATTCCGACGTTCTCGCGGACTTCCTCTTGCGAAACCCTTATGATCTGCGGGCTTGGATCGTCTACCCCCCTAGACATCTTCAGATGAGGGTATCCCGGCGTAGCTCTCTTTTTTTTGTGTTTGATTATGTCATGGGATGATGTGAAACCATGTTGGTTCACAAGTTGGGGCACTATACGGCCCGGTTTCACCGTAACGGGGAGATTCCCCTTATACAGGTCCAGAACCTTCTCTTCCAGGTTAGAGCGCTTGCATGCGAGGGGGACACATGCAAGAACATATACCAACCTTGTACCACACTCACACGCATATGCTAGGGACACATGCAAGTTTTCGTCTGATTCCGACGTTCTCGTGGCCTTCCTCCGGCGAAACCCTGATCTGCGGGCCTCGGATCGTCTACCCCCTAGACATTCTTCTGACACGGGTAGCCCGACGTAGATCTCTCTTGTTTTGTGTTTGACTAGGTCATAGGATGATGTAAAACCATGTTGGTTCACAAGTTGGGGCACTACCCTACCCGGTTTCACCTGAACGGGGACATTCCCCCTTATACAGGTCCGGAACCTTTCGCTTCTAGGTTAGAGCGCATGCATGCGATGGGGACACATGCAATCACTTATACCAACCTTGCACCACACTCACACATATATGCTAGGGACACATGCAAGTTTTTAGATGATTCCGACGTTCTCGTGGTCTTCCTCGGGCGAAACCCTAATCCGCGGGGCTCGGATCGTCTACCCCCTAGACATTCTTCTGACAGGGGTAGCCCCGCGTAGCTCTCTATTGTTTTGTGTTTGATTATGTCATGGGATGATGTGAAACCATGTTGGTTCACAAGTTGGGGCACTATACGGCCCGGTTTCACCGTAACGGGGAGATTCCCCTTATACAGGTCCAAAACCTTTCGTTTCTAGGTTAGAGCGCATGCATGCGACGGGGACACATGAAAGCACATATACCAACCTTGCACCACACTCACACACATATGCTAGGGACAGATGCACGTTTTCAGATAATTCCGACGTTTTCGTGGTCTTCCTCCGGCGAAACCCTAATCTGCGGGGCTCGGATCGTCTACCTCCCTAGACATTCTACTGACAGGGGTAGCCCGGCGTAGCTCTCTATTGTTTTGTGTTTGACTAGGTCATAGCAAGATGTAAAACCATGTTGGTTCACAAGTTGGGGCATTATCCTACCCGGTTTCACCGGAACGGGGAGATTCCCCCTTATACAGGTCCAGATCCTTTCGCTTCTAGTTAGAGTACATGCATGCGAGTGGGGACACATGAAATCACCTATACCAACCTTGCACCACACTCACACACATATGCTAGGGACACATGCAAGTTTTCAGATGATTCCGACGTTCTCATGGACTTCCTCCGGCGAAACCCTGATGATCTGCGGGGCTCGGATCGTCTACCCCCTAGACATTCTTCTGATGGGGGTAGCCCGGCGTAGCTCTCTCTTGTTTTGTGTTTGATTATGTCATGGGATGATGTGAAACCATGTTGGTTCACAAGTTGGGGCACTATACGGCCCGGTTTCACCGTAACGGGGAGATTCCCCCTTATATAGGTCCAAAACCTTCGCTTCTAGGTTAGAGCGCATGCATGCGAGGGGGGACACATGCAAGCACATATACCAACCTTGCACCACACTCACACGCACATGCTAGGGACACATGCAAGTTTTCATCTGATTCCGACGTTCTCGTGGTCTTCCTCCGGCGAAACCCTGATCTGCGGGGCTCGGATCATCTACCCCCCTAGACATTCTTCTAACAGGGGTAGCCCGACGTAGCTCTCTCTTGTTTTGTGTTTGACTAGGTCATAGGATGATGTAAAACCATGTTGGTTCACAAGTTGGGGCACTATCCTACCCGGTTTGACCGGAACGGGGAGATTCCCCCTTATACAGGTCCAGATCCTTACGTTTATAGGTTAGAGCGCATGCATGCGAGTGGGGACACATGCAATCACCTATAACAACCTTGCACCACACTCACACACATATGCTAGGGACACATGCAAGTTTTCAGATGATTCCGACGTTCTCGTGGACTTCCGCCTCGGATCGTCTACCCCCCCCCCCAGACATTCTTCTCATGGGGGTAGCCCGGCGTAACTCTCTCTTGTTTTGTGTTTGATTATGTCATGGGATGATGTGAAGCCATGTTGGTTCACAAGTTGGGGCACTATACGGCCCGGTTTCACCGTAACAGGGAGATTCCCCCTTATACAGGTCAAGAACCATCGCTTCTAGGTTAGAGTGCATGCATGTGAGGGGGGACACATGCAAGCACATATACCAACCTTGCACCACACTCACACGCATATGCTAGGGACACATGCAAGTTTTCATCTGATTCCGACGTTCTCGTGGTCTTCCTCCGGCGAAACCCTGATCTGCGGGCCTCGGATCGTCTACCTCACTAGAAATTCTTCTGACAGTGGTAGCCCGACATAGCTCTCTCTTGTTTTGTGTTTCACTAGGTCATAGGATGATGTAAAATCATGTTGGTTCACAAGTTGGGGCACTATGCTACCCGGTTTCACCCGAACGGGGAGATTCCCCCTTATACAGGTCCAGGACATTTCGCTTCTAGGTTAGAGCGCATGCATGCGAGGGGGACACATGCAATCACCTATACCAACCTTGCACCACACTCACACAGATATGCTAGCGACACATGCAAGTTTTCAGATGATTCCGACGTTCTCGCGGACTTCCTCTTGCGAAACCCTTATGATCTGCGGGGCTTGGATCGTCTACCCCCCTAGACATTCTTCAGATGAGGGTATCCCGGCGTAGCTCTCTCTTTTTTTGTGTTTGATTATGTCATGGGATGATGTGAAACCATGTTGGTTCACAAGTTGGGGCACTATACGGCCCGGTTTCACCGTAACGGGGAGATTCCCCCTTATACAGGTCCAGAACCTTCTCTTCCAGGTTAGAGCGCTTGCATGCGAGGGGGGACACATGCAAGAACATATACCAACCTTGTACCACACTCACACGCATATGCTAGGGACACATGCAAGTTTTCGTCTGATTCCGACGTTCTCGTGGCCTTCCTCCGGCGAAACCCTGATCTGCGGGCCTCGGATCGTCTACCCCCTAGACATTCTTCTGACACGGGTAGCCCGACGTAGATCTCTCTTGTTTTGTGTTTGACTAGGTCATAGGATGATGTAAAACCATGTTGGTTCACAAGTTGGGGCACTACCCTACCCGGTTTCACCTGAACGGGACATTCCCCCTTATACAGGTCCGGAACCTTTCGCTTCTAGGTTAGAGCGCATGCATGCGATGGGGACACATGCAATCACTTATACCAACCTTGCACCACACTCACACATATATGCTAGGGACACATGCAAGTTTTTAGATGATTCCGACGTTCTCGTGGTCTTCCTCGGGCGAAACCCTAATCCGCGGGGCTCGGATCGTCTACCCCCTAGACATTCTTCTGACAGGGGTAGCCCAGCGTAGCTCTCTCTTGTTTTGTGTTTGACTAGGTCATAGCAAGATGTGAAACCATGTTGGTTCACAAGTTTGGGCACTATACGGCCCGGTTTCACCGGAACGGGGAGATTCCCCCTTATACAGGTCCAGATCCTTTCGCTTCTAGTTAGAGTACATGCATGCGAGTGGGGACACATGAAATCACCTATACCAACCTTGCACCACACTCACACACATATGCTAGGGACACATGCAAGTTTTCAGATGATTCCGACGTTCTCATGGACTTCCTCCGGCGAAACCCTGATGATCTGCGGGGCTCGGATCGTCTACCCCCTAGACATTCTTCTGATGGGGGTAGCCCGGCGTAGCTCTCTCTTGTTTTGTGTTTGATTATGTCATGGGATGATGTGAAACCATGTTGGTTCACAAGTTGGGGCACTATACGGCCCGGTTTCACCGTAACGGGGAGATTCCCCCTTATATAGGTCCAAAACCTTCGCTTCTAGGTTAGAGCGCATGCATGCGAGGGGGGACACATGCAAGCACATATACCAACCTTGCACCACACTCACACGCACATGCTAGGGACACATGCAAGTTTTCATCTGATTCCGACGTTCTCGTGGTCTTCCTCCGGCGAAACCCTGATCTGCGGGCCTCGGATCGTCTACCCCCTAGACATTCTTCTGACAGGGGTAGCCCGGCGTAGCTCTCTCTTATTTTGTGTTTGACTAGGTCATGGGATGATGTAGAAGCATGTTGGTTCACAAGTTGGGTCACTATCCTACCCGGTTTCACCTGAACGGGGAGATTCCCCCTTATAAAGGTCCAGAACCTTTCGCTTCTAGGTTAGAGCGCATGCATTCGAGGGGGACACATGCAATCACCTAGACCAACCTTGCACCACACTCACACACATATGCTAGGGACACATGCAAGTTTTCAGATGATTCCGACGTTCTCGTGGTCTTCCTCCGGCGAAACCCTAATCTGCGGGGCTCGGATCGTCTACCCCCCTAGACATTCTTCTGACAGTGGTAGCACGACGTAGCTCTCTCTTGTTTTGTGTTTGATTATTTCATGGGATGATGTGAAACCATGTTGGTTCACAAGTTGGGGCACTATACTACCCGGTTTCACCGTAATGGGGAGATTCCCCCATATACAGGTCCAGAACCTTCGCTTCTAGGTTAGAGCGCATGCATGCGAGGGGGGACAAATGCAAGCACCCTCAGACTAGTAGTTAATTTTTGTATGTTCCAACATAGCACCACACTTTTCATGCATGTGCTAGGGCACATGCATGCATGTCCTTTAGGTACTCAAAATTGAGAACAATCTATAAAGGATGTCAAGCAACAAATTTCAGACTTTGTCGTGAAATACTCTCATCTTCGTCTTTTGATTGACCCGAAGAGTGACCTTGAAAGATTCAAAAGTAGTCCAACAGCTTGCTTGGTTTTGTTCGTCAGCTCTACGGTGAGGGGAAATTCTACTCTTGACGATTGGTTGAGGATTGTTTCTCAAAGTTTGTGACTAGGCACCCACCTAATGGAAATGAAGTTCAACATCCTCCAGAACCTTATGGTCTAGTGCAAAGTTCATATTTCCATTGTCTAAATCCTTATGAAGAGCTGGTACATGCTATATCTACAAGAGAAACTATCGTCCGCTCCTCAAGAGGGTTGACAGAACCAGTGGCAGGAGTTTTCACGTATATATCCAGGATTTTACTAAGTATTAACGCATGTCTACAAAGGGGGTCAAACTTGGGACTTACACATGGGACCTACAAACCTTCACTACAACAAGCACACCCCTACAGCAATGCATGAATATGTATCTAAATTTCTATATTAGCGTTGCTAGCACATTTACCAACGGATTTAGTATGCGTTGCGTTTTTGGGTGTTGCTAGAATGCAATGCAACATATACGTGTGCGTTGGTAAGCAATGGTTCAAGCGTTGCAAAATAGCAGCGGAGGTCAAACAACGATTGTATTCATTGCTACAAGCATATATAGACTGAATAGTTTTATTTCACAATAAATATTATTTTCTTATTTAACAATAAATATTATTTTCTGGATTGGGTAGCTTGATCGCTTCGAAGATGTATTTTTTTCCTCAGCAAGAGAATTTTTACTTTATAAGATATAAGCATGACACTGTACACTAATTACAAAATATGAACATGTCATGAAGATACAATTCAATATTGATTATCTCAATCCCAAATATCATACATGAAAATTATCTTACAAGTATACACATCTTACAATCTTGCTTTAAATTATGATATTCTAACTAATCCTATATTTATTCGTCCTAATGTTCTGCCTTGTGTGCAAAAAGATGAAATCCAAATATGGGAGCCCTCTTGATACTTTGGGCCTGCAAAAATAAAGGTTCAATTTTAGAATTGATGTAGCAAAAAGTAATAGGAAGGTTATAGGAAATTAGACTATGTGCTTACTCTACTACCCAGAATATGGGATAGTTTGATCATGTACCAGTCTACATGTTTCTTCCTAGATAAATGAATACAGATATGATTTGAGCAATAATAAGATTATCTCCATAGGCAATTCATGATGTACGTACATTTAAAGTCTATTGAAAAATGAAAAATAATTACATAATGTGCACCTCTAGCAATATACAAACTCCAAGTTAGCGTGTGCTATACATATATTTGAAATAACCCATCATACCTACAGAAAAAAATAATTGTGATAAAGATCTGAACTGTCCATTTAATAATATATCAGAACCCGTTAATTAACTAGATCGACACAATGACTTGCAATTACCTCCAGAAAAAGTGTAGCTTTTAGTGGCCTCAAATCAAGCCAAGATACAAATAGACTTCCACTCCCTTTGTTTACAAGACAAATATCCAGCTATTCAACATGAGTACACAACTATGACGTCGATCCAATTAACTTTACCTGCATAACTGAAGTTAACTTAAGCCAGGTACAGGTCAAATACCGGAGGTCTACTCAAGATATGGATTTCTATCACTAGCATGGTGACATACATTTCGGTGGCATTTATGTGCTTCTCACTGTTTATTTTCTAAAAAGACATAGTTAACTTAAGCCAGGTACAGGTCAAATACGGGAGGTCTCCTCAAGATATGGATTTCTATCACTAGCATGGTGACATACATTTCGATGGCATTTATGTACTTCTCACTGTTTATTTTCTAAAAAGACAGTAGTAAGAAAATAAGAACGAGGGAAAATGCACCTATATAATCAGGCTAGCCAGGGATAAACTTGAATGTGTAGAATAGGAGAGCTACCGCGGATAAACTCATTCTTATAGTTCACTCTTTTGACCATATACTTGTTGCAAACTTAACTACTCTTTGTCATCAACATAATGACATGATGCATAAAATTATTAAGGTGGTCCTAACAAATCTTACAAGTGGCTCATAATGGTATAATTTAGGAATAATAAGGTACCATTATTGCTGACATAGTCTAGTTAACAAATTTCACAATTGGCATAATGTAGATAGACCCTGATTCTACACCAAGATTTTGTGTTGTGCCAATAGCTTAATTAAGTTGGAGCCCCGAAGTTGCACGGCAATAGAAGTTCACTAGCCAAGACAAGGGTGCACGACAATAGAAGTTCACACACAAATTTCTTCTAATCTGCTCAAGTAAACCTCAATTACTTCTCCTTTTGAATCTTCAGGAAATAAGTCCGGTTTCTGAAAGCTGCAGGACGAAATAGGTCATTAACCCAAATATGTACAGATTATCAGTTGCAAATAAACCATACTAATCGTTTTGGGTTCTTTCTGACCAGTTAATTAATTAGTCAGAACAGTACGCATGAAGACCAGACTAAATTTGGCACTAGCGTGAGTGAGGTGAGAGTCACTTCCTTTACTAAATAATTTCCTCGCTCATTTCAGCCTTCACGGTCATGGCTATTCCTGGTATCCACTTGTGACATGCCCGGCAGTGAACCACTAATAGTAGGGGCAGACAATTACGAACCTGTGATGATGGTCGTGGGATGGTTGGCGTCACCGCCGGCAGCGACCTCCTCGGCGATAGATGCGGAGATGAATCCGAACATCCCTCTCTGCCCCCGGGATCTAGCCCCAAATCCCCATCTATGCCTACACGGTTACCACCAACCATAAACAGGTCATGCGGCAAGGATGCAGTACCAAGATTGTGAACGGGACAAGCATATGGAAAATGAGATATGGATCTGAAAGGGGAAACGAAAGAGAAGTCACACCTGGATAGACCATGGTCCGCCATGACAACTATGCTCCGTCTTGCCCCTTCTTCTTGGACCTGCGTTGCCACACCATTCAGTGTCTGCCGCCTCGTGTGGTCTCCGAGCAGCAGCAACAGCAACCTGACTCCAAGAGGCTCGGGCGAGGGTAGCCGGAGAGGAAGCTTGGCCGGCAGCTTGATCTATGGCGGCGCCCTATTTTCTCACGAGCACTAGTGCTAGGTTTGGCTCGTGGACAGAAAGACATCGGGAGTTGGGATCAGGGTGCTGAGGTGGGGGCGGATTGTAGACAAATGTGTGGGGACGTGGGGAGGTTGTGTTTAGATGCACATGTTGGCTCCGTTGCGACTTATGTGTTGTTGTAGGTCTGGTCGTGTTGTAGTGCTTGCACCACACTCACACACATATGCTAGGGACACATGCAAGTTTTCAGATGATTCCGACGTTCTCGTGGTCTTCCTCCGGCGAAACCCTGATCTGCGGGCCTCGGATCGTCTACCCCCTAGACATTCTTCTGACAGGGGTAGCCCGGCGTAGCTCTCTCTTGTTTTGTGTTTGACTAGGTTATAAGATGATGTAAAACCATGTTGGTTCACAAGTTGGGGCACTATCATACCCGGTTTCACCTGAACGGGGAGATTCCCCCTTATACAGGTCCGGAACCTTCGCTTCTAGGTTAGAGCGCATGCATGTGAGGGGGGACACATGCAAGCACATATACCAACCTTGCACCACACTCACACACATATGCTAGGGACACATGCAAGTATTAAGATGATTCCGATGTTCTCGTGGTCTTCCTCCGGCGAAACCCTGATCTACGGGCCTCGGATCGTCTACCCCCCTAGACATTCTTCTGACAGGGGTAGCCCAGCGTAGCTCTCTCTTGTTTTGTGTTTGACTAGGTCATAGGATGATGTAAAACCATGTCGGTTCACAAGTTGGGGCACTATCCTACCCGGTTTCACCCGAACGGGGAGATTCCCCCTTATACAGGTCCAGGACATTTCGCTTCTAGCTTAGAGCGCATGCATGCGAGGGGGACACATGCAATCACCTATACCAACCTTGCACCACACTCCCACACATATGCTAGGGACACATGCAAGTTTTTAGATGATTCCGACGTTCTCGTGGACTTCCTCCGGCGAAACCCTTATGATCTGCGGGGCTTGGATCGTCTACCCCCCTAACATTCTTCTGATGGGGGTAGCCCGGCGTAGCTCTCTCTTGTTTTGTGTTTGATTATGTCATGGGATGATGTGAAACCATGTTGGTTCACAAGTTGGGGCACTATACGGCCGGTTTCACCGAACTGGGAGATTCCCCCTTATACAGGTCCAGAACCTTCTCTTCTAGATTAGAGCGCATGCATGCGAGGGGGACACATGCAAGCACATATACCAGCCTTGCACCACACTCACACGCATATGTTAGGGACACATGCAAGTTTTCGTCTGATTCCGACGTTCTCGTGGTCTTCCTCCGGCAAAACCCTCATCCGCGGGCCTCGGATCGTCTACCCCCTAGACATTCTTCTGACAGGGGTAGCCCGACGTATCTCTCTCTTATTTTATGTTTGACTAGGTCATAGGATGATGTAAAACCATGTTGGTTCACAAGTTGGGGCGCTATCCTACCCGGTTTCACCTGAACGGGGAGATTCCCCCTTATACAGGTCCAGAACCTTTCGCTTCTAGGTTAGAGCGCATGCATGCGATGGGGACACATGCAATCACCTATACCAACCTTTCACCACACTCACACACATATGCGAGGGACACATGCAAGTTTTCAGATGATTCCAACGTTCTCGTGGTCTTCCTCCGGCGAAACCCTAATCCGCGGGGCTCGGATCGTCTACCCCCTAGACATTCTTCTGACAGGGGTAGCCGACGTAGCTCTCTGTTGTTTTGTGTTTGATTATGTCATGGGATGATGTGAAACCATGTTGGTTCACAAGTTGGGGCACTATACTAACCGGTTTCACCGTAACGGGGAGATTCCCCCTTATACAGGTCCAGAACCTTCGCTTCTAGGTTAGAGCGCATGCATGCGAGGGGGGACACATGCAAGCACCCGCAGACTAGTAGTTAATTTTTGTATGTTCCAACATAGCACCACACTTTTCATGCATGTGCTAGGGCACATGCATGCATGACCTTGAGGTACTCAAAATTGAGAACAATCTATAAAGGATGTCAAACATCAAATTTTAGACTTTGTCGTGAAATCCTGTCATCTTGGTCTTTTAATTGACCCAAAGAGTGGCCTTGAAAGATTCAAAAGTAGTCCAACAGCTTGCTTGGTTTTGTTGGTTAGCTCTACCGTGAGGGGAAATTCTACTCTTGACGATTGGTTGAGGATTGTTTCTCAAATTTTGTGACTAGGCACCCATCTAATGGAAATGAAGTTCAGCATCCTCCAGAATCTTATGGTCTAGTGCAAAGTTCATATTTCCATGGTCTCAATCCTTATGAAGAGCTGGTACATGCTATATCTACAAGAGAAACTATCGTCCGCTCCTCAAGAGGGTTACCAGAACCAGTGGCGGGAGTTTCCACGTATATATCCAGGATTTTACTAAGTATTAACGCATGTCTACAAAGGGGGTCACACTTGGGACTTACACATGGGACGTACCAACCTTGCACCACACTCACACACATATGCTAGGGACACATGCAAGTTTTCAGATGATTCCGACGTTCTTGTGGTCTTCCTCCGGCGAAACCCTGATCTGCGGGCCTCGCATCGTCTACCCCCCTAGACATTCTTCTAATGGGGTAGCCCGGCGTAGCTCTCTCTTGTTTTCTGTTTGATTATGTCATGGGATGATGTGAAACCATGTTGGTTCACAAGTTGGGGCACTATCCTACCCGGTTTCACCTGAACGGGGAGATTCCCCCTTATACAGGTCCGGAACCTTCGCTTCTAGGTTAGAGCGCATGCATGCGAGGGGGACACATTCAATCACCTATACCAACCTTGCACCACACTCAAACACATATTCAAGGGACACACACAAGTTTTCAGATGATTCCGGCGTTCTCGTGGTCTTCCTCCGGCGAAACCCTAATCTGCGGGGCTCGGATTGTCTACCCCCATAGACATTCTTCTGACAGGGGTAGCCCGGCGTAGCTCTCTCTTGTTTTGTGTTTGACTAGGTCATAGGATGATGTAAAACCATGTTGGTTCACAAGTAGGGGCACTATCCTACCCGGTTTCACCGGAACGGGGAGATTCCCCCTTATACAGGTCAGATCCTTTCGCTTCTAGTTAGAGCGCGTGCATGCGAGGGGGACACATGCAATCACCTATACCAACCTTGCACCACACTCACGCACATATGCTAGGGACACATGCAAGTTTTCAGATGATTCCAACGTTCTCGTGGTCTTCCTCCGGCGAAACCCTAATCCGCGGGGCTCGGATCGTCTACCCCCTAGACATTCTTCTGACAGGGGTTAGCCCGACGTAGCTCTCTGTTGTTTTGTGTTTGATTATGTCATGGGATGATGTGAAACCATGTTGGTTCACAAGTTGGGGCACTATACTAACCGGTTTCACCGTAACGGGGAGATTCCCCCTTATACAGGTCCAGAACCTTCGCTTCTAGGTTAGAGCGCATGCATGCGAGGGGGGACACATGCAAGCACCCGCAGACTAGTAGTTAATTTTTTTATGTTCCAACATAGCACCACACTTTTCATGCATGTGCTAGGGCACATGCATGCATGACCTTGAGGTACTCAAAATTGAGAACATCTATAAAGGATGTCAAACATCAAATTTTAGACTTTGTCGTGAAATCCTGTCATCTTGGTCTTTTAATTGACCCCAGAGTGGCTTGAAAGATTCAAAAGTAGTCCAACAGCTTGCTTGGTTTTGTTGGTTAGCTCTACCGTGAGGGGAAATTCTACTCTTGACGATTGGTTGAGGATTGTTTCTCAAATTTTGTGACTAGGCACCCATCTAATGGAAATGAAGTTCAGCATCCTCCAGAATCTTATGGTCTAGTGCAAGTTCATATTTCCATGGTCTCAATCCTTATGAAGAGCTAGTACATGCTATATCTACAAGAGAAACTATCGTCGCTCCTCAAGAGGGTTACCAGAACCAGTGGCGGGAGTTTCCACGTATTATCCAGGATTTTACTAAGTATTAACGCATGTCTACAAAGGGGGTCACACTTGGGACTTACACATGGGACGTACCAACCTTGCACCACACTCACACACATATGCTAGGGACACATGCAAGTTTTCAGATGATTCCGACGTTCTTGTGGTCTTCCTCCGGCGAAACCCTGATCTGCGGGCCTCGCATCGTCTACCCCCCTAGACATTCTTCTAATGGGGTAGCCGGCGTAGCTCTCTCTTGTTTTCTGTTTGATTATGTCATGGGATGATGTGAAACCATGTTGGTTCACAAGTTGGGGCACTATACGGTCCGGTTTCACCGTAACGGGGAGATTCACCCTTATACAGGTCCGGAACCTTCGCTTCTAGGTTAGAGCGCATGCATGCGAGGGGGACACATGCAAGCACTATACCAACTTGGCACCACACTCACACACATATGCTAGGGACACACGCAAGTTTTCATCTGATTCCGACGTTCTCGTGGTCTTCCTCCGGCGAAACCCTGATCTGCGGGCCTCGGATCGTCTACCCCCCTAGACATTCTTCTGACAGGGGTAGCCCGGCGTAGCTCTCTCTTGTTTTGTGTTTGACTAGGTCATAGGATGATGTAAAACCATGTTGGTTCACAAGTTGGGGCACTATCCTACCCGGTTTCACCTGAACGGGGAGATTCCCCCTTATACAGGTCCAGAACCTTTCGCTTCTAAGTTAGAGCGCATGCATGCGAGGGGGACACATTCAATCACCTATACCAACCTTGCACCACACTCAAACACATATTCAAGGGACACACACAAGTTTTCAGATGATTCGGCGTTCTCGTGGTCTTCCTCCGGCGAAACCCTAATCTGCGGGGCTCGGATTGTCTACCCCCATAGACATTCTTCTGACAGGGGTAGCCCGGCGTAGCTCTCTCTTGTTTTGTGTTTGACTAGGTCATAGGATGATGTAAAACCATGTTGGTTCACAAGTAGGGCACTATCCTACCGGTTTCACCGGAACGGGGAGATTCCCCCTTATACAGGTCCAGATCCTTCGCTTCTAAGTTAGAGCGCGTGCATGCGAGTGGGGACACATGCAATCACCTATACCAACCTTGCACCACACTCACGCACATATGCTAGGGACACATGCAAGTTTTCAGATGATTCCGACGTTCTCGTGGTCTTCCTCCGGCGAAACCCTAATCCGCGGGGCTCGGATCGTCTACCCCCTAGACATTCTTCTGACAGGGGTAGCCCGACGTAGCTCTCTGTTGTTTTGTGTTTGATTATGTCATGGGATGATGTGAAACCATGTTGGTTCACAAGTTGGGGCACTATACTAACCGGTTTCACCGTAACGGGGAGATTCCCCCTTATACAGGTCCAGAACCTTCGCTTCTAGGTTAGAGCGCATGCATGCGAGGGGGGACACATGCAAGCACATATACCAACCTTGCACCACACTCACACGCACATGCTAGGGACACATGCAAGTTTTCATCTGATTCCGACGTTCTCGTGGTCTTCCTCCGGCGAAACCCTGATCTGCGGGGCTCGGATCATCTACCCCCCTAGACATTCTTCTAACAGGGGTAGCCCGACGTAGCTCTCTCTTGTTTTGTGTTTGACTAGGTCATAGGATGATGTAAAACCATGTTGGTTCACAAGTTGGGGCACTATCCTACCCGGTTTGACCGGAACGGGGAGATTCCCCTTATACAGGTCCAGATCCTTACGTTTATAGGTTAGAGCGCATGCATGCGAGTGGGGACACATGCAATCACCTATAACCAACCTTGCACCACACTCACACACATATGCTAGGGACACATGCAAGTTTTCAGATGATTCCGACGTTCTCGTGGACTTCCTCCGGCAAAAACTCTGATCTGCGGGCCTCGGATCGTCTACCCCCCCCCAGACATTCTTCTCATGGGGGTAGCCCGGCGTAACTCTCTCTTGTTTTGTGTTTGATTATGTCATGGGATGATGAAGCCATGTTGGTTCACAAGTTGGGGCACTATACGGCCCGGTTTCACCGTAACAGGGAGATTCCCCCTTATACAGGTCAAGAACCATCGCTTCTAGGTTAGAGTGCATGCATGTGAGGGGGGACACATGCAAGCACATATACCAACCTTGCACCACACTCACACGCATATGCTAGGGACACATGCAAGTTTTCATCTGATTCCGACGTTCTCGTGGTCTTCCTCCGGCGAAACCCTGATCTGCGGGCCTCGGATCGTCTACCTCACTAGAAATTCTTCTGACAGTGGTAGCCCGACATAGCTCTCTCTTGTTTTGTGTTTCACTAGGTCATAGGATGATGTAAAATCATGTTGGTTCACAAGTTGGGGCACTATGCTACCCGGTTTCACCCGAACGGGGAGATTCCCCCTTATACAGGTCCAGGACCATTTCGCTTCTAGGTTAGAGCGCATGCATGCGAGGGGGACACATGCAATCACCTATACCAACCTTGCACCACACTCACACAGATATGCTAGCGACACATGCAAGTTTTCAGATGATTCCGACGTTCTCGCGGACTTCCTCTTGCGAAACCCTATGATCTGCGGGGCTTGGATCGTCTACCCCCCTAGACATTCTTCAGATGAGGGTAGCCCGGCGTAGCTCTCTCTTTTTTTTGTGTTTGATTATGTCATGGGATGATGTGAAACCATGTTGGTTCACAAGTTGGGGCACTATACGGCCCGGTTTCACCGTAACGGGGAGATTCCCCCTTATACAGGTCCAGAACCTTCTCTTCCAGGTTAGAGCGCTTGCATGCGAGGGGGGACACATGCAAGAACATATACCAACCTTGTACCACACTCACACGCATATGCTAGGGACACATGCAAGTTTTCGTCTGATTCCGACGTTCTCGTGGCCTTCCTCCGGCGAAACCCTGATCTGCGGGCCTCGGATCGTCTACCCCCTAGACATTCTTCTGACACGGGTAGCCCGACGTAGCTCTCTCTTGTTTTGTGTTTGACTAGGTCATAGGATGATGTAAAACCATGTTGGTTCACAAGTTGGGGCACTACCCTACCCGGTTTCACCTGAACGGGGACATTCCCCCTTATACAGGTCCGGAACCTTTCGCTTCTAGGTTAGAGCGCATGCATGCGATGGGGACACATGCAATCACTTATACCAACCTTGCACCACACTCACACATATATGCTAGGGACACATGCAAGTTTTTAGATGATTCCGACGTTCTCGTGGTCTTCCTCGGGCGAAACCCTAATCCGCGGGGCTCGGATCGTCTACCCCCTAGACATTCTTCTGACAGGGGTAGCCCAGCGTAGCTCTCTCTTGTTTTGTGTTTGACTAGGTCATAGCAAGATGTGAAACCATGTTGGTTCACAAGTTTGGGCACTATACGGCCCGGTTTCACCGGAACGGGGAGATTCCCCCTTATACAGGTCCAGATCCTTTCGCTTCTAGTTAGAGTACATGCATGCGAGTGGGGACACATGAAATCACCTATACCAACCTTGCACCACACTCACACACATATGCTAGGGACACATGCAAGTTTTCAGATGATTCCGACGTTCTCATGGACTTCCTCCGGCGAAACCCTGATGATCTGCGGGGCTCGGATCGTCTACCCCCTAGACATTCTTCTGATGGGGGTAGCCCGGCGTAGCTCTCTCTTGTTTTGTGTTTGATTATGTCATGGGATGATGTGAAACCATGTTGGTTCACAAGTTGGGGCACTATACGGCCCGGTTTCACCGTAACGGGGAGATTCCCCCTTATATAGGTCCAAAACCTTCGCTTCTAGGTTAGAGCGCATGCATGCGAGGGGGGACACATGCAAGCACATATACCAACCTTGCACCACACTCACACGCACATGCTAGGGACACATGCAAGTTTTCATCTGATTCCGACGTTCTCGTGGTCTTCCTCCGGCGAAACCCTGATCTGCGGGCCTCGGATCGTCTACCCCCTAGACATTCTTCTGACAGGGGTAGCCCGGCGTAGCTCTCTCTTATTTTGTGTTTGACTAGGTCATGGGATGATGTAGAAGCATGTTGGTTCACAAGTTGGGTCACTATCCTACCCGGTTTCACCTGAACGGGAGATTCCCCCTTATAAAGGTCCAGAACCTTTCGCTTCTAGGTTAGAGCGCATGCATTCGAGGGGGACACATGCAATCACCTAGACCAACCTTGCACCACACTCACACACATATGCTAGGGACACATGCAAGTTTTCAGATGATTCCGACGTTCTCGTGGTCTTCCTCCGGCGAAACCCTAATCTGCGGGGCTCGGATCGTCTACCCCCCTAGACATTCTTCTGACAGTGGTAGCACGACGTAGCTCTCTCTTGTTTTGTGTTTGATTATTTCATGGGATGATGTGAAACCATGTTGGTTCACAAGTTGGGGCACTATACTACCCGGTTTCACCGTAATGGGGAGATTCCCCCATATACAGGTCCAGAACCTTCGCTTCTAGGTTAGAGCGCATGCATGCGAGGGGGGACAAATGCAAGCACCCTCAGACTAGTAGTTAATTTTTGTATGTTCCAACATAGCATCACACTTTTCATGCATGTGCTAGGGCACATGCATGCATGTCCTTTAGGTACTCAAAATTGAGAACAATCTATAAAGGATGTCAAGCAACAAATTTCAGACTTTGTCGTGAAATACTCTCATCTTCGTCTTTTGATTGACCCGAAGAGTGACCTTGAAAGATTCAAAAGTAGTCCAACAGCTTGCTTGGTTTTGTTCGTCAGCTCTACGGTGAGGGGAAATTCTACTCTTGACGATTGGTTGAGGATTGTTTCTCAAAGTTTGTGACTAGGCACCACCTAATGGAAATGAAGTTCAACATCCTCCAGAACCTTATGGTCTAGTGCAAAGTTCATATTTCCATTGTCTAAATCCTTATGAAGAGCTGGTACATGCTATATCTACAAGAGAAACTATCGTCCGCTCCTCAAGAGGGTTGACAGAACCAGTGGCAGGAGTTTTCACGTATATATCCAGGATTTTACTAAGTATTAACGCATGTCTACAAAGGGGGTCAAACTTGGGACTTACACATGGGACCTACAAACCTTCACTACAACAAGCACACCCCTACAGCAATGCATGAATATGTATCTAAATTTCTATATTAGCGTTGCTAGCACATTTACCAACGGATTTAGTATGCGTTGCGTTTTTGGGGTGTTGCTAGAATGCAATGCAACATATACGTGTGCGTTGGTAAGCAATGGTTCAAGCGTTGCAAAATAGCAGCGGAGGTCAAACAACGATTGTATTCATTGCTACAAGCATATATAGACTGAATAGTTTTATTTCACAATAAATATTATTTTCTTATTTAACAATAAATATTATTTTCTGGATTGGGTAGCTTGATCGCTTCGAAGATGTATTTTTTTCCTCAGCAAGAGAATTTTTACTTTATAAGATATAAGCATGACACTGTACACTAATTACAAAATATGAACATGTCATGAAGATACAATTCAATATTGATTATCTCAATCCCAAATATCATACATGAAAATTATCTTACAAGTATACACATCTTACAATCTTGCTTTAAATTATGATATTCTAACTAATCCTATATTTATTCGTCCTAATGTTCTGCCTTGTGTGCAAAAAGATGAAATCCAAATATGGGAGCCCTCTTGATACTTTGGGCCTGCAAAAATAAAGGTTCAATTTTAGAATTGATGTAGCAAAAAGTAATAGGAAGGTTATAGGAAATTAGACTATGTGCTTACTCTACTATCCACCACGTGAATATGGGATAGTTTGATCATGTACCAGTCTACATGTTTCTTCCTAGATAAATGAATACAGATATGATTTGAGCAATAATAAGATTATCTCCATAGGCAATTCATGATGTACGTACATTTAAAGTCTATTGAAAAATGAAAAATAATTACATAATGTGCACCTCTAGCAATATACAAACTCCAAGTTAGCGTGTGCTATACATATATTTGAAATAACCCATCATACCTACAGAAAAAAATAATTGTGATAAAGATCTGAACTGTCCATTTAATAATATATCAGAACCCGTTAATTAACTAGATCGACACAATGACTTGCAATTACCTCCAGAAAAAGTGTAGCTTTTAGTGGCCTCAAATCAAGACAAGATACAAATAGACTTCCACTCCCTTTGTTTACAAGACAAATATCCAGCTATTCAACATGAGTACACAACTATGACGTCGATCCAATTAACTTTACCTGCATAACTGAAGTTAACTTAAGCCAGGTACAGGTCAAATACGGAGGTCTACTCAAGATATGGATTTCTATCACTAGCATGGTGACATACATTTCGGTGGCATTTATGTGCTTCTCACTGTTTATTTTCTAAAAAGACATAGTTAACTTAAGCCAGGTACAGGTCAAATACGGGAGGTCTCCTCAAGATATGGATTTCTATCACTAGCATGGTGACATACATTTCGATGGCATTTATGTACTTCTCACTGTTTATTTTCTAAAAAGACAGTAGTAAGAAAATAAGAACGAGGGAAAATGCACCTATATAATCAGGCTAGCCAGGGATAAACTTGAATGTGTAGAATAGGAGAGCTACCGCGGATAAACTCATTCTTATAGTTCACTCTTTTGACCATATACTTGTTGCAAACTTAACTACTCTTTGTCATCAACATAATGACATGATGCATAAAATTATTAAGGTGGTCCTAACAAATCTTACAAGTGGCTCATAATGGTATAATTTAGGAATAATAAGGTACCATTATTGCTGACATAGTCTAGTTAACAAATTTCACAATTGGCATAATGTAGATAGACCCTGATTCTACACCAAGATTTTGTGTTGTGCCAATAGCTTAATTAAGTTGGAGCCCCGAAGTTGCACGGCAATAGAAGTTCACTAGCCAAGACAAGGGTGCACGACAATAGAAGTTCACACACAAATTTCTTCTAATCTGCTCAAGTAAACCTCAATTACTTCTCCTTTTGAATCTTCAGGAAATAAGTCCGGTTTCTGAAAGCTGCAGGACGAAATAGGTCATTAACCCAAATATGTACAGATTATCAGTTGCAAATAAACCATACTAATCGTTTTGGGTTCTTTCTGACCAGTTAATTAATTAGTCAGAACAGTACGCATGAAGACCAGACTAAATTTGGCACTAGCGTGAGTGAGGTGAGAGTCACTTCCTTTACTAAATAATTTCCTCGCTCATTTCAGCCTTCACGGTCATGGCTATTCCTGGTATCCACTTGTGACATGCCCGGCAGTGAACCACTAATAGTAGGGGCAGACAATTACGAACCTGTGATGATGGCCGTGGGATGGTTGGCGTCGCCGCCGGCAGCGACCTCCTCGGCGATAGATGCGGAGATGAATCCGAACATCCCTCTCTGCCCCCGGGATCTAGCCCCAAATCCCCATCTATGCCTACACGGTTACCACCAACCATAAACAGGTCATGCGGCAAGGATGCAATACCAAGATTGTGAACGGGACAAGCATATGGAAAATGAGATATGGATCTGAAAGGGGAAACGAAAGAGAAGTCACACCTGGATAGACCATGGTCCGCCATGACAACTATGCTCCGTCTTGCCCCTTCTTCTTGGACCTGCGTTGCCACACCATTCAGTGTCTGCCGCCTCGTGTGGTCTCCGAGCAGCAGCAACAGCAACCTGACTCCAAGAGGCTCGGGCGAGGGTAGCCGGAGAGGAAGCTTGGCCGGCAGCTTGATCTATGGCGGCGCCCTATTTTCTCACGAGCACTAGTGCTAGGTTTGGCTCGTGGACAGAAAGACATCGGGAGTTGGGATCAGGGTGCTGAGGTGGGGGCGGATTGTAGACAGATGTGTGGGGACGTGGGGAGGTTGTGTTTAGATGCACATGTTGGCTCCGTTGCGACTTATGTGTTGTTGTAGGTCTGGTCGTGTTGTAGTGCTTGCACCACACTCACACACATATGCTAGGGACACATGCAAGTTTTCAGATGATTCCGACGTTCTCGTGGTCTTCCTCCGGCGAAACCCTGATCTGCGGGCCTCGGATCGTCTACCCCCCTAGACATTCTTCTGACAGGGGTAGCCCGGCGTAGCTCTCTCTTGTTTTGTGTTTGACTAGGTCATAGGATGATGTAAAACCATGTTGGTTCACAAGTTGGGGCACTATCATACCCGGTTTCACCTGAACGGGGAGATTCCCCTTATACAGGTCCAGAACCTTTCGCTTCTAGGTTAGAGCGCATGCATGCGAGGGGGACACATGCAATCACCTATACCAACCTTGCACCACACTCACACACATATGCTAGTGACACATGCAAGTTTTAAGATGATTCCGATGTTCTCGTGGTCTTCCTCCGGCAAAACCCTAATCTGCGGGGCTCGAATCGTCTACCCCCTAGACATTCTTCTGACAGGGGTAGCCCGGCATAGCTCTCTCTTGTTTTGTGTTTGACTAGGTCATGGGATGATGTAAAA
The DNA here is from genome assembly GCA_910589765.1 of Avena atlantica. Lineage (NCBI taxonomy): Eukaryota > Viridiplantae > Streptophyta > Magnoliopsida > Poales > Poaceae > Avena > Avena atlantica. The sequence continues at coordinate 194,415,229 of OU342738.1, read as the reverse complement.
CCATGTTGGTTCACAAGTTGGGGCACTATCCTACCCGGTTCACCGGAACGGGGAGATTCCCCCTTATACAGGTCCAGATCCTTTCGCTTCTAGGTTAGAGCGCATGCATGCGAGTGGGGACACATGCAATCACCTATACCAACCTTGCACCACACTCACACACATATGCTAGGGACACATGCAAGTTTTCAGATGATTCCGACGTTCTGGTGGACTTCCTCCGGCGAAACCCTGATGATCTGCGGGGCTCGGATCGTCTAAGCCCTAGACATTCTTCTGATGGGGGTAGCCCAGCGTAGCTCTCTCTTGTTTTGTGTTTGATTATGTCATGGGATGATGTGAAACCATGTTGGTTGACAAGTTGGGGCACTATACGGCCTGGTTTCACCTGAACGGGGTGATTCCCCCTTTTATAGGTCCAGAACCTTTCGCTTCTAGGTTAGAGCGCATGCATGCGAGGGGGACACATGCAATCACCTATACCAACCTTGCACCACACTCACACTCACATGCTAGGGACACATGCAAGTTTTTATCTTATTCCGACGTTCTCGTGGTCTTCCTCCGGCGAAACCCTGATCTGCGGGCCTCGGATCGTCTAGCCCCTAGACATTCTTCTGACAGGGGTAGCCCGGCGTAGCTCTCTCTTGTTTTGTGTTTGACTAGGTCATAGGATGATGTAAAACCATGTTGGTTCACAAGTTGGGGTGCTATCCTACCCGGTTTCACCTGAACGGGGTGATTCCCCCTTTTACAGGTCCATAACCTTTCGCTTCTAGGTTAGAGCGCATGCATGCAAGGGGGACACATGCAATCACCTATGCCAACCTTGCACCACACTCACACACATATGCTAGGGACACATGCAAGTTTTCAGATGATTCCGACGTTCTCGTCGTCTTCCTCCGGCGAAACCCTAATCTGCGGGTCTCGGATCGTCTACCCCCCTAGACATTCTTCTGACAGGGGTAGCACGGCATAGCTCTCTCTTGTTTTGTGTTTGATTATGTCATGGGATGATGTGAAACCATGTTGGTTCACAAGTTGGGGCACTATACTACCCTGTTTCACCGTAATGGGGAGATTCCCCCATATACAGGTCTAGAACCTTCGCTTCTAGGTTAGAGCGCATGCATGCGAGGGGGGACACATGCAAGCACCCGCAGACTAGTAGTTAATTTTTGTATGTTCCAACATAGCACCACACTTTTCATGCATGTTCTAGGGCACATGCATGCATGTCCTTGAGGTACTCAAAATTGAGAACAATCTATAAAGGATGTCAAGCAACAAATTTCAGACTTTGTCGTGAAATCCTATCATCTTGGTCTTTTGATTGACCCAAAGAGTGACCTTGAAAGATTCAAAAGTAGTCCAACAGCTTGCTTGGTTTTGTTGGTCAGCTCTACCGAGAGGGGAAATTCTACTCTTGACGATTGGTTGAGGATTGTTTCTCAAAGTTTGTGACTAGGAACCCACCTAATTGAAATGAACTTCAACATCCTCCAGAACCTTATGGTCTAGTGCAAACTTCATATTTCCATGGTCTCAATACTTATGAAGAGCTGGTACATGCTATATCTACAAGAGAAACTATCGTCCGTTCCTCAAGAGGGTTAACACAACCAGTGGCGGGAGTTTCCACATATATATCCAGGATTTTACTAAGTATTACCGCATGTCTACAAAGGGGGTCACACTTGGGACTTACACATGGGACCTACCAACCTTGCACCACACTCACACACATATGCTAGGGACACATGCAAGTTTTTAGATGATTCTGACGTTCTCGTGGTCTTCCTCCGGCGAAACCCTGATCTGCGGGCCTTAGATCGTCTACCCCCCTAGACATTCTTCTGATGGGGGTAGACCGGCGTAGCTCTCTCTTATTTTGTGTTTGATTATGTCATGGGATGATGTGAAACCATGTTGGTTCACAAGTTGGGGCACTATACGGTCTGGTTTCACCGTAATGGGGAAATTCCCCCTTATACAGGTCCAGAACATCGCTTCTAGGTTAGAGCGGATGCATGCGAGGGGGGACACATGCAATCACATATACCAACCTGGCACCACACTCACACACATATGCTAGGGACACATGCAAGTTTTCATTTGATTCCGACGTTCTCCTGGTCTTCCTCCGGTGAAACCCTGATCCGCGGGCCTCGGATCGTCTACCCCCCTAGACATTCTTCTGATAGGCGTAGCCCGACATAGCTCTCTCTTGTTTTGTGTTTGACTAGGTCATAGGATGATGTAAAACCATTTTGGTTCACAAGTTGGGGCACTATCCTACCCGGTTTCACCTGAACGAGGAGATTCCCCCTTATATAGGTCTAGAACCTTTCGCTTCTAGGTTAGAGCACATGCATGCGAGGGGGACACATGCAATCACCTATACCAACCTTGCACCACACTCACACACATATTCTAGGGACACATGCAAGCTTTCAGATGATTCCGACGTTCTCGTGGTCTTCCTCCGGCGAAACCCTAATCTACGGGGCTCGGATCATCTACCCCCCTAGACATTCTTCTGACAGGGGTAGCCCGACATAGCTCTCTCTTGTTTTGTGTTTGACTAGGTCATAGGATGATGTAAAACCATGTTGGTTCACAAGTTGGGGCACTATCCTACCCGGTTTGACCGGAACGGGGAGATTCCCCCTTATATAGGTCCAGATCCTTACGTTTATAGGTTAGAGCGCATGCATGCGAGTGGGGACACATGCAATCACCTATAACAACCTTGCACCACACTCACACACATATTCTTGGGACACATGCAAGTTTTCAGATGATTCCGACGTTCTCGTGGACTTCCTCCGGCGAAACTCTGATGATCTGCGGGCCTCGGATCGTCTACCCCCCCCCCCAGACATTCTTCTCATGGGGGTAGCCCGGCGTAACTCTCTCTTGTTTTGTGTTTGATTATGTCATGGGATGATGTGAAGCCATGTTGGTTCACAAGTTGGGGCACTATACGGCCCGGTTTCACCGTAACAGGGAGATTCCCCCTTATACAGGTCAAGAACCATCGCTTCTAGGTTAGAGTGCATGCATGTGAGGGGGGACACATGCAAGCACATATACCAACCTTGCACCATACTCACACGCATATGCTAGGGACACATGCAAGTTTTCATCTGATTCCGACGTTCTCGTGGTCTTCCTCCGGCGAAACCCTGATCTGCAGGCCTCGGATCGTCTACCTCACTAGACATTCTTCTGACAGTGGTAGCCCGACGTAGCTCTCTCTTGTTTTGTGTTTCACTAGGTCATAGGATGATGTAAAATCATGTTGGTTCACAAGTTGGGGCACTATGCTACCCGGTTTCACCCCAACGGGGAGATTCCCCCTTATACAGGTCCAGGACATTTCGCTTCTAGGTTAGAGCGCATGCATGCGAGGGGGACACATGCAATCACCTATACCAACCTTGCACCACACTCACACAGATATGCTAGGGACACATGCAAGTTTTCAGATGATTCCGAAGTTCTCGCGGACTTCCTCTTGCGAAACCCTTATCATCTGCGGGGCTTGGATCGTCTACCCCCCTAGACATTCTTCAGATGAGGGTAGCCCGGCGTAGCTCTCTCTTTTTTTGTGTTTGATTATGTCATGGGATGATGTGAAACCATGTTGGTTCACAAGTTGGGGCACTATACGGCCCGGTTTCACCGTAACGGGGAGATTCCCCCTTATACAGGTCCAGAACCTTCTCTTCTAGGTTAGAGCGCTTGCATGCGAGGGGGGACACATGCAAGAACATATACCAACCTTGTACCACACTCACACGCATATGCTAGGGACACATGCAAGTTTTCGTCTGATTCCGACGTTCTCGTGGTCTTCCTCCGGCGAAACCCTGATCTGCGGGCCTCGGATCGTCTACCCCCTAGACATTCTTCTGACACGGTTAGCCCGACGTAGATCTCTCTTGTTTTGTGTTTGACTAGGTCATAGGAAGATGTAAAACCATGTTGGTTCACAAGTTGGGGCACTACCCTACCCGGTTTCACCTGAACGGGGACATTCCCCCTTATACAGGTCCGGAACCTTTCGCTTCTAGGTTAGAGCGCATGCATGCGATGGGGACACATGCAATCACTTATACCAACCTTGCACCACACTCACACACATATGCTAGGGACACATGCAAGTTTTTAGATGATTCCGACGTTCTCGTGGTCTTCCTCGATCGAAACCCTAATCCGCGGGGCTCGGATCGTCTACCCCCTAGAAATTCTTCTGACAGGGGTAACCCGGCATAGCTCTCTATTGTTTTGTGTTTGATTATGTCATGGGATGATGTGAAACCATGTTGGTTCACAAGTTGGGGAACTATACTACCCGGTTTCACCGTAATGGGGAGATTCCCCCATATACAGGTCCAGAACATTCGCTTCTAGGTTAGAGCGCATGCATGCGAGGGGGGACACATGCAAGCACCCGCAGACTAGTAGTTAATTTTTGTATGTTCCAACATAGCACCACACTTTTCATGCATGTGCTAGGGCACATGTATGCATGTCCTTGAGGTACTCAAAATTGAGAACAATCTATAAAGGATGTCAAACATCAAATTTCAGACTTTGTCGTGAAATCCTCTCATCTTGGTCTTTTGATTGACCCAAATATTGACCTTGAAAGATTCAAAAGTAGTCCAACAGCTTTCTTGGTTTTGTTGGCCAGCTCTACCGTGCTTGGAAATTTTACTCTTGACGATTGGTTGAGGATTGTTTCTCAAAGTTTGTGACTAGGCACCCATCTAATGGAAATGATGTTCAGCATCCTCCAGAAGCTTATGGTCTAGTGCAAAGTTCATATTTCCATGGTCTCAATCCTTATGAAGAGCTGGTACATGCTATATCTACAAGAGAAACTATCGTCCGCTCCTCAAGAGGGTTGACAGAACCAGTGGCGGGAGTTTCCACGTATATATCCAGGATTTTACTAAATATTAACGCATGTCTACAAAGGGGGTCACACTTGGGACTTACACATGGGACCTACTAACCTTGCACCACACTCACACACATATGCTAGGGACACATGCAAGTTTTCAGATGATTCCGACGTTCTCGTGGTCTTCCTCCGGCGAAACCCTGATCTGCGGGCCTCGGATCGTCTACCCTCCTAGACATTCGTCTGATGGGGGTAGCCCGGCGTATCTCTCTCTTGTTTTGTGTTTGATTATGTCATGGGATGATGTGAAACCATGTTGGTTCACAAGTTGGGGCACTATACGGTCTGATTTCACCGTAATGGGGAGATTCCCCATTATACAGGTCCAGAACCTTCGCTTCTAGGTTAGAGCGCATGTATGCGAGGGGGGACACATGCAAGAACATATACCAACCTGGCACCACACTCACACACATATGCTAGGGACACACGCAAGTTTTCATCAGATTCCGACGTTATCGTGGTCTTCCTCCGGCGAAACCCTGATCTGCGGGCCTCAGATCGTCTACCCACCTAGACATTCTTCTGACAGGGGTAGCCCGGCGTAGCTCTCTCTTGTTTTGTGTTTGACTAGGTCATAGGATGATTTAAAACCATGTTGGTTCACAAGTTGGGGCACTATCCTACCCGGTTTCACCTGAACGGGGAGATCCCCCCTTATACAGGTCCAGAACCTTTCACTTCTAGGTTAGAGCTCATGCATGCGAGGGGGACACATTCAATCACCTATACCAACCTTGCACCATACTCACACACATATGCTAGGGACACATGCAATTTTTCAAATGATTCCGACGTTCTCGTGGTCTTCCTCCATCGAAACCCAAATCTGCGGGGCTTGGATCGTCTACCCCCCTAGACATTCTTCTGACAGGGGTATCCCGGCGTAGCTCTCTCTTGTTTTGTGTTTGACTAGGTCATAGGATGATGTAAAACCATGTTGGTTCACAAGTTGGGGCACTATCCTACCCGGTTTCACCGGAACAGGGAGATTCCCCCTTATACAGGTCCAGATCCTTTCGCTTCTAAGTTAGAGCGCATGCATGCAAGTGGGGACACATGCGAGCACATATACCAACCTTGCACCACACTCACACACATATGCTAGGGACACATGCAAGTTTTCAGATGATTCCGACGTTCTCGTGGACTTCCTCCGGTGAAACCCTTATGATCTACGGGGCTCGGATCGTCTACCACCCTAGACATTCTTCTGATGGGGGTAGCCCGGCGTATCTCTCTCTTGTTTTGTGTTTGATTATGTCATGGGATGATGTGAAACCATGTTGGTTCACAAGTTGGGGCCCTATACGGCCCGGTTTCACCGTAACGGGGAGATTCCCCCTTATACAGGTCCAAAACCTTTCGCTTCTAGGTTAGAGCGCATGCATACGACGGGGGACACATGCGAGCACATATACCAACCTTGCACCACACTCACACACATATGCTAGGGACACATGCAGGTTTTTAGATGATTCCGACGTTCTCGTGGTCTTCCTCCGGCGAAACCCTAATCTGCGGGGCTCGGATCGTCTACCCCCCTAGACATTCTTCTGACAGGGGTAGCCCGACGTAGCTCTCTCTTGTTTTGTGTTTGACTAGGTCATAGCATGATGTAAAACCATGTTGGTTCACGAGTTGGGGCACTATCCTACCCGGTTTCACCGGAACAGGGAGATTCCCCCTTATACAGGTCCAGATCCTTTCGCTTCTAGGTTAGAGCGCATGCATGCGAGTGGGGACACATGAAATCACCTATACCAACCTTGCACCACACTCACACACATATGCTAGGGACACATGCAAGTTTTCACATGATTCCGACGTTCTCGTGGACTTCCTCCGGCGAAACCCTGATGATCTACGGGGCTCGGATCGTCTACCCCCCTAGACATTCTTTTGACATGGGTAGGCCAGCGTAGCTCTCTCTTGTTTTGTGTTTGATTATGTCATGGGATGATGTGAAACCATGTTGGTTCACAAGTTGGGGCACTATACGGCCCGGTTTCACCGTAACGGGGAGATCCCCCCTTATACAGGTCAAAACCTTCGCTTCTAGGTTAGAGCGCATGCATGCGAGGGTGGACACATGCAAGCACATATACCAACCTGGCACCACACTCACACACATATGCTAGTGACACACGCAAGTTTTCATCTGATTCCGACGTTATCGTGGTCTTCCTCCGGCGAAACCCTGATCTGCGGGCCTCAGATCGTCTACCCCCCTAGACACTCTTCTGACAGGGGTAGCCCGACGTAGCTCTCTTGTTTTGTGTTTGACTAGGTCATAGGATGATGTAAAACCATGTTGGTTCACAAGTTGGGGCACTATCCTACCCGGTTTAACCTAAACGGGGAGATTCCCCCTTATACAGGTCTAGAACCTTTCGCTTCTAGGTTAGAGCGCATGCATGCGAGGGGGACACATGCAATCACCTATACCAACCTTGCACCAAACTCACACACATATGCTAGGGACACATGCAAGTTTTCAGATGATTCCGACGTTCTCGTGGTCTTCCTCCGGTGAAACCCTAATCTTCGGGGCTCGGATCGTCTACCCCCCTAGACATTCTTCTGACAGGGGTAGCCCGGCGTATCTCTCTCTTGTTTTGTGCTTGACTAGGTCATAGGATGATGTAAAACTATGTTGGTTCACAAGTTGGGGAACTATCCTACCTGGTTTCACCGGAAAGGGGAGATTCCCCCTTATACAGGTCCAGATCCTTTCGCTTCTAGGTTAGAGTGCATGCATGCGAGTGGGGACACATGCAATCACCTATACCAACCTTGCACCACACTCACACACATATGCTAGGGACACATGCAAGTTTTCAGATGATTCCAACGTTCTCGTGGACTTCCTCCGGCAAAACCCTGATGATCTGCGGGCCTCGGATCGTCTACCCTCCTAGACATTCTTCTGATGGGGGTAGCCCGGCGTAGCTCTCTCCTGTTTTGTGTTTGATTATGTCATGGGATTATGTGAAACCATGTTGGTTCACAAGTTGGGGCACTATACGGTCTGGTTTCACCGTAACGGGGAAATTCCCCCTTATACAGGTCCAGAACATTCGCTTCTAGGTTAGAGCGCATGCGTGCGAGGGGGGACACATGCAAGCACATATACCAACCTGGCACCACACTCACACACATATGCTAGGGACACATGCAAGTTTTCATCTGATTCCGACGTTCTCGTGGTCTTCCTCCGGCGAAACCCTGATCTACGGGCCTCGGATCGTTTACCCCCCTAGACATTCTTCTGATAGGGTAGCCTGTGGCATCCCGCAAAAACCACTACTAGAAAATCGCGTTATTTTGTGCATTGCATCATCATGACCGCATGCTCATGTCATCATGCCACCTTGCATTTGAGCATCGTCATCATCTTGCATGGTTTGTTTAAAAACTATTTTCGAAAAAATCTGTTTTTGTTTTCTAAACGCCCCCTCCTTCACTCAAAGTAAAAACCCGGGTCTCCGGAATATTTTGTTTCGTCTACCAACGGTTTTCAAAAGCCCCATTTTAAATATTAAAACATTTATTTTATTTTTAGGGGCAGCCGTACCGGGCCGATCCAACCCAGTCGGCCACCCCCAGTACAAAACTGGACTACCTAAACCCTTTAACTACCCAATCCTATTCTACCCAGCCCCCTCCACCTCACCCCGGCCAATCGCAAACCGCCACCTCACCACTTTCCCAACTCCCTCCACTCCCATGCCGCCACATCAGCCACCCCGGACCCACCCCACTCCCTCACCCACACGCACACACACGCATCCACACACGCCCCAACACCACCTGGTCCAACCCCATACCCCGCTCCTCACCTGGCCCCACCGATGTTTGACCGCGTCCCACCACCGTCTCCACGCTCCTCCTCGAATCCCTCGCCCGCAATCACCTCCTCGCTTGCCTTCTGCGTGCACCTGCCGCCGCCTTGCTACTCCCTCCCCTCCTGCGGGACTTCTCGGCCTCAAGCCCCCTCTCTCAACCAGGTGGAAGCGGCATGTCTCCCCGTCGCCTGACCAACCGCCGCCTCCTTTCCCTGCAACCCCGCCGCCACCGGACCCTTCGTCTCTGCCTCAGGCCACGAGCGAACTCGCACCTCCTCGCCTCTGCATCCTCGCGCAGCCCGTCGCCAGGCACGTCAACAGGCCGCCCAGCGACCTCGTCCGCCCGGTCGCTTGAGCATCATGCCTCGCCACCATCTCAACCTCTGCTCGTCCATGGTCGCCCCGTTCCCCAAATCACCTCCTCCCCGTCGCTGTTCTCCGTGCCGCTACGGAGCTCCTCCGACTCCGCCATGGCCGTCGAGTTCCTGTTCTCGCCGTCTCCCTCGTCGACCTCCGACGCTCCTGCCTACGGGTCTCCTTCCACCGTCGTGGTGCCGCACCGCCTCACCAACCGTCGGCCGCCTCTCCGGCCTGCGCCGGCGCCGCCGGGCTCCATCTCCTGACGCTCGTCTCCAGCGCCGCCCTCTGCGCCTCCCGCGAGCTCTGCGGCCGCTTCCCGTCGCCAGCGCGCACCCCCCCCCCGCGTCATCTCCATCTCCTGAGCCGCCGGCGGCCGTCCTCCACAGCGGCGTAGTACCGCTGCCCCGAGCGCCTCTGCCTCATCGGCACAACGCCAGTCGTCGCCGCAGCATCGTCTTCCGTGCCGGCCTCGACCTCCTGTCGTTTGCCCTGTCTCCAAGTGTGCTTGCGCGCGAGCCCAACATTGCCCAGCGATGCCCAGGCCTGCGTGCACCTGGCCACGTTTGGCATTTTCAAGCACCGGCTGATTCACCTGTTTGTTTTCATCTAGTATGGTCCGGCCTTGGTGTGATGCATGTGCTAAAGGTACAGTAATACACCGTGTTGTATATCTGCACTGCACCCATGCTAAAGGTTCCTTTGTTCATGTGTTGACGATGTGGTACTCTGTTCGTTATCTATCGACAAGATCTTCATAGACAATCGACGCCGGAGACCCAAGTTCTTCGTCATGGATCCCGGAGCCCCGAACATGTAACTGAAGACTGATCTCGCTGAACCGAACCATTTATGCGCCAAGTTCTCTTTCACGGATCCGACGCATTGGAGACCGAACCCCGATCCTGGAGCTTGAAGATCGAGCCCGAACCCCGAACCGAGATCACCGACCCTAGACCCGAACCTCATCGAACCCCATGTGTGACCCTTTTCCTCGAAGCCTATTTTATAAAGGATATATATACTTGTTGCATATTAAATTGTTCATATTTGCATACATTGTATGGGTTTGGGGGCCTTACGCCGATTCACCTTAATTAAATATGTGGACCATATGCGGGCGAATCTAGTCCAATATTGGATCCATTTAATTTTGTGTAACGAACCGGTGATATGTTTTGCCATGTTAAGACAACATTTAATTTGCGGGGTAGATAAACAACTTGAACCACTAAATATTTGCCGGGACCCCGGTTCTGATAATATTGCCTAGTTGCATCGCATCTTGCCATGTCATACATCATACATGCATCATGCCCGATATTTTGCCATCGTATTAAATATTGCATCCGGTGTTTCTTCTAGTGCTTTGCTTCTTTGCGGATTAGGACGATGAGTGGATGCGAGTATCGACAAGTTCTCCAGATATGAATCTTCGGCAGTGTTTCCCAGGCGAGCACCTCCCCCTTTCTACCTATCTTACTTTTATAGTATTTATTCCCTCCTGTTGATCTTTTGCTATCTGTGTTGCGTTGCTCTAGTTTTCGTACCCGTGATATCCCTTGTAGCCTTATATTGCCTTGGACACATCCTATTACCTGTTGTTTGGTAGATAGTTGGACTTGCGCGTCGTAGTCGCTTGCTCAAGTGCTGTTGCGTGTCGTCCAGTACTGCAGTTGTTGGAGTATTGCCGCATGTTTAATGTTGGAGATGATCATGGCTTTAATTATTGTTTAATAACTAAAATTGAAGTAGGTAAATGCAGAGGCACCGGTGGGTAATAGACAATATTTGGATTTTTAACCGCTCACTGGTGTCCCGTAGGACCCCGAGTTCTTGACACCTGTTCCGAGATCGAGCGCGCTAACCACAGGTGGGGTGTATGGGCACCCCCATCGATGATGTAGTACCTGATTCCAAGTACTGTACTAGGGGCCACAATTAGTTTGGGGCTTTATTACTATCTTGTACTTATGCCATGCTTTACTGCTTTATTTAAATTGTGCGAGGTACTGCACTTGTACTGTTTAGGTAAGCGGAGTGTTTTCGCGGGTATCGACAAGTCCAGTCACACTTTCGGGTTCCCAGTCGTTTACAGCCATTGACGCAAACCCTGAGTCCGTCTCGGAGACCGACCGACTTCGTTGCGGGTAGCTTAGTGGGGTGGCCCCCGTGCTTGCTTTGGGTCTGGGAAACGTCGTGTCCGAAACCCCGTCGACATACCGTTGGGTGTATGTTTTGTGATCTTGTACCTACCTGATCCGACAACAAGGGTGTAGGTGCGTGTGGAAACTTTGGTGCACCCCTGCAGGGTTAAATCTTTTCAAGAAGCCGTGTCCGCGGTTATGGACGACTTGGAGCACAGTTCTCGATCATAGACAACTATAACTAAAGTTTACTGCTATAATTTGACTTGTATCCGATATGACTAGTAATCAACTTCACTGCAACGGAATGGCTAAATAAAAGGACCAACAACTGCTGGGTTTGGGATATCTCATGCTAATTGTATCTGACTAGTAAGTGTTGCAACTACAACAGAATGGTTAACTAAAAGTGCCCACTGCTTATTATATCAGGATGATCATCTATACCTGACTAGTAATTGATGCAACGATAACCGAATAAATAAAACTACCAACGGTGTGAGTTCCTCGGTTGACTTCCTCGTTTGGTCTCGAGGGGGAAACACCAGGATGGGTATGTTTGGAGGTAGTATCAGGTTGGTTCCGAATAGGTCTTTCTTACCCCTCTCTGATATCCGCCAGTTGTATCGAGTCTCTATAGGTTGTTTAGTGCATGCTGCGCTGCCGCTTCAGTCCACCATACCTATGTAGGCGAGGACCGCAAATTCTAGCCTCGCCGTGTACTGGCCTCAGTACTGACTTCTCTCCCTTTTTCCTTTGCCCTTTGTCGGCACCCCTTTGGTTTAAGAAGGTTTTGAGATCGACGTCGTTAGCAGGGTTACCCTTCCGGCTTGGCCTGGGCAGGGTTATGGACGCCATTGGTTATTCTTCAGGGCTCTTAGCCCCATTTGCATCTTGTCCGTAGCCGGACGCTGTATCGATTTCAAGGTGATTTGGATCTTTGTACTGTATATCTGTATTCTTGACTCTTTGAGTCGCTGTTGTATATATATGTTTTGTGGGTTCCATCGAGGACTATTGTGTAATGATATTACTTCGTTTTCCACCCGCACGCAAGTGCCTGGTGGGCACCTTTGAATCGTTTCTATGTGGGTTTGGCGGGAAGCGCTGAAACTTGCATAGGGCCGATTCTGAGGGTGTTACATATCCCGGCGTAGCTCTCTCTTGTTTTGTGTTTGACTAGGTCATAGGATGATGTAAAACCATGTTGGTTCACAAGTTGGGGGCACTATCCTATCGGTTTCACCTGAACTGGGAGATTCCGCCTTATACAGGTCCAGAACCTTTCGCTTCTAGGTTAGAGTGCATGCATGCGAGGGGGACACATGCAATCACCAATACCAACCTTGCACCACACTCACACACATATTCTAGGGACACATGCAAGTTTTCAAATGATTCCGACGTTCTCGTGGTCTTCCTCCGGCGAAACCCTAATCTGCGGGGCTCGGATCGTCTACCCCCTAGACATTCATCTGACAGGGATAGCCCGGCGTAGCTCTCTCTTTTTTTGTGTTTGACTAGGTTATAGGATGATGGAAAACCATGTTGGTTCACAAGTTGGGGCACTATCCTACCCGGTTTCACCGGAACGGGGATATTCCCCCTTATACAGGTCCAGATCCTTTCGCTTCTAGGTTAGAGCGCATGCATGCGAGTGGGGACACATGCAATCACCTATACCAACCTTGCACCACACTCACACACATATCCTAGGGACACATGCAAGTTTTCAGATGATTCCGACGTTCTCGTGGACTTCCTCCGGCAAAACCCTAATCTGCGGGGCTCGAATCGTCTACCCCCTAGACATTCTTCTGACAGGGGTAGCCCGGCATAGCTCTCTCTTGTTTTGTGTTTGACTAGGTCATGGGATGATGTAAAACCATGTTGGTTCACAAGTTGGGGCACTATCCTACCCGGTTCACCGGAACGGGGAGATTCCCCCTTATACAGGTCCAGATCCTTTCGCTTCTAGGTTAGAGCGCATGCATGCGAGGGGGACACATGCAATCACCTATACCAACCTTGCACCACACTCACACACATATGCCAGGGACACATGCAAGTTTTCAGATGATTCCGACGTTCTGTGGACTTCCTCCGGCGAAACCCTGATGATCTGCGGGGCTCGGATCGTCTACCCCCCTAGACATTCTTCTGATGGGGTAGCACCAGTGTAGCTCTCTCTTGTTTTGTGTTTGATTATGTCATGGGATGATGTGAAACCATGTTGGTTCACAAGTTGGGGCACTATACTACCCGGTTTTCACCTGAACGTGGAGATTCCCCCTTATACAGGTCCAGAACCTTTCGCTTCTAGGTTAGAGCGCATGCATGCGAGGGGACACATGCAATCACCAATACCAACCTAGCACCACACTCACACGCACATGCTAGGGAACATGCAAGTTTTACTTATTCCACGTTCTACTAAGTCTTCCTGTCGGCGAAACCCTGATCTGCGGGCCTTGGATCATCTAGCCCCCTCGACATTCTTCTGACAGGGTAGCCCGGCGTAGCTCTCTCTTGTTTTGTGTTTGACTAGGTCATAGGATGATGTAAACCATGTTGTTCACATTTGGGGCGCTATCCTAGGTTTCACCTGAACATATTCCCCCTTTGGTACAGAATTTCGCTTTCAGGTTAGCAGCGCGCATGTCAAACAAGGGGGACACATTGCACAAGCACATATACAAACCTTTTACCACACTACACACATATGCTATGGACAATGCATAGTTTTCAGATTGATTCCGATCGTTCTCGTTTGTCTTCCTCCGGCGAAACATAATCTGCGGGGCTCGGATCGTCTACCCCCTAGACATTCTTCTGACAGGGGTAGCACTGCATAGCTCTCTCTTATTTTTTACATGATTATTTCATGGGTATGATCTGAAATCTTGGTTCAAGTTGGGCACTATACTACCCTGTATTCACCGTAATGGGGATTGATCCCCCATTATAAATCTAGAACCTTCTCTTGCTACTTATGGGCATGCAATGCGAAAGGGACAATGCAAGCATTGATGCAGCAAAAGTAGTTAATTTTAGTATGTTAACATAGCACACACTTTTCATGCATGAACATGGGATAGTTTGATCATGTACCAGTCTACATGTTTCTTCCTAGATAAATGAATACAGATATGATTTGAGCAATAATAAGATTATCTCCATAGGCAATTCATGATGTACGTACATTTAAAGTCTATTGAAAAATGAAAAATAATTACATAATGTGCACCTCTAGCAATATACAAACTCCAAGTTAGCGTGTGCTATACATATATTTGAAATAACCCATCATACCTACAGAAAAAAATAATTGTGATAAAGATCTGAACTGTCCATTTAATAATATATCAGAACCCGTTAATTAACTAGATCGACACAATGACTTGCAATTACCTCCAGATAAAGTGTAGCTTTTAGTGGCCTCAAATCAAGCCAAGATACAAATAGACTTCCACTCCCTTTGTTTACAAGACAAATATCCAGCTATTCAACATGAGTACACAACTATGACGTCGATCCAATTAACTTTACCTGCATAACTGAAGTTAATTTAAGCCAGGTACAGGTCAAATACGGGAGGTCTACTCAAGATATGGATTTCTATCACTAGCATGGTGACATACATTTCGGTGGCATTTATGTGCTTCTCACTGTTTATTTTCTAAAAAGACATAGTTAACTTAAGCCAGGTACAGGTCAAATACGGGAGGTCTCCTCAAGATATGGATTTCTATCACTAGCATGGTGACATACATTTCGGTGGCATTTATGTACTTCTCACTGTTTATTTTCTAAAAAGACAGTAGTAAGAAAATAAGAACGAGGGAAAATGCACCTATATAATCAGGCTAGCCAGGGATAAACTTGAATGTGTAGAATAGGAGAGCTACCGCGGATAAACTCATTCTTATAGTTCACTCTTTTGACCATATACTTGTTGCAAACTTAACTACTCTTTGTCATCAACATAATGACATGATGCATAAAATTATTAAGGTGGTCCTAACAAATCTTACAAGTGGCTCATAATGGTATAATTTAGGAATAATAAGGTACCATTATTGCTGACATAGTCTAGTTAACAAATTTCACAATTGGCATAATGTAGATAGACCCTGATTCTACACCAAGATTTTGTGTTGTGCCAATAGCTTAATTAAGTTGGAGCCCCGAAGTTGCACGGCAATAGAAGTTCACTAGCCAAGACAAGGGTGCACGACAATAGAAGTTCACACACAAATTTCTTCTAATCTGCTCAAGTAAACCTCAATTACTTCTCCTTTTGAATCTTCAGGAAATAAGTCCGGTTTCTGAAAGCTGCAGGACGAAATAGGTCATTAACCCAAATATGTACAGATTATCAGTTGCAAATAAACCATACTAATCGTTTTGGGTTCTTTCTGACCAGTTAATTAATTAGTCAGAACACTACGCATGAAGACCAGACTAAATTTGGCACTAGCGTGAGTGAGGTGAGAGTCACTTCCT
Source organism: Avena atlantica (assembly GCA_910589765.1). Classification (NCBI taxonomy): domain Eukaryota; kingdom Viridiplantae; phylum Streptophyta; class Magnoliopsida; order Poales; family Poaceae; genus Avena; species Avena atlantica. The sequence goes on along the minus strand of OU342738.1, from coordinate 194,399,393 downwards.
TTACTAAATAATTTCCTCGCTCATTTCAGCCTTCACGGTCATGGCTATTCCTGGTATCCACTTGTGACATGCCCGGCAGTGAACCACTAATAGTAGGGGCAGACAATTACGAACCTGTGATGATGGCCGTGGGATGGTTGGCGTCGCCGCCGGCAGCGACCTCCTCGGCGATAGATGCGGAGATGAATCCGAACATCCCTCTCTGCCCCCGGGATCTAGCCCCAAATCCCCATCTATGCCTACACGGTTACCACCAACCATAAACAGGTCATGCGGCAAGGATGCAATACCAAGATTGTGAACGGGACAAGCATATGGAAAATGAGATATGGATCTGAAGGGGGAAACGAAAGAGAAGTCACACCTGGATAGACCATGGTCCGCCATGACAACTATGCTCCGTCTTGCCCCTTCTTCTTGGACCTGCGTTGCCACACCATTCAGTGTCTGCCGCCTCGTGTGGTCTCCGAGCAGCAGCAACAGCAACCTGACTCCAAGAGGCTCGGGCGAGGGTAGCCGGAGAGGAAGCTTGGCCGGCAGCTTGATCTATGGCGGCGCCCTATTTTCTCACGAGCACTAGTGCTAGGGTTGGCTGGTGGACAGAAAGACATCAGGAGTTGGGATCAGGGTGCTGAGGTGGGGGCGGATTGTAGACAGATGTGTGGGGACGTGGGGAGGTTGTGTTTAGATGCACATGTTGGCTCCGTTGCGACTTATGTGTTGTTGTAGGTCTGGTCGTGTTGTAGTGCTTGCACCACACTCACACACATATGCTAGGGACACATGCAAGTTTTCAGATGATTCCGACGTTCTCGTGGTCTTCCTCCGGCGAAACCCTGATCTGCGGGCCTCGGATCGTCTACCCCCCTAGACATTCTTCTGACAGGGGTAGCCCGGCGTAGCTCTCTCTTGTTTTGTGTTTGACTAGGTCATAGGATGATGTAAAACCATGTTGGTTCACAAGTTGGGGCACTATCATACCCGGTTTCACCTGAACGGGGAGATTCCCCTTATACAGGTCCAGAACCTTTCGCTTCTAGGTTAGAGCGCATGCATGCGAGGGGGACACATGCAATCACCTATACCAACCTTGCACCACACTCACACACATATGCTAGTGACACATGCAAGTTTTAAGATGATTCCGATGTTCTCGTGGTCTTCCTCCGGCAAAACCCTAATCTGCGGGGCTCGAATCGTCTACCCCCTAGACATTCTTCTGACAGGGGTAGCCCGGCATAGCTCTCTCTTGTTTTGTGTTTGACTAGGTCATGGGATGATGTAAAACCATGTTGGTTCACAAGTTGGGGCACTATCCTACCCGGTTCACCGGAACGGGGAGATTCCCCCTTATACAGGTCCAGATCCTTTCGCTTCTAGGTTAGAGCGCATGCATGCGAGTGGGGACACATGCAATCACCTATACCAACCTTGCACCACACTCACACACATATTCTAGGGACACATGCAAGTTTTCAGATGATTCCGACGTTCTGGTGGACTTCCTCCGGCGAAACCCTGATGATCTGCGGGGCTCGGATCGTCTAAGCCCTAGACATTCTTCTGATGGGGGTAGCCCAGCGTAGCTCTCTCTTGTTTTGTGTTTGATTATGTAATGGGATGATATGAAACCATGTTGGTTGACAAGTTGGGGCACTATACGGCCTGGTTTCACCTGAACGGGGTAATTCCCCCTTTTACAGGTCCAGAACCTTTCGCTTCTAGGTTAGAGCGCATGCATGCGAGGGGGACACATGCAATCACCTATACCAACCTTGCACCACACTCACACGCACATGCTAGGGACACATGCAAGTTTTTATCTTATTCCGACGTTCTCGTGGTCTTCCTCCGGCGAAACCCTGATCTGCGGGCCTCGGATCGTCTAGCCCCCTAGACATTCTTCTGACAGGGGTAGCCCGGCGTAGCTCTCTCTTGTTTTGTGTTTGACTAGGTCATAGGATGATGTAAAACCATGTTGGTTCACAAGTTGGGGCGCTATCCTACCCGGTTTCACCTGAACGGGGTGATTCCCCCTTTTACAGGTCCATAACCTTTCGCTTCTAGGTTAGAGCGCATGCATGCAAGGGGGACACATGCAATCACCTATGCCAACCTTGCACCACCCTCACACACATATGCTAGGGACACATGCAAGTTTTCAGATGATTCCGACGTTCTCGTTGTCTTCCTCCGGCGAAACCCTAATCTGCGGGTCTCGGATCGTCTACCCCCCTAGACATTCTTCTGACAGGGGTAGCACGGCATAGCTCTCTCTTGTTTTGTGTTTGATTATGTCATGGGATGATGTGAAACCATGTTGGTTCACAAGTTGGGGCACTATACTACCCTGTTTCACCGTAATGGGAGATTCCCCCATATACAGGTCTAGAACCTTCGCTTCTAGGTTAGAGCGCATGCATGCGAGGGGGGACACATGCAAGCACCCGCAGACTAGTAGTTATTTTTTGTATGTTCCAACATAGCACCACACTTTTCATGCATGTTCTAGGGCACATGCATGCATGTCCTTGAGGTACTCAAAATTGAGAACAATCTATAAAGGATGTCAAGCAACAAATTTCAGACTTTGTCGTGAAATCCTCTCATCTTGGTCTTTTGATTGACCCAAAGAGTGACCTTGAAAGATTCAAAAGTAGTCCAACAGCTTGCTTGGTTTTGTTGGTCAGCTCTACCGAGAGGGGAAATTCTACTCTTGACGATTGGTTGAGGATTGTTTCTCAAAGTTTGTGACTAGGCACCCACCTAATGGAAATGAACTTCAACATCCTCCAGAACCTTATGGTCTAGTGCAAACTTCATATTTCCATGGTCTCAATACTTATGAAGAGCTGGTACATGCTATATCTACAAGAGAAACTATCGTCCGCTCCTCAAGAGGGTTGACACAACCAGTGGCGGGAGTTTCCACATATATATCCAGGATTTTACTAAGTATTAACGCATGTCTACAAAGGGGTTCACACTTGGGACTTACACATGGGACCTACCAACCTTGCACCACACTCACACACATATGCTAGGGACACATGCAAGTTTTTAGATGATTCTGACGTTCTCGTGGTCTTCCTCCGGCGAAACCCTGATCTGCGGGCCTTAGATCGTCTACCCCCCTAGACATTCTTCTGATGGGGGTAGACCGGCGTAGCTCTCTCTTATTTTGTGTTTGATTATGTCATGGGATGATGTGAAACCATGTTGGTTCACAAGTTGGGGCACTATACGGTCTGGTTTCACCGTAATGGGGAAATTCCCCCTTATACAGGTCCAGAACATTCGCTTCTAGGTTAGAGCGGATGCATGCGAGGGGGGACACATGCAATCACATATACCAACCTGGCACCACACTCACACACATATGCTAGGGACACATGCAAGTTTTCATTTGATTCCGACGTTCTCCTGGTCTTCCTCCGATGAAACCCTGATCCGCGGGCCTCGGATCGTCTACCCCCCTAGACATTCTTCTGACAGGCGTAGCCCGACATAGCTCTCTCTTGTTTTGTGTTTTACTAGGTCATAGGATGATGTAAAACCATGTTGGTTCACAAGTTGGGGCACTATCCTACCCGGTTTCACCTGAACAAGGAGATTCCCCCTTATACAGGTCTAGAACCTTTCGCTTCTAGGTTAGAGCACATGCATGCGAGGGGGACACATGCAATCACCTATACCAACCTTGCACCACACTCACACACATATTCTAGGGACACATGCAAGCTTTCAGATGATTCCGACGTTCTCGTGGTCTTCCTCCGGCGAAACCCTAATCTGCGGGGCTCGGATCATCTACCCCCCTAGACATTCTTCTGACAGGGGTAGCCCGACGTAGCTCTCTCTTGTTTTGTGTTTGACTAGGTCATAGGATGATGTAAAACCATGTTGGTTCACAAGTTGGGGCACTATCCTACCCGGTTTGACCAGAACGGGGAGATTCCCCCTTATACAGGTCCAGATCCTTACGTTTATAGGTTAGAGCGCATGCATGCGAGTGGGGACACATGCAATCACCTATAACAACCTTGCACCACACTCACACACATATGCTTGGGACACATGCAAGTTTTCAGATGATTCCGACGTTCTCGTGGACTTCCTCCGGCGAAACTCTGATGATCTGCGGGCCTCGGATCGTCTACCCCCCCCCCCCCAGACATTCTTCTCATGGGGGTAGCCCGGCGTAACTCTCTCTTGTTTTGTGTTTGATTATGTCATGGGATGATGTGAAGCCATGTTGGTTCACAAGTTGGGGCACTATACGGCCCGGTTTCACCGTAACAGGGAGATTCCCCCTTATACAGGTCAAGAACCATCGCTTCTAGGTTAGAGTGCATGCATGTGAGGGGGGACACATGCAAGCACATATACCAACCTTGCACCATACTCACACGCATATACTAGGGACACATGCAAGTTTTCATCTGATTCCGACGTTCTCGTGGTCTTCCTCCGGCGAAACCCTGATCTGCGGGCCTCGGATCGTCTACCTCACTAGACATTCTTCTGACAGTGGTAGCCCGACGTAGATCTCTCTTGTTTTGTGTTTCACTAGGTCATAGGATGATGTAAAATCATGTTGGTTCACAAGTTGGGGCACTATGCTACCCGGTTTCACCCCAACAGGGAGATTCCCCCTTATACAGGTCCAGGACATTTCGCTTCTAGGTTAGAGCGCATGCATGCGAGGGGGACACATGCAATCACCTATATAATCAGGCTAGCCAGGGATAAATTTGAATGTGTAGAATAGGAGAGCTACCGCGGATAAACTCATTCTTATAGTTCACTCTTTTGACCATATACTTGTTGCAAACTTAACTACTCTTTGTCATCAACATAATGACATGATGCATAAAATTATTAAGGTGGTCCTAACAAATCTTACAAGTGGCTCATAATGGTATAATTTAGGAATAATAAGGTACCATTATTGCTGACATAGTCTAGTTAACAAATTTCACAATTGGCATAATGTAGATAGACCCTGATTCTACACCAAGATTTTGTGTTGTGCCAATAGCTTAATTAAGTTGGAGCCCCGAAGTTGCACGGCAATAGAAGTTCACTAGCCAAGACAAGGGTGCACGACAATAGAAGTTCACACACAAATTTCTTCTAATCTGCTCAAGTAAACCTCAATTACTTCTCCTTTTGAATCTTCAGGAAATAAGTCCGGTTTCTGAAAGCTGCAGGACGAAATAGGTCATTAACCCAAATATGTACAGATTATCAGTTGCAAATAAACCATACTAATCGTTTTGGGTTCTTTCTGACCAGTTAATTAATTAGTCAGAACAGTACGCATGAAGACCAGACTAAATTTGGCACTAGCGTGAGTGAGGTGAGAGTCACTTCCTTTACTAAATAATTTCCTCGCTCATTTCAGCCTTCACGGTCATGGCTATTCCTGGTATCCACTTGTGACATGCCCGGCAGTGAACCACTAATAGTAGGGGCAGACAATTACGAACCTGTGATGATGGCCGTGGGATGGTTGGCGTCGCCGCCGGCAGCGACCTCCTCGGCGATAGATGCGGAGATGAATCCGAACATCCCTCTCTGCCCCCGGGATCTAGCCCCAAATCCCCATCTATGCCTACACGGTTACCACCAACCATAAACAGGTCATGCGGCAAGGATGCAATACCAAGATTGTGAACGGGACAAGCATATGGAAAATGAGATATGGATCTGAAAGGGGAAACGAAAGAGAAGTCACACCTGGATAGACCATGGTCCGCCATGACAACTATGCTCCGTCTTGCCCCTTCTTCTTGGACCTGCGTTGCCACACCATTCAGTGTCTGCCGCCTCGTGTGGTCTCCGAGCAGCAGCAACAGCAACCTGACTCCAAGAGGCTCGGGCGAAGGTAGCAGGAGAGGAAGCTTGGCCGGCAGCTTGATCTATGGCGGCGCCCTATTTTCTCACGAGCACTAGTGCTAGGGTTGGCTGGTGGACAGAAAACATCGGGAGTTGGGATCAGGGTGCTGAGGTGGGGGCGGATTGTAGACAGATGTGTGGGGACGTGGGGAGGTTGTGTTTAGATGCACATGTTGGCTCCGTTGCGACTTATGTGTTGTTGTAGGTCTGGTCGTGTTGTAGTGCTTGCACCACACTCACACACATATGCTAGGGACACATGCAAGTTTTCAGATGATTCCGACGTTCTCGTGGTCTTCCTCCGGCAAAACCCTGATCTGCGGGCCTCGGATCGTCTACCCCCCTAGACATTCTTCTGACAGGGGTAGCCCGGCGTAGCTCTCTCTTGTTTTGTGTTTGACTAGGTCATAGGATGATGTAAAACCATGTTGGTTCACAAGTTGGGGCACTATCATACCCGGTTTCACCTGAACGGGGAGATTCCCCTTATACAGGTCCAGAACCTTTCGCTTCTAGGTTAGAGCGCATGCATGCGAGGGGGACACATGCAATCACCTATACCAACCTTGCACCACACTCACACACATATGCTAGTGACACATGCAAGCTTTCAGATGATTCCGACGTTCTCGTGGTCTTCCTCCGGCAAAACCCTAATCTGCGGGGCTCGAATCGTCTACCCCTAGACATTCTTCTGACAGGGGTAGCCCGGCATAGCTCTCTCTTGTTTTGTGTTTGACTAGGTCATGGCATGATGTAAAACCATGTTGGTTCACAAGTTGGGGCACTATCCTACCCGGTTCACCGGAACGGGGAGATTCCCCCTTATACAGGTCCAGATCCTTTCGCTTCTAGGTTAGAGCGCATGCATGCGAGTGGCGACACATGCAATCACCTATACCAACCTTGCACCACACTCACACACATATGCTAGGGACACATGCAAGTTTTCAGATGATTCCGACGTTCTGGTGGACTTCCTCCGGCGAAACCCTGATGATCTGCGGGGCTCGGATCGTCTAAGCCCTAGACATTCTTCTGATGGGGGTAGCCCAGCGTAGCTCTCTCTTGTTTTGTGTTTGATTATGTCATGGGATGATGTGAAACCATGTTGGTTGACAAGTTGGGGCACTATACGGCCTGGTTTCACCTGAACGGGCTGATTCCCCCTTTTACAGGTCCAGAACCTTTCGCTTCTAGGTTAGAGCGCATGCATGCGAGGGGGACACATGCAATCACCTATACCAACCTTGCACCACACTCACACGCACATGCTAGGGACACATGCAAGTTTTTATCTTATTCCGACGTTCTCGTGGTCTTCCTCCGGCGAAACCCTGATCTGCGGGCCTCGGATCGTCTAGCCCCCTAGACATTCTTCTGACAGGGGTAGCCCGGCGTAGCTCTCTCTTGTTTTGTGTTTGACTAGGTCATAGGATGATGTAAAACCATGTTGGTTCACAAGTTGGGGCGCTATCCTACCCGGTTTCACCTGAACGGGGTGATTCCCCCTTTTACAGGTCCATAACCTTTCGCTTCTAGGTTAGAGCGCATGCATGCAAGGGGGACACATGCAATCACCTATGCCAACCTTTCACCACACTCACACACATATGCTAGGGACACATGCAAGTTTTCAGATGATTCCGACGTTCTCGTTGTCTTCCTCCGGCGAAACCCTAATCTGCGGGTCTCGGATCGTCTACCCCCCTAGACATTCTTCTGACAGGGGTAGCACGGCATAGCTCTCTCTTGTTTTGTGTTTGATTATGTCATGGGATGATGTGAAACCATGTTGGTTCACAAGTTGGGGCACTATACTACCCTGTTTCACCGTAATGGGGAGATTCCCCCATATACAGGTCTAGAACCTTCGCTTCTAGGTTAGAGCGCATGCATGCGAGGGGGGACACATGCAAGCACCCGCAGACTAGTAGTTAATTTTTGTATGTTCCAACATAGCACCACACTTTTCATGCATGTTCTAGGGCACATGCATGCATGTCCTTGAGGTACTCAAAATTGAGAACAATCTATAAAGGATGTCAAGCAACAAATTTCAGACTTTGTCATGAAATCCTCTCATCTTGGTCTTTTGATTGACCCAAAGAGTGACCTTGAAAGATTCAAAAGTAGTCCAACAGCTTGCTTGGTTTTGTTGGTCAGCTCTACCGAGAGGGGAAATTCTACTCTTGACGATTGGTTGAGGATTGTTTCTCAAAGTTTGTGACTAGGCACCCACCTAATGGAAATGAACTTCAACATCCTCCAGAACCTTATGGTCTAGTGCAAACTTCATATTTCCATGGTCTCAATACTTATGAAGAGCTGGTACATGCTATATCTACAAGAGAAACTATCGTCCGTTCCTCAAGAGGGTTAACACAACCAGTGGCGGGAGTTTCCACATATATATCCAGGATTTTACTAAGTATTAACGCATGTCTACAAAGGGGGTCACACTTGGGACTTACACATGGGACCTACCAACCTTGCACCACACTCACACACATATGCTAGGGACACATGCAAGTTTTTAGATGATTCTGACGTTCTCGTGGTCTTCCTCCGGCGAAACCCTGATCTGCGGGCCTTAGATCGTCTACCCCCCTAGACATTCTTCTGATGGGGGTAGACCGGCGTAGCTCTCTCTTATTTTGTGTTTGATTATGTCATGGGATGATGTGAAACCATGTTGGTTCACAAGTTGGGGCACTATACGGTCTGGTTTCACCGTAATGGGGAAATTCCCCCTTTTACAGGTCCAGAACATTCGCTTCTAGGTTAGAGCGGATGCATGCGAGGGGGGACACATGCAATCACATATACCAACCTGGCACCACACTCACACACATATGCTAGGGACACATGCAAGTTTTCATTTGATTCCGACGTTCTCCTGGTCTTCCTCCGGTGAAACCCTGATCCGCGGGCCTCGGATCGTCTACCCCCCTAGACATTCTTCTGACAGGCGTAGCCCGACATAGCTCTCTCTTGTTTTGTGTTTGACTAGGTCATAGGATGATGTAAAACCATGTTGGTTCACAAGTTGGGGCACTATCCTACCCGGTTTCACCTGAACGAGGAGATTCCCCCTTATATAGGTCTAGAACCTTTCGCTTCTAGGTTAGAGCACATGCATGCGAGGGGGACACATGCAATCACCTATACCAACCTTGCACCACACTCACACACATATTCTAGGGACACATGCAAGCTTTCAGATGATTCCGACGTTCTCGTGGTCTTCCTCCGGCGAAACCCTAATCTGCGGGGCTCGGATCATCTACCCCCCTAGACATTCTTCTGACAGGGGTAGCCCGACATAGCTCTCTCTTGTTTTGTGTTTGACTAGGTCATAGGATGATGTAAAACCATGTTGGTTCACAAGTTGGGGCACTATCCTACCCGGTTTGACCGGAACGGGGAGATTCCCCCTTATACAGGTCCAGATCCTTACGTTTATAGGTTAGAGCGCATGCATGCGAGTGGGGACACATGCAATCACCTATAACAACCTTGCACCACACTCACACACATATGCTTGGGACACATGCAAGTTTTCAGATGATTCCGACGTTCTCGTGGACTTCCTCCGGCGAAACTCTGATGATCTGCGGGCCTCGGATCGTCTACCCCCCCAGACATTCTTCTCATGGGGGTAGCCCGGCGTAACTCTCTCTTGTTTTGTGTTTGATTATGTCATGGGATGATGTGAAGCCATGTTGGTTCACAAGTTGGGGCACTATACGGCCCGGTTTCACCGTAACAGGGAGATTCCCCCTTATACAGGTCAAGAACCATCGCTTCTAGGTTAGAGTGCATGCATGTGAGGGGGGACACATGCAAGCACATATACCAACCTTGCACCATACTCACACGCATATGCTAGGGACACATGCAAGTTTTCATCTGATTCCGACGTTCTCGTGGTCTTCCTCCGGCGAAACCCTGATCTGCGGGCCTCGGATCGTCTACCTCACTAGACATTCTTCTGACAGTGGTAGCCCGACGTAGCTCTCTCTTGTTTTGTGTTTCACTAGGTCATAGGATGATGTAAAATCATGTTGGTTCACAAGTTGGGGCACTATGCTACCCGGTTTCACCCCAACGGGGAGATTCCCCCTTATACAGGTCCAGGACATTTCGCTTCTAGGTTAGAGCGCATGCATGCGAGGGGGACACATGCAATCACCTATAACAACCTTGCACCACACTCACACAGATATGCTAGGGACACATGCAAGTTTTCAGATGATTCCGAAGTTTTCGCGGACTTCCTCTTGCGAAACCCTTATGATCTGTGGGGCTTGGATCGTCTACCCCCCTAGACATTCTTCAGATGAGGGTAGCCCGGCGTAGCTCTCTCTTTTTTTGTGTTTGATTATGTCATGGGATGATGTGAAACCATGTTGGTTCACAAGTTGGGGCACTATACGGCCCGGTTTCACCGTAACGGGGAGATTCCCCCTTATACAGGTCCAGAACCTTCTCTTCTAGGTTAGAGCGCTTGCATGCGAGGGGGGACACATGCAAGAACATATACCAACCTTGTACCACACTCACACGCATATGCTAGGGACACATGCAAGTTTTCGTCTGATTCCGACGTTCTCGTGGTCTTCCTCCGGCGAAACCCTGATCTGCGGGCCTCGGATCGTCTACCCCCTAGACATTCTTCTGACACGGGTAGCCCGACGTAGATCTCTCTTGTTTTGTGTTTGACTAGGTCATAGGATGATGTAAAACCATGTTGGTTCACAAGTTGGGGCACTACCCTACCCGGTTTCACCTGAACGGGGACATTCCCCCTTATACAGGTCCGGAACCTTTCGCTTCTAGGTTAGAGCGCATGCATGCGATGGGGACACATGCAATCACTTATACCAACCTTGCACCACACTCACACACATATGCTAGGGACACATGCAAGTTTTTAGATGATTCCGACGTTCTCGTGGTCTTCCTCGATCGAAACCCTAATCCGCGGGGCTCGGATCGTCTACCCCCTAGAAATTCTTCTGACAGGGGTAGCCCGGCGTAGCTCTCTATTGTTTTGTGTTTGATTATGTCATGGGATGATGTGAAACCATGTTGGTTCACAAGTTGGGGAACTATACTACCCGGTTTCACCGTAATGGGGAGATTCCCCCATATACAGGTCCAGAACCTTCGCTTCTAGGTTAGAGCGCATGCATGCGAGGGGGGACACATGCAAGCACCCGCAGACTAGTAGTTAATTTTTGTATGTTCCAACATAGCACCACACTTTTCATGCATGTGCTAGGGCACATGTATGCATGTCCTTGAGGTACTCAAAATTGAGAACAATCTATAAAGGATGTCAAACATAAAATTTCAGACTTTGTCGTGAAATCCTCTCATCTTGGTCTTTTGATTGACCCAAATATTGACCTTGAAAGATTCAAAAGTAGTCCAACAGCTTTCTTGGTTTTGTTGGCCAGCTCTACCGTGCGGGGAAATTCTACTCTTGACGATTGGTTGAGGATTGTTTCTCAAAGTTTGTGACTAGGCACCCATCTAATGGAAATGATGTTCAGCATCCTCCAGAAGCTTATGGTCTAGTGCAAAGTTCATATTTCCATGGTCTCAATCCTTATGAAGAGCTGGTACATGCTATATCTACAAGAGAAACTATCGTCCGCTCCTCAAGAGGGTTGACAGAACCAGTGGCGGGAGTTTCCACGTATATATCCAGGATTTTACTAAATATTAACGCATGTCTACAAAGGGGGTCACACTTGGGACTTACACATGGGACCTACTAACCTTGCACCACACTCACACACATATGCTAGGGACACATGCAAGTTTTCAGATGATTCCGACGTTCTCGTGGTCTTCCTCCGGCGAAACCCTGATCTGCGGGCCTCGGATCGTCTACCCCCCTAGACATTCGTCTGATGGGGGTAGCCCGGCGTATCTCTCTCTTGTTTTGTGTTTGATTATGTCATGGGATGATGTGAAACCATGTTGGTTCACAAGTTGGGGCACTATACGGTCTGATTTCACCGTAATGGGGAGATTCCCCATTATACAGGTCCAGAACCTTCGCTTCTAGGTTAGAGCGCATGTATGCGAGGGGGGACACATGCAAGAACATATACCAACCTGGCACCACACTCACACACATATGCTAGGGACACACGCAAGTTTTCATCAGATTCCGACGTTGTCGTGGTCTTCCTCCGGCGAAACCCTGATCTGCGGGCCTCAGATCGTCTACCCACCTAGACATTCTTCTGACAGGGGTAGCCCGGCGTAGCTCTCTCTTGTTTTGTGTTTGACTAGGTCATAGGATGATTTAAAACCATGTTGGTTCACAAGTTGGGGCACTATCCTACCCGGTTTCACCTGAACGGGGAGATCCCCCCTTATACAGGTCCAGAACCTTTCGCTTCTAGGTTAGAGCTCATGCATGCGAGGGGGACACATTCAATCACCTATACCAACCTTGCACCATACTCACACACATATGCTAGGGACACATGCAATTTTTCAAATGATTCCGACGTTCTCGTGGTCTTCCTCCATCGAAACCCAAATCTGCGGGGCTTGGATCGTCTACCCCCCTAGACATTCTTCTGACAGGGGTATCCCGGCGTAGCTCTCTCTTGTTTTGTGTTTGACTAGGTCATAGGATGATGTAAAACCATGTTGGTTCACAAGTTGGGGCACTATCCTACCCGGTTTCACCGGAACAGGGACATTCCCCCTTATACAGGTCCAGATCCTTTCGCTTCTAAGTTAGAGCGCATGCATGCAAGTGGGGACACATGCAATCACCTATACCAACTTTGCACCACACTCACACACATATGCTAGGGACACATGCAAGTTTTCAGATGATTCCGACGTTCTCGTGGACTTCCTCCGGTGAAACCCTTATGATCTACGGGGCTCGGATCGTCTACCCCCCTAGACATTCTTCTGATGGGGATAGCCCGGCGTATCTCTCTCTTGTTTTGTGTTTGATTATGTCATGGGATGATGTGAAACCATGTTGGTTCACAAGTTGGGGCCCTATACGGCCCGGTTTCACCGTAACGGGGAGATTCCCCCTTATACAGGTCCAAAACCTTTCGCTTCTAGGTTAGAGCGCATGCATACGACGGGGGACACATGCGAGCACATATACCAACCTTGCACCACACTCACACACATATGCTAGGGACACATGCAGGTTTTTAGATGATTCCGACGTTCTCGTGGTCTTCCTCCGGCGAAACCCTAATCTGCGGGGCTCGGATCGTCTACCCCCCTAGACATTCTTCTGACAGGGGTAGCCCGACGTAGCTCTCTCTTGTTTTGTGTTTGACTAGGTCATAGCATGATGTAAAACCATGTTGGTTCACGAGTTGGGGTACTATCCTACCCGGTTTCACCGGAACAGGGAGATTCCCCCTTATACAGGTCCAGATCCTTTCGCTTCTAGGTTAGAGCGCATGCATGCGAGTGGGGACACATGAAATCACCTATACCAACCTTGCACCACACTCACACACATATGCTAGGGACACATGCAAGTTTTCACATGATTCCGACGTTCTCGTGGACTTCCTCCGGCGAAACCCTGATGATCTACGGGGCTCGGATCGTCTACCCCCCTAGACATTCTTTTGACATGGGTAGGCCAGCGTAGCTCTCTCTTGTTTTGTGTTTGATTATGTCATGGGATGATGTGAAACCATGTTGGTTCACAAGTTGGGGCACTATACGGCCCGGTTTCACCGTAACGGGGAGATCCCCCCTTATACAGGTCAAAACCTTCGCTTCTAGGTTAGAGCGCATGCATGCGAGGGTGGACACATGCAAGCACATATACCAACCTGGCACCACACTCACACACATATGCTAGGGACACACGCAAGTTTTCATCTGATTCCGACGTTATCGTGGTCTTCCTCCGGCGAAACCCTGATCTGCGGGCCTCAGATCGTCTACCCCCCTAGACACTCTTCTGAAAGGGGTAGCCCGACGTAGCTCTCTTGTTTTGTGTTTGACTAGGTCATAGGATGATGTAACACCATGTTGGTTCACAAGTTGGGGCACTATCCTACCCGGTTTAACCTAAACGGGGAGATTCCCCCTTATACAGGTCTAGAACCTTTCGCTTCTAGGTTAGAGCGCATGCATGCGAGGGGGACACATGCAATCACCTATACCAACCTTGCACCAAACTCACACACATATGCTAGGGACACATGCAAGTTTTCAGATGATTCCGACGTTCTCGTGGTCTTCCTCCGGTGAAACCCTAATCTTCGGGGCTCGGATCGTCTACCCCCCTAGACATTCTTCTGACAGGGGTAGCCCGGCGTATCTCTCTCTTGTTTTGTGCTTGACTAGGTCATAGGATGATGTAAAACTATGTTGGTTCACAAGTTGGGGAACTATCCTACCTGGTTTCACCGGAAAGGGGAGATTCCCCCTTATACAGGTCCAGATCCTTTCGCTTCTAGGTTAGAGTGCATGCATGCGAGTGGGGACACATGCAATCACCTATACCAACCTTGCACCACACTCACACACATATGCTAGGGACACATGCAAGTTTTCAGATGATTCCAACGTTCTCGTGGACTTCCTCCGGCAAAACCCTGATGATCTGCGGGCCTCGGATCGTCTACCCTCCTAGACATTCTTCTGATGGGGGTAGCCCGGCGTAGCTCTCTCTTGTTTTGTGTTTGATTATGTCATGGGATTATGTGAAACCATGTTGGTTCACAAGTTGGGGCACTATACGGTCTGGTTTCACCGTAACGGGGAAATTCCCCCTTATACAGGTCCAGAACATTCGCTTCTAGGTTAGAGCGCATGCATGCGAGGGGGGACACATGCAAGCACATATACCAACCTGGCACCACACTCACACACATATGCTAGGGACACATGCAAGTTTTCATCTGATTCCGACGTTCTCGTGGTCTTCCTCCGGCGAAACCCTGATCTACGGGCCTCGGATCGTTTACCCCCCTAGACATTCTTCTGATAGGGTAGCCTGTGGCATCCCGCAAAAACCACTACTAGAAAATCGCGTTATTTTGTGCATTGCATCATCATGACCGCATGCTCATGTCATCATGCCACCTTGCATTTGAGCATCATCATCATCTTGCATGGTTTGTTTAAAAACTATTTTCGAAAAATCTGTTTTTGTTTTCTAAACGCCCCCTCCTTCACTCAAAGTAAAAACCCGGGTCTCCGGAATATTTTGTTTCGTCTACCAACGGTTTTCAAAAGCCCCATTTTAAATATTAAAACATTTATTTTATTTTTAGGGGCAGCCGTACCGGGCCGATCCAACCCAGTCGGCCACCCCCAGTACAAAACCGGACTACCTAAACCCTTTAACTACCCAATCCTATTCTACCCAGCCCCCTCCACCTCACCCCGGCCAATCGCAAACCGCCACCTCACCACTTTCCCAACTCCCTCCACTCCCATGCCGCCACATCAGCCACCCCGGACCCACCCCACTCCCTCACCCACACGCACACACACGCATCCACACACGCCCCAACACCACCTGGTCCAACCCCGTACCCCGCTCCTCACCTGGCCCCACCGATGTTTGACCGCGTCCCACCACCGTCTCCACGCTCCTCCTCGAATCCCTCGCCCGCAATCACCTCCTCGCTTGCCTTCTGCGTGCACCTGTCGCCGCCTTGCTACTCCCTCCCCTCCTGCGGGACTTCTCGGCCTCAAGCCCCCTCTCTCAACCAGGTGGAAGCGGCATGTCTCCCCGTCGCCTGACCAACCGCCGCCTCCTTTCCCTGCAACCCCGCCGCCACCGGACCCTTCGTCTCTGCCTCAGGCCACGAGCGAACTCGCACCTCCTCGCCTCTGCATCCTCGCGCAGCCCGTCGCCAGGCACGTCAGCAGGCCGCCCAGCGACCTCGTCCGCCCGGTCGCTTGAGCATCATGCCTCGCCACCATCTCAACCTCTGCTCGTCCATGGTCGCCCCGTTCCCCAAATCACCTCCTCCCCGTCGCTATTCTCCGTGCCGCTACGGAGCTCCTCCGACTCCGCCATGGCCGTCGAGTTCCTGTTCTCGCCGTCTCCCTCGTCGACCTCCGACGCTCCTGCCTACGGGTCTCCTTCCACCGTCGTGGTGCCGCACCGCCTCACCAACCGTCGGCCGCCTCTCCGGCCTGCGCCGGCGCCGCCGGGCTCCATCTCCTGACGCTCGTCTCCAGCGCCGCCCTCTGCGCCTCCCGCGAGCTCTGCGGCCGCTTCCCGTCGCCAGCGCGCACCCCCCCCCCCGCGTCATCTCCATCTCCTGAGCCGCCGGCGGCCGTCCTCCACAGCGGCGTAGTACCGCTGCCCCGAGCGCCTCTGCCTCATTGGCACAACGCCAGTCGTCGCCGCAGCATCGTCTTCCGTGCCGGCCTCGACCTCCTGTCGTTTGCCCTGTCTCCAAGTGTGCTTGCGCGCGAGCCCAACATTGCCCAGCGATGCCCAGGCCTGCGTGCACCTGGCCACGTTTGGCATTTTCAAGCACCGGCTGATTCACCTGTTTGTTTTCATCTAGTATGGTCCGGCCTTGGTGTGATGCATGTGCTAAAGGTACAGTAATACACCGTGTTGTATATCTGCACTGCACCCATGCTAAAGGTTCCTTTGTTCATGTGTTGACGATGTTGTACTCTGTTCGTTATCTATCGACAAGATCTTCATAGACAATCGACGCCGGAGACCCAAGTTCTTCGTCATGGATCCCGGAGCCCC
The DNA here is from genome assembly GCA_910589765.1 of Avena atlantica. Lineage (NCBI taxonomy): Eukaryota > Viridiplantae > Streptophyta > Magnoliopsida > Poales > Poaceae > Avena > Avena atlantica. The sequence goes on along the minus strand of OU342738.1, from coordinate 194,382,739 downwards.
GAACATGTAACTGAAGACTGATCTCGCTGAACCGAACCATTTATGCGCCAAGTTCTCTTTCACGGATCCGACGCCTTGGAGACCGAACCCCGATCCTGGAGCTTGAAGATCGAGCCCGAACCCCGAACCGAGATCACCGACCCTAGACCCGAACCTCATCGAACCCCATGTGTGACCCTTTTCCTCGAAGCCTATTTTATAAAGGATATATATACTTGTTGCATATTAAATTGTTCATATTTGCATACATTGTATGGGTTTGGGGGCCTTACGCCGATTCACCTTAATTAAATATGTGGACCATATGCGGGCGAATCTAGTCCAATATTGGATCCATTTAATTTTGTGTAACGAACCGGTGATATGTTTTGCCATGTTAAGACAACATTTAATTTGCGGGGTAGATAAACAACTTGAACCACTAAATATTTGCCGGGACCCCGGTTCTGATAATATTGCCTAGTTGCATCGCATCTTGCCATGTCATACATCATACATGCATCATGCCCGATATTTTGCCATCGTATTAAATATTGCATCCGGTGTTTCTTCTAGTGCTTTGCTTCTTTGCGGATTAGGACGATGAGTGGATGCGAGTATCGACAAGTTCTCCAGATATGAATCTTCGGCAGTGTTTCCCAGGCGAGCACCTCCCCCTTTCTACCTATCTTACTTTTATAGTATTTATTCCCTCCTGTTGATCTTTTGCTATCTGTGTTGCGTTGCTCTAGTTTTCGTACCCGTGATATCCCTTGCAGCCTTATATTGCCTTGGACACATCCTATTACCTGTTGTTTGGTAGATAGTTGGACTTGCGCGTCGTAGTCGCTTGCTCAAGTGCTGTTGCGTGTCGTCCAGTACTGCAGTTGTTGGAGTATTGCCGCATGTTTAATGTTGGAGATGATCATGGCTTTAATTATTGTTTAATAACTAAAATTGAAGTAGGTAAATGCAGAGGCACCGGTGGGTAATAGACAATATTTGGATTTTAACCGCTCACTGGTGTCCCGTAGGACCCCGAGTTCTTGACACCTGTTCCGAGATCGAGCGCGCTAACCACAGGTGGGGTGTATGGGCACCCCCATCGATGTAGTACCTGATTCCAAGTACTGTACTAGGGGCCACAATTAGTTTGGGGCTTTATTACTATCTTGTACTTATGCCATGCTTTACTGCTTTATTTAAATTGTGCGAGGTACTGCACTTGTACTGTTTAGGTAAGCGGAGTGTTTTCGCGGTATCGACAAGTCCAGTCACACTTTCGGGTTCCCAGTCGTTTACAGCCATTGACGCAAACCCTGAGTCCGTCTCGGAGACCGACCGACTTCGTTGCGGGTAGCTTAGTGGGGTGGCCCCCCGTGCTTGCTTTGGGTCTGGGAAACGTCGTGTCCGAAACCCCGTCGACATACCGTTGGGTGTATGTTTTGTGATCTTGTACCTACCTGATCCGACAACAAGGGTGTAGGTGCGTGTGGAAACTTTGGTGCACCCCTGCAGGGTTAAATCTTTTCAAGAAGCCGTGTCCGCGGTTATGGACGACTTGGAGCACAGTTCTCGATCATAGACAACTATAACTAAAGTTTACTGCTATAATTTGACTTGTATCCGATATGACTAGTAATCAGCTTCACTGCAACGGAATGGCTAAATAAAAGGACCAACAACTGCTGGGTTTGGGATATCTCATGCTAATTGTATCTGACTAGTAAGTGTTGCAACTACAACAGAATGGTTAACTAAAAGTGCCCACTGCTTATTATATCAGGATGACCATCTATACCTGACTAGTAATTGATGCAACGATAACCGAATAAATAAAACTACCAACGGTTTGAGTTCCTCGGTTGACTTCCTCGTTTGGTCTCGAGGGGGAAACACCAGGATGGGTATGTTTGGAGGTAGTATCAGGTTGGTTCCGAATAGGTCTTTCTTACCCCTCTCTGATATCCGCCAGTTGTATCGAGTCTCTATAGGTTGTTTAGTGCATGCTGCGCTGCCGCTTCAGTCCACCATACCTATGTAGGCGAGGACCGCAAATTCTAGCCTCGCCGTGTACTGGCCTCAGTACTGACTTCTCTCCCTTTTTCCTTTGCCCTTTGTCGGCACCCCTTTGGTTTAAGCAGGTTTTGAGATCGACGTCGTTAGCAGGGTTACCCTTCCGGCTTGGCCTGGGCAGGGTTATGGACGCCATTGGTTATTCTTCAGGGCTCTTAGCCCCATTTGCATCTTGTCCGTAGCCGGACGCTGTATCGATTTCAAGGTGATTTGGATCTTTGTACTGTATATCTGTATTCTTGACTCTTTGAGTCGCTGTTGTATATATATGTTTTGTGGGTTCCATCGAGGACTATTGTGTAATGATATTACTTCGTTTTCCACCCGCACGCAAGTGCCTGGTGGGCACCTTTGAATCGTTTCTATGTGGGTTTGGCGGGAAGCGCTGAAACTTGCATAGGGCCGATTCTGAGGGTGTTACATAGCCCGGCGTAGCTCTCTCTTGTTTTGTGTTTGACTAGGTCATAGGATGATGTAAAACCATGTTGGTTCACAAGTTGGGGCACTATCCTATCCGGTTTCACCTGAACGGGGAGATTCCCCCTTATACAGGTCCAGAACCTTTCGCTTCTAGGTTAGAGTGCATGCATGCGAGGGGGACACATGCAATCACCAATACCAACCTTGCACCACACTCACACACATATTCTAGGGACACATGCAAGTTTTCAAATGATTCCGACGTTCTCGTGGTCTTCCTCCGGCGAAACCCTAATCTGCGGGGCTCGGATCGTCTACCCCCCTAGACATTCATCTGACAGGGATAGCCCGGCGTAGCTCTCTCTTTTTTTGTGTTTGACTAGGTTATAGGATGATGGAAAACCATGTTGGTTCACAAGTTGGGGCACTATCCTACCCGGTTTCACCGGAACGGGGAGATTCCCCCTTATACAGGTCCAGATCCTTTCGCTTCTAGGTTAGAGCGCATGCATGCGAGTGGGGACACATGCAATCACCTATACCAACCTTGCACCACACTCACACACATATGCTAGGGACACATGCAAGTTTTCAGATGATTCCGACGTTCTCGTGGACTTCCTCCGGCGAAACCCTAATGATCCGCGTAGCTCTCTCTTGTTTTGTGTTTGATTATGTCATGGGATGATGTGAAACCATGTTGGTTCACAAGTTGGGGAACTATACGGCCCGGTTTCACCGTAACGGGGAGATCCCCCTTATACAGGTCCAGAACCTTCGCTTCTAGGTTAGAGCGCATGCATGCGAGGGGGGGACACATGCAAGCACATATACCAACCTTGCACCACACTCACACGCACATGCTAGGACACATGCAAGTTTTCATCTCATTCCGACGTTCTCGTGGTCCTCCTCCGGCGAAACCCTGATCTGCGGGCCTCGGATCGTCTACCCCCTAGACATTCTTCTGACAGGGGTAGCCCGACGTAGCTCTCTCTTGTTTTGTGTTTGACTAGGTCATAGGATGATGTAAAACCATGTTGGTTCACAAGTTGGGGCACTATCCTACCCGGTTTCACCTGAACGGGGAGATTCCCCTTATACAGGTCCAGAACCTTTCGCTTCTAGGTTAGAGCGCATGCATGCGAGGGGGACACATGCAATCACCTATACCAACCTTGCACCACACTCACACACATATGCTAGGGACACATGCAAGTTTTCAGATGATTCCGACGTTCTCGTGGTCTTCCTCCGGCGTAACCCTAATCCGTCGGGGATCGGATCGTCTACCCCCTAGACATTCTTCTGACAGGGGTAGCACGGCGTAGGTCTCTCTTGTTTTGTGTTTGATTATGTCATGGGATGATGTGAAACCATGTTGGTTCACAAGTTGGGGCACTATACTACCCGGTTTCACCGTAATGGGGAGATTCCCCCATATACAAGTCTAGAACCTTCGCTTCTAGGTTAGAGCACATGCATGCGTGGGGGGACACGTGCAAGCACCCTCAGACTAATGTTGGGGAGGTGACCCCGGATAGGGTCAGGACGGGGGAAGACAAAAGGAAGATCCCCGTCGAATTCCGAGTTAATGGCTAAATCGGCCGAATCCTGTAAAGGTCGGCCGAGGTAAGCACGAGCAGGACATTTAAGAGAGGGGTAGTACGTGACCCGTCCGATGTACTGTGTAACTCGGCCGGGTCAGCCCGAATAATATAATTGCAGGTAACGACCAAGCCGGGTTAAGCGAGACAGGGCCGAATAACATGAAGCTTGCGGGAGAAGGAGGAGCCTATAGTCAAACTCTAGTCACGGGCTAGGAAGAATCTGAGCAGAGCCAAGCACAAAGAATAAGGCGCAGAGCGACAAAAGGGCAGAAGGAGGTCACAGAGGTGACAGTCCTGGAGCCCGAGGCGTGCAGGTGGGGTTCTCTGGAACCTTGCCGTCATTAGAAGGGCGACACGGAAAGGAGGCCGCCGAATTACTATATTGGGCAAGCATATTCCTCGAATATGCTTGCCACGTCAGCCCTAGAGGAGCCAAGGCTCCCCTTTATAAGGAGAGGCTTGGACTCTGAGAAGGGGATCGACTTATTTGGGACCGTTAGGCTGGTAAAGTTCTTCTTCTCCACCGGTATACAGCTTAAGGAGCACTTGTAGCCTAAGAAAGGAGAAATAAAGATCTTTACGTTAGTCTTCTGTGTGTAGAATCAACTACATCTTCCCTCCCCAGGTCCCTCTAGCATCCATTGGCCCCATAATTTAGCCTACCCATGGCATCTACCGTGCCACCACCACGACAGTTGGCGCCCACCGTGGGGCCAGCAGCGGTGCTAGCTGGAGTCATGATCCGGACGGGAAACTTCATCCACACTGACGAGCGCGTTGTCTCTGGCTTAGTCTGGAGATTTGATCTCTGTGACTACGTCAGCGACAACGCAGGCAGCTTCAAGGGAAAAACTCCTCCGCGCAACGGCGTCTTCATCAACTTGGGCATGCACCAGATCTACGTCGGCGTCGACACCTCCGGCGTTTATCCTCACCAAGTTGTTGTTGCAGGAGAGCCCCCCTTAGCGCCGCAAACGGTCCGCGCGGAGTGCGCCCCGTCAGCAGCGTCGAGGTGATGGTCGCAGCCGGGGTGCAGGCGGGAACAACGGGCGCCGGATCAAGCAAAGATCCAACAACGGGTGTGCAGGTGGCCACCAAGCATGCAGCTCCACAGCCCACCGAGGTAATTCCTTCAGCAGCCAACCCAGCCGAGGTGCAGGAGACGACCCCAAAGGCACCAAGGATAAGAGGGCCACCTCTGGAAAGACCAGAAAACATTCTTCAGGCAACTATAGATAATCTGACCACACCTGTAGCGCCGATACTTGATCCGGCTAATGCTCAGGAAGAGTTAGAAGAGACCAGGCAAAAAGTGCTAGTAGAGGCAAAAAAAGGTGTCAGCATTGCGGGAGTCCTTAAACAGGACCCTGCGAGAATATGCTAGGGCAAACAAGCTTGACGTCGCCCCCGAGCGGGTTGACGAGTTAAGATTAACAGGGAAGAACCTCATAGATGATATCAACAAAGAGCATGATGCTCATAAGGCAGAATCAGTTGATCTAGGCTTGCCGAGGTACAGTACCCCGGCAAAGAACCTGAGGGCGGCAAATGCCGCTGCACTAGAGTTAGAAGGATTGATCGGCGAAGCCCGGCAAAAACAGCAAGAAAGAGTGAATGAGCTGGTGCGCATTGCGAACCAGCAGAATGAAGAAATGCTCAGGGCAGACCCAGCAAGGACTGGTGCCTCGCGAATGGTTCATTCGGCTGGTGCAGCACCTGCCTTATCTGTGGCAGCAGCATCCTCGCCCGAAAACAATGCGCGGAAAGACAGATCAGTAACTTCGGGAAAAAGAAATAAGCAAATTGTTCCATATGATCCGGCGATAACTGGAAAAGCAAATGAAAATAGAGGCAATGGAAGCCGAGGTAACAGTGGCGAGAGAAACCCCGGCCGTGCCGAGAAAGGCAACAGAAGCCGAGGTAATGGAGATCTTGGAAGAGCAAATCACGAGAATAATATCCCGGCTGAAGGAAGGAGAGAACCGCCACCCAATCCACAACCGAGACATGAACCTCGGCAGGAAAGAGAAGTGAGACCAGCTCGCCACAATCAGGTGAATGAGAGGTATAATGATGGTTATTCTGAGATGGAATATGCGATTCATGGTGGAAATAACCACTATGGAGTGCAGGAGAGAATTCTGTACAGAGATTTGCCATCAACTGATGCGAGAGTAAAGCTGGACCGGCTATACCGGTACGACTTTTTAGAAGAACAAGGTCCACCAGGCCCGGTATGCTTCGGACCACGGATCATGGGCGAGCCGCCAGTGCCGAACTTTCAGCTGGCAAGAGGCACAAAAACATATAATGGGAGCACCAAACCACAGGATTGGTTGATTTATTATGCCACAGCTATAAAAATAGCTGGCGGAAACTTGCGATGGGCAGTACGATATGTCCCGCAAATGTTGGAAGGACCAGCTAGAGTATGGCTGAATAACCTGACAGCAGGCAGTATCAACTGTTGGTTGGATTTTGAAGAAATGTTCGTTAGCAACTTCACCAGTACTTACAAAAGGCCAAACAGGCCGCAGCAGCTAGCCATGTGCAAGCAAAGGCCGAATGAGACAGACAGAGAATTCTTAACTCGGTGGTGTAATCTCAGGAATTCATGCGAGGGAGTCATAGAATCACAGGCGATAGCGTGGTTCGCTCAAGGATGCGGCTATGGCAGTGTATTATGGCAGCGATTGAAAAGAGATATGCCAACCACTTTGGTAGAAACCATCAGGATAGCGGATTCCTATGCATTGGGAGATCCGACACAACCAGAACTAATGTCAGCAGATCATCGGGAACATCAAGACCAATATGCAAGAGATGCGGCCGGGTCATCAAGGCGCAATGAGTTCAGAGGGAGAAGAAGAGAAGAAAGACCGGATTATAGATATGGCTCAAATCAGGTGGAAGCGATAGTGCAAGATCAGCCGACTCACGGAAACAATCAGCGGCAAAATAATGGTCCTCGGCAATGGACACCAAGGAATGAAGGGAAAAGACTGTGGACACCAGAACAGAAGAAGCAATGGCAGGAAAGGCCGAAGTACATGTTTGAGTATATGTTAGATCAACCGTGTAAATTTCACACTTCAAACCCGGCCAAGCCGGCCAATCATACGACTCGGCAGTGTGCCTGGATGAAAAATGCAATGGGTAACCCGGCAGGCATGCAAGCAACATCCCACCAGGCACATCAGCAGCATCAGCCACAGTTGACTGGTGCAAATGCACAGCAACTAATGTTACCACCTCCTCCCCCGAGGTATGATAACTTCGACCGGAGAGATGCAGTGCATCAAGTGATAAATGAGGGTCCGGATGGAAGGACGAACCCAGGAAATAGTGGACGTAATGATTACAGGGAACATCATCAATCATATTACGTGTTCACGATAGAACAGCAAGACAGGCAAAGTGTACAACGCCGACATATGGAAGTAAATGTAGTTATGCTGGCAATACCAAGATATGTGCCTTGGTCAGATCAAGAAATAACTTGGATCATAAAGGATCACCCCAAAATAATGCCGAATCCGGGGTCGTACGCACTCGTACTAGATCCGACATTTGTCGGACCGAGCATTAATGTGAAATTTTCAAAAGTACTCATTGACAATGGGAGAAGTATCAATATCATGTACAAAGATACAATGCATAAACTCGGAATATCGCAGAATATGCTGCAATCCACGAGGACCACATTCCATGGGATAGTACCAGGGCTTTCGTGCGAACCCATTGGAAAGGTTCGAGTGGATGTTTTATTCGACACAAGAGATAACTGCAGAGCAGAAAATTTGGAGTTTGAAGTGGTGGATCTAGAGAGTTGTTATCATGCACTACTCGGGCGGCCGGCATTGGCCAAATTCATGAGCAGCTGCCACATAACTTACTTGAAAATGAAGTTACCCAGACCACAAGGGGTGATAACAGTAGCAGGAGATTACAGGAAGTCAATGGAATGTGCTTCAGCCGGATCAAATCTGGCCGAGTCATTGGTAATAGCAAGAGAAAAAAGAAGAATTCAGGAGGTAGCGGCCCTCGCTCAGTCAGCACAACTGAATATGCCGACATTGGCCAATCCGCATGGAAGTGTCTCTTTCCAGCCAACTAAAGAAACAAAAAAGTTCCAGATAGATGAGCAGTTCCCAGAGTGCACCGTCACCATTTGTGCCGGCCTAGATGCTAAATAGGAAAGCGAGCTCACCAACTTTCGCCGTGAGAATCGGGATATCTTTGCATGGTCAACTCAGGATTTGCAAGGTGTGCCGAGGGAGTTGGCTGAGCACTCTCTGAATGTAAGGCCAGGAGCAAGGCCAGTGAAGCAACCTCTCCGCCGCTTTGCCGAAGACAGGAGAAAAATAATAGGGGATGAGAGAGCTCGGCTCCTTGCGGCTGGGTTCATCATGGAGGTGCTTTATCCGGATTGGCTATCAAACCCGGTGCTAGTAGAAAAGAAGAAGGATGATCCAAATGTGGCCATTGGATGGCGAATGTGTATTGATTACACGAACCTGAACAAGGCGTGTCCAAAAGATCCTTTTCCTTTACCTAGAATACACCAAGTCATTGATTCGACTGCTGGCTGTGAACTATTATCATTTGTAGACGCGTATTCTGGTTTTCACCAGATACCGTTAAATCCGACCGATCAAATAAAGACTGTGTTTATTACCCCGTACGGGGCTTATTGCTATCGCACCATGCAATTCGGCCTGCGTAACGCGGGGGCAACGTACCAGAGATGTATGCAAAAATTTCTGCATGACCAGATAGGAAAGAATGTACAAGTGTATGTAGATGATGTGGTTATCAAAACCAAAGAAAGCAAAACGCTACTGGATGATATCCGACAGACTTTCGTGAACCTGAGAAGGTTCCGAATGAAGCTTAACCCGGAAAAATGCAGTTTCGGTGTGCCGGATGGAAAATTACTCGGTTTTCTCGTATCTAGCCGAGGTATAGGTGCCAACCCAACTAAGATAAGAGCAGTAGAGAGGATGGAATTGCCGAGATGTCTAAATGACGTACAGAAGTTCACAGGTTGCCTGACCTCGCTTAGCCGATTTGTATGTCGGCTGGGAGATAAAGCATTACCACTTTATCAACTGTTGAAAAAATCTGATAAGTTCATTTGGACACCACAAGCAGACAATGCGTTCCATGAATTGAAAAATATGTTGGTCACAGCGCCAATCCTGGCTTCTCCATAGTCGAAAGATCCTATGTTACTTTACATAGCCGCCACGAACAGAGTAGTAAGCGCTGTGATCGTGGTGGAACGAATTGAAGATGATAAATCAGTACAAAGGCCGGTGTATTACCTAAGTGAGGTACTATCAGCCTCAAAACAAAATTACCCACATTATCAGAAGATAGCATATGGGGTATACATGTCAGCAAAGAAACTTAAACATTACTTCGAAGAGCACCCCATCAAAGTGATCTGTGAAGCACCCATAGCCGACATATTGAGCAACAAAGATGCAAGTGGCCGAATAGAAAAATGGGCAATTGAATTGTCACCTTATGCTCCGCAATTCGATAGGTGAGATGCAATAAAATCTCAGGCTATGGCCTACTTCTTCGTGGATTGGGCCGAGGTATAGTATGAGCCACCATTACCAGATCCGAATAATTGGACGATGCACTTCGACGGTTCCAAACTAAGAAATGGTTTGGGGGCAGGAATAGTGTTAACCTCGCCAAAAAGAGATCAGCTGAGATATGTGTTGCAAATAAATTTTGCCGCATCAAACAATGTAGCCGAATATGAAGCACTCGTCCATGGATTGAAGGTGGCGAAAGAGATCGGCATACGCCGAATCTTATGCTACGGAGATTCAGATCTAGTAGTACAACAAGTCTCAGGAAATTGGGATGCGTTAGATGCCAATATGGCCTTATATGGGTTTCATGTGCAAAAACTCAGTGGATACTTCGATGGATGTGAATTTCATGATATACCTCGGGCAGAAAACGACACCGCAGACACATTATCAAAACTCGGATCAACCAGACAATCAATTCCCCCAGGTATCGCCCTAGAGAACCTGAGGAAACCATCAATAACACCATCACCAGAGTCCGAATCCATCTTTATCCCGGCAAAATCAAGAGAAGATAGTGTGCAGATGGAAATTGACAAGGAATGTAACCCGGAACTTCCAAAAATGAACCCGGCCGATGCAAGGATGGATATGGGGAAATCTGAGGCAGTTATGTCGGCGGAAAATATGGAAATAGATAGTGAGATTACCCCAGAAAAAATCATACCAACATGGGCGCAATCCATATTTTCTTTCCTTAAAGATGCGATTTTGCCGAATGATGAGGTATTGGCAAGACAGACAGTGAGAAGAGCTAAAGCTTATACAATCATAAACAATGAGCTGTATAAAAGGAGCGTCACAAGCGTGTTGCAAAGATGTGTGAACTCAGCGGAAGGCTAGGAAATCCTCCTAGATATACATCAAGGAGAATGCGGGCATCACGCCTCGTCCAGAGCTTTATTGGCCAAAGCATTCAGGCATGGGTTTTATTGGCCAACAGCGTTGAAAGAGGCCAAAGAACTGGTCGAAAAATGTAATGGCTGCCAGAGATATGCCAGCAAGATACATATGCCATCGTCCGAGTTAAAAACGATACCAATTACTTGGCCATTTTCTGTATGGTGCTTAGATATGGTGGGACCATTCAAGCCGGCCCGGGGCGGGATGACCCACATCTTAGTCATGGTCGACAAATTCACAAAATGGATTGAAGTAAAACCAATAAAGAAGTGTGATGGGCCCACAGCAGTAAAATTCCTCAAAGATATTATCTTGAGGTATGGTTACCCACACAGTGTTATTACAGACAATGGTACAAACTTTGCTGAAGGAGCCTTCGCTAGATTCTGTCAAGAAAAGCACATAAGACTAGATGTCGCCTCGGTGGCTCACCCAGCATCTAATGGGCAAGTAGAAAGATCTAACTGACTAGTACTATCCAGAATAAAACCACGACTTGTCGAACCACTGCAAAGATCGGCAGGGTGTTGGATTGAGGAACTACCGGCAGTACTATGGAGCCTCAGAACTACCCCAAACAGATCAACAGGGTATACACCATTTTTTCTAGTGTATGGGGCATAAGCTGTGCTTCCAGCCGACATAGTACATGACTCGCCAAGGGTTACCCAGTATACAACCGCTGAGGCAAATGAGATAGCTCGACAAGATGATGTCGATATGCTAGAAGAAGCCAGGGAGTTGGCACTATCAAGATCAGCTATTTATCAGCAGGACTTACGACGATATCACAACAAGAAAGTAAATCCAAGAGTGTTTAAAGAAGGAGATTTGGTTCTTCGTTTAGTGCAACGCACGGCCGGCATGCACAAACTATCACCCTCATGGGAAGGACTGTTCATCGTGAGCAAAGCATTGCACAACGATGCGTATTACCTAATTGATGCTCAGTCACCAGAAAAGAACAAGGCAGACAAAGCCGACGAATAATCAAAAAGACCATGGAACGTATCTTTACTTCGTCCATTTTACTCGCAGGAGTCATCTACGACACGTTGTAAAGTAACGCTCCAAGACAAAGTATCAACTATGTATTAAACCTCGGCAGCTTGAGCAGTGGCTCGGGGACTGCCCTATATTGTTTTTGAGTTTGGGTTATGTATTAAACCTCGGCACCTTGAGCAGTGGCTCGGGCACTGCCCTATATTGTTTTCGAGTTTGCGTTATGTATTAAACCTTGGCACCTTGAGCAGTGGCTCGGGGACTGTCCTATATTGTTTCTGAGTTTGGGTTATGTATTAAACCTCGGCACCTTGAGCAGTGGCTCGGGGACTGCCCTATATTGTTTTTAAGTTTGGGTTATGTATTAAACCTCGGCACCTTGAGCAGTGGCTCGGGGACTGCCCTATATTGTTTTCGAGTTTGCATTATGTATTAAACCTTGGCACCTTGAGCAGTGGCTCGGGGACTGTCCTATATTGTTTCTGAGTTTGGGTTATGTATTAAACCTCAGCACCTTGAGCAGTGGCTCAGGGACTGCCCTATATTGTTTTTGAGTTTGGGTTATGTATTAAACCTCGGCACCTTGAGCAGTGGCTCGGGGACTGTCCTATATTGTTTCTGAGTTTGGGTTATGTATTAAACCTCGGCACCTTGAGCAGTGGCTCGGGGACTGCCCTATATTGTTTTTCAGTTTGGGTTATGTATTAAACCTCGGCACCTTGAGCAGTGGCTTGGGGACTGTCCTATATTGTTTCTGAGTTTGGGTTATGGATTAAACCTCGGCACCTTGAGAAATGACTCGGGGACTGCCATATTTTGTTTTTGAGTTTGAGTTATGTATTAGACCTCGCCACCTCCAGCAATGAATCGAAGCCTGGACGATATTATTTCCTAGTTTTAGTGATGTGTTGAGTCTCGATTTTTAGAGCAGTGATTAGAGAATTGCCCCACAATTGTCCCTTGTTACAGAAATGGGTATCCAACTTCGGCACCCAGAGCGATACTAGTTCGTTCTCCCCAAATATAGGCTTCGAGATTGACAACTTGGATAAAATTCAAGGACACAATGGTTGAAGTGTCAAATTTATCAAGGTCAGGCAATATTAAGACGCTGAACTACCGTACGACAAAGGCAAACACACAATCCGAACTTAAAGAAATTAAAGGCCATCAAAGCAAAGATTTAAACAAACAGGATTAGTTTAAACAGAATAATAAAGATCACAACCATGTGTGCCTCAGCAGCAAAAAGCAAAAAAGGTTCATAACACACAGAAAGTCGGACAAGTGTTTGACACACATCATACGCCCGGCATACCGGGGATAAGAAACGACTTAGAGTTTTTTTTTAAACCTAAGTGGCGGTGACTTGATCAGGAACTGGGCGCTCCGAGGTAGACGACACCTCGGCCGAAGTTGCTTCGCCCTCCACAGCACCAGGAGCGATTTCGGGGGAAACCCGGGGTTGTTGAGAAACATCAGCTTGAGCTATGGAATGCCCAGTACCTTTGGAGGATGTAACACCCTCAGAATCGGACCTATGCAAGTTTGAGCAAAATTCGCCAAACCCGCATAGAAACGATTCAAAGGTGCCCACCAGGCACTTTCGTGCGGGTGGAAAACGAAGTAATAACATTACACAACAGTCCTCGATGGGACCCACAGAACAGATATATATAACGGCGACTCAAGAGTCAAGATTACAGATATAATATACAAAGATCCAAATCACCTTGAAACGATAAAGCGTCCAGCTACGGTCAAGATGCAAATGGGGCTAAGAGCCCTGAAGAATAACCAATGGCGTCCATAACCCTGCCCAGGCCAAGCCGGAAGGGTAACCCTGCTAACGGCGTCAATCTCAAAACCTGCTTAACAAAAGGGGTGCCGACAAAGGGCAAAAGGGAAAAGAGGAGCGTCAGTACGGAGGCCAGTACACGGCGAGGCTAGAATTCGGCGGTCCTCGCCTACATAGGTATGGTGGACTGAGCGGCAGCGGCTGCATACACTAAACAACCTATAGAGACTCGATACAACTGGCGGTTATCAGAGAGGGATAAGAGTGACCTATCCGGATCCAACCTGAAGCTAACACCAGACAAACCCATCCTGGTGTTTCCCCCTCGAGACCAAACGAGGAAGTCAACCGAGGAACTCACACCGTTGGCAGTTTTATTTATTCAGTTATCGTTGCAGCAATTACTAGTCAGGTATAGATAATCGTCCTGATAAAATAAGCAGTGGGTCAATTTAGTTAACCATTCCGTTATAGTTACAACACTTACTAATCAGATATAGATAGCATGAGATATCCCAAAACCCAGCAGTTGTTGGTACTTTTATTCAGCCATTCCGTTGTAGTTGCAATACTTACTAGTCAGATACAATTGTCGCAAGCGACAAAGCAAACAAGCAATTGTGGGCAGTATTATTTAATCATTCCATTGTAGTGAAGCTGATTACTAGTCATTATAAAGTCAAATTTATAGCAATAAACTTTAGTTATGCTTGTCTATGATCGAGATACTGTGCTCCAAGTCGTCCATAACCGCGGACACGGCTTTCAGAAAGTTTTAACCCGGCCGGGGTGCACAAATAGCAACACACACACGATCAACCTCGGAAAAACCAAATCAAAACCCAACGAGGTCTTCACGACAGAGCAATCACAAGATTCAGAAATATTTCAGGGGGCCACCCCTTTGAGTAGAACCCGCAACGAAGTAAGCTAGCTTCGAGACGGACTCAAGGTTAGCGCCAATGGCTGTAAGCGACTGGGAACCCGAAAACTCGGGGTGTCGATACCGCGTAATCACTCCGCCTTCCTAAACAGTACAGGTGCTATCTGTCGCACAATCGTAAATAAAGCAGTAAAACATGGCATAAGTACAGGATCGTAAATAAAACCTCAAACTAGTTTGTGGCCCCAAGAAATAAGACGGAATCAAGTTCTGGCTAAGGGGGGCCCATACTCCCCATATGTGGATAGCGCGATAAATCAAGGAACAGGTATCAAGTACTCGGGGTCCTACGGGACACAAGTGGGCGTTCGGAAACCAAATATTTTCTATCACCCACCGATGCCTCTGCTTACTTACTTCAATTTTAGTTGTTAAACAGGAATTAAAGTGAACGGAAAAATAAAGCCGAGATCATCTCCAACATCCAACATGCGGCATTACTCCAACAAATGTGGCACTTGACAACACGCAACAGCACTTGAGCAAGCGACTACGACGCACAAGTCCAACTATCTACCAAACAACAGGTAATAGGATGTGTCCAAGGCAATATAGGGCTGCACGGTATATCACATGTACGGAAACTAAAGCATCGCAACTCAGATAGCAATAGATCAACAGGAGGGAAATAAATACTATAAAAGTAAGATAGGTAGAAAGGGGGAGATGCTCGCCTGAAAACATTGTCGAAGGTTCGACCGAAGATCGGGGCGAAGCTCACATCAACTCAGCGGCCTTATCCGCAAAGAGGCAAAACACTAGAAGAAACACCGGATGCAATATTTAATACAACGGCAGAAGGTCGGCATGATGCATGCATGATGTATGACATGGCAATGGTGCAATGCAATTAGGTCATATTAAGCGGAACCGGGGTCCCGACAATTAATTAGGTGGTGCAAGTTATTTAGAAACCCCACATTTTAAATGTTTATTAACATGGCAAATAATAGCACCGGGTTCGCTACACAAATTTAAATGAGGCCAATATGAGACTAGATTTGCCCGCATATGGGCCCCATATTTAATTATTAGGTGAATCGGCATAAGGCCCCCAAACCACATGATAAGATGCATGCATGAACAATTATTATGCGACAAGTTGTTATTATGTTCTAAAATAGGGTTTTCGGGAAGGGGTTCACACATAGGGGTCTCGGCGATCTTGAGGTTCTGAGGGTTCGGGGTCCGGGGTCGGTCTCAGGGTTCGGGGTTCGACGCATGCGTTCTCGGATAGCTGGGGTCGATCTTGGCGCATCCGCGGTCTTCGGGTCATGTTGACGGTCATGGCGTTCGGGATGAAGCACTTGTCGCAACGGGGTCTCGGTGCCGGGAGATCTTGTTGGGGTTCTTGTCGTCCCTCTTTTAGACAGTGGCGAACTTGGATCCACGATGGTAAAATCGAGTGAGGCGTGCCTCGTGCGCTTCAAGGCAGATCAGCACCGGAAGAGGCTTCACGAGTATGGAGACACAAAGTAGGGTGTGCCCCAAAAGGCACAAACTCACCACCTGCATACACGCACGCCCAACAGAGCACGCCGGGAACAGGGTTCATAGAGGAGAGCTTGGCGTGGCAGAAGCCTCCCGCGGCGACAGCGGTGGTTCCGCAGGGTGCTGGCGACGACCGAGGACGGAGGGTCGGCGGCGGAAGCTAGCAGGAGGCGAGGAGCCTAGGGGAGGCAGGGAGAACAGAGGCAACGCATGGGGGACCGAGCTCTAGCCGTCGCGAGCTTGCGGCTCGGCATGCCGGCAACGAGGCCTCGCCGGCGCAGGAGGAGGCCGGCGACGGGCGGACAGAGAAGCGAGGTGGGGTCGCCGGCGCGACGATGGCCAGGGGAGGCGGCGGATAGCGAAGAGGGCGAGCCGGCGAGAGGCAGACGCGGGAGGAGGGGGCCAGCGCCGGTGCAGAGGCGGGCGGTCGGAACTTGGCGGCGGTGGCGACCCGTCGGAGAGACCGGCGGTGGAGGGCGCGCGTCGGGAGGCGAGAGCAGGGCGACGCGACAGACGCGGGAGAGGGGCGACGGAGCGGCGGACGCTGGGGCCGGAGGGGGCTGCGCGGCCAGGCGAGGTGGGGAGGAAGGCGGCAAGCGCGAGGCGGGGCGGTGGGGAACGGCGACGCGGCGCGCGGGGGTGCTGCCGGGGAGGAGGGGGGCCTCGCGGGCGAGCGGCGGAAGGCAGGGGTCGGCGTCGCCGGCGAGACGCAGAGGGGAACGGCGGCGGCGGGGCAGGTGGAGGTGAGCCGGACGGGGGGGGGGGAAGAGGGAGGCGGTGGCGGTCGCGTGCGGGGCTCAGAGAGAGGTGGAAGAAGGGAGGCGCACGCGGTTGGTGAGGGGCAGGTGAGTGGGGCCTGGGGGCGGGTCCCGCGTGGGGACCGGGGGTGGAAAGGGGCTGAGGCTGGGTCAGTGGGGGTGTGGGCGCGTGCGTGTAGATGTTTAGTGTGTGTGGGGCCAGGGGGGAGCTGTGAGGGAGAGAGGGAGAGGGAGTGGGGTGGCCAGGTGGCAGCAGCCGATTGGCTGGAGGGAGGAGAGAAGGTGAGGTGGCACTAGGGGATAGGCTGAGGTGATGTGGCCAAGGGGTGAGGGTAGACTAGTTGGTAACTTTAGGATTAAGGGGTGGGACTGCTTGGACCGATTTACAAACAGGGGTGGTCGTTCGGGTCTATTCGGCCCGTTCGACTGCCCCACTAAAAATAATTATAAATTTTATTTGTTTTAATAACTCCGTTTGCAAACCGATAGCGGCCAAAACAAAATATTCCGGGGACCCGGTTTTGATGTTTGAATAAAGAGGGCGTTTAGAAAACAACACGGGCTTTGCAAACATAGTTTTGATGCGAACCTTGCACGATGATGACGATGCAATGCACAAATTCAACGCGATTTTCTAGTAGTGGTTTTGCGGGATGCCACAATTCGACACCACTAACAATGGATCTCGCCCTCGAGATCCGCCTCATGGTACCGGAAGGAAGGTCGGCGTCTGATCCTTCGCGCTTCGTGTAGATCCTCGCGACACCACTAACAAGGGGTCGTTGTCCGTGATCGTCGAGAGAGCACTCCGGGACAAAAAGGCCGAAGGTAGAGGTATCAACAATAAGCCACCTCTAGCTCCGATGGAAAGGGGGAACCGATGCATTCTCATCCACTTCAATGTGCAAAAGCGAATAGAAGGGGTAGTCGGCATGGGGGCCAATCCATCACGCACCCAAACTATTACCCTGCACAATCAGTGGAGAAGCGTGCAACCATTCTCGGAATCAGACTGAAGATCTCGACAAGCGAGGTTCGGAAACAAAGGAGTGATGCGGACTCTGCATCGGATCTGGCGTAGATGATGTCGTCGCGTCGGAAAACACCGGAAGGCACAAACAAAGAACAAAGGACGGCACCACAGACGAAGGATTCCTCGGATAGCATGAAGACCAGATGTAGCAACTCCGTTATCAGAGGGGGAAGCGAAACCCTGAAGGTACGACGGAAACCCAACCTCGAGAAATCCTGGACTCGAAGAGAGAGAAGAGAGCGGATTCAAAACACGTAGAGATAAGAGGAGAATAGCAGAGGGGTAAGGAGTAAAATCAGACCTAATCAGAGCTATCCAACCGATTTTTCAAAAATAGTTTGACACTCTACTTCGGCCGTTAGCTAGGTTATCCTACAGGCTGGACTTGTGGGGTATCACAACTGCTGAGCTCTGATACCACTCTGTAACACCCTCAGAATCGGACCTATGCAAGTTTGAGCAAAATTCGCCAAACCCGCATAGAAACGATTCAAAGGTGCCCACCAGGCACTTTCGTGCGGGTGGAAAACGAAGTAATAACATTACACAACAGTCCTCGATGGGACCCACAAAACAGATATATATAACGGCGACTCAAGAGTCAAGATTACAGATATAATATACAAAGATCCAAATGACCTTGAAACGATAAAGCGTCCAGCTACGGTCAAGATGCAAATGGGGCTAAGAGCCCTGAAGAATAACCAATGGCGTCCATAACCCTGCCCAGGCCAAGCCGGAAGGGTAACCCTGCTAACGGCGTCGATCTCAAAACCTGCTTAACAAAAGGGGTGTCGACAAAGGGCAAAAGGGAAAAGAGGAGCGTCAGTACTGAGGCCAGTACACGGCGAGGCTAGAATTCGGCGGTCCTCGCCTACATAGGTATGGTGGACTGAGCGGCAGCGGCAGCATACACTAAACAACCTATAGAGACTCGATACAACTGGTGGTTATCAGAGAGGGATAAGAGTGACCTATCCGGATCCAACCTGAAGCTAACACCAGACAAACCCATCCTGGTGTTTCCCCCTCGAGACCAAACGAGGAAGTCAACCGAGGAACTCACACCGTTGGCAGTTTTATTTATTCAGTTATCGTTGCAGCAATTACTAGTCAGGTATAGATAATCGTCCTGATAAAATAAGCAGTGGGTCAATTTAGTTAACCATTCCGTTATAGTTACAACACTTACTAATCAGATATAGATAGCATGAGATATCCCAAAACCCAGCAGTTGTTGGTACTTTTATTCAGCCATTCCGTTGTAGTTGCAATACTTACTAGTCAGATACAATTGTCGCAAGCGACAAAGCAAACAAGCAATTGTGGGCAGTATTATTTAATCATTCCATTGTAGTGAAGCTGATTACTAGTCATTATAAAGTCAAATTTATAGCAATAAACTTTAGTTATGCTTGTCTATGATCGAGATACTGTGCTCCAAGTCGTCCATAACCGCGGACACGGCTTTCAGAAAGTTTTAACCCGGCCGGGGTGCACAAATAGCAACACACACACGATCAACCTCGGAAAAACCAAATCAAAACCCAACGAGGTCTTCACGACAGAGCAATCACAAGATTCAGAAATATTTCAGGGGGCCACCCCTTTGAGTAGAACCCGCAACGAAGTAAGCTAGCTTCGAGACGGACTCAAGGTTAGCGCCAATGGCTGTAAGCGACTGGGAACCCGAAAACTCGGGGTGTCGATACCGCGTAATCACTCCGCCTTCCTAAACAGTACAGGTGCTATCTGTCGCACAATCGTAAATAAAGCAGTAAAACATGGCATAAGTACAGGATCGTAAATAAAACCTCAAACTAGTTTGTGGCCCCAAGAAATAAGACGGAATCAAGTTCTGGCTAAGGGGGGCCCATACTCCCCATATGTGGATAGCGCGATAAATCAAGGAACAGGTATCAAGTACTCGGGGTCCTACGGGACACAAGTGGGCGTTTGGAAACCAAATATTTTCTATCACCCACCGATGCCTCTGCTTACTTACTTCAATTTTAGTTGTTAAACAGGAATTAAAGTGAACGGAAAAATAAAGCCGAGATCATCTCCAACATCCAACATGCGGCATTACTCCAACAAATGTGGCACTTGACAACACGCAACAGCACTTGAGCAAGCGACTACGACGCGCAAGTCCAACTATCTACCAAACAACAGGTAATAGGATGTGTCCAAGGCAATATAGGGCTGCACGGTATATCACAGGTACGGAAACTAAAGCATCGCAACTCAGATAGCAATAGATCAACAGGAGGGAAATAAATACTATAAAAGTAAGATAGGTAGAAAGGGGGAGATGCTCGCCTGAAAACATTGTCGAAGGTTCGACCGAAGATCGGGGCGAAGCTCACATCAACTCAGCGGCCTTATCCGCAAAGAGGCAAAACACTAGAAGAAACACCGGATGCAATATTTAATACAACGGCAGAAGGTCGGCATGATGCATGCATGATGTATGACATGGCAATGGTGCAATGCAATTAGGTCATATTAAGCGGAACCGGGGTCCCGACAATTAATTAGGTGGTGCAAGTTATTTAGAAACCCCGCATTTTAAATGTTTATTAACATGGCAAATAATAGCACCGGGTTCGCTACACAAATTTAAATGAGGCCAATATGAGACTAGATTTGCCCGCATATGGCCCCATATTTAATTATTAGGTGAATCGGCATAAGGCCCCCAAACCACATGATAAGATGCATGCATGAACAATTATTATGCGACAAGTTGTTATTATGTTCTAAAATAGGGTTTTCGGGAAGGGGTTCACACATAGGGGTCTCGGCGATCTTGAGGTTCTGAGGGTTCGGGGTCCGGGGTCGGTCTCCGGGTTCGGGGTTCGACGCATGCGTTCTCGGATAGCTGGGGTCGATCTTGGCGCATCCGCGGTCTTCGGGTCATGTTGACGGTCATGGCGTTCGGGATGAAGCACTTGTCGCAACGGGGTCTCGGTGCCGGGAGATCTTGTTGGGGTTCTTGTCGTCCCTCTTTTAGACAGTGGCGAACTTGGATCCACGATGGTAAAATCGAGTGAGGCGTGCCTCGTGCGCTTCAAGGCAGATCAGCACCGGAAGAGGCTTCACGAGTATGCAGACACAAAGTAGGGTGTGCCCCAAAAGGCACAAACTCACCACCTGCATACACGCACGCCCAACAGAGCACGCCGGGAATAGGGTTCATAGAGGAGAGCTTGGCGTGGCAGAAGCCTCCCGCGGCGACAGCGGTGGTTCCGCAGGGTGCTGGCGACGGCCGAGGACGGAGGGTCGGCGGCGGAAGCTAGAAGGAGGCGAGGAGCCTAGGGGAGGCAGGGAGAACAGAGGCAACGCATGGGGGCCCGAGCTCTAGCCGTCGCGAGCTTGCGGCTCGGAATGCCGGCAACGAGGCCTCGCCGGCGCAGGAGGAGGCCGGCGACGGGCGGACAGAGAAGCGAAGTGGGGTCGCCGGCGCGACGATGGCCAGGGGAGGCGGCGGATAGCGAAGAGGGCGAGCCGGCGAGAGGCAGACGCGGGAGGAGGGGGCCAGCGCCGGTGCAGAGGCGGGCGGCCGGAACTTGGCGGCGGTGGCGACCTGTCGGAGAGACCGGCGGTGGAGGGCGCGCGTCGGGAGGCGAGAGCAGGGCGACGCGACAGACGCGGGAGAGGGGCGACGGAGCGGCGGACGCTGGGGCCGGAGGGGGCTGCGCGGCCAGGCGAGGTGGGGAGGAAGGCGGCAGGCGCGAGGCGGGGCGGTGGGGAACGGCGACGCGGCGCGCGGGGGTGCTGCCGGGGAGGAGGGGGGCCTCGCGGGCGAGCGGCGGAAGGCAGGGGTCGGCGTCGCCGGCGAGACGCAGAGGGGAACGGCGGCGGCGGGGCAGGTGGAGGTGAGCCGGACGGGGGAGGGGAAGAGGGAGGCGGTGGCGGTCGCGTGCGGGGCTCAGAGAGAGGTGGAAGAAGGGAGGCGCACGCGGTTGGTGAGGGGCAGGTGAGTGGGGCCTGGGGGCGGGTCCCGCGTGGGACCGGGGGTGGAAAGGGGCTGAGGCTGGGTCAGTGGGGGTGTGGGCGCGTGCGTGTAGATGTTTAGTGTGTGTGGGGCCAGGGGGGGAGCTGTGAGGGAGAGAGGGAGAGGGAGTGGGGTGGCCAGGTGGCAGCAGCCGATTGGCTGGAGGGAGGAGAGAAGGTGAGGTGGCACTAGGGGATAGGCTGAGGTGATGTGGCCAAGGGGTGAGGGTAGACTAGTTGGTAACTTTAGGATTAAGGGGTGGGACTGGTTGGACCGATTTACAAACAGGGGTGGTCGTTCGGGTCTATTCGGCCCGTTCGACTGCCCCACTAAAAATAATTATAAATTTTATTTGTTTTAATAACTCCGTTTGCAAACCGATAGCGGCCAAAACAAAATATTCCGGGGACCCGGTTTTGATGTTTGAATAAAGAGGGCGTTTAGAAAACAACACGGGCTTTGCAAACATAGTTTTGATGCGAACCTTGCACGATGATGACGATGCAATGCACAAATTCAACGCGATTTTCTAGTAGTGGTTTTGCGGGATGCCACAGAGGAGGACCGTGCGTCGCCATTTCCATATGAGCTCGAGCTGGAATCACCAGAACTATCCGAGTCGCCCTCAGCCTCGTCTTGGCTGGCTGAATTATCATCAGAGGCATCTTCAACTTCGACCTCATCCGCCGGGTTAGAAAGGAAACTCGGCCCTTCAATCCAGTTATGCACGCCCGCATACTCAACGAGCTGGTCGGCGAGCGACGAATTCTGGATCCTCAACCCAACGGGAGCCAGTGCGCAAATTTATCAGGATATCGAGGAAATATCCTCGTACCATGACATAATGACTGTGAGCGCCATATCAGCACCAGCTCATCCAGCAGATTCCCTCCAAAGATTCAACTGGTTCTGGGATGCCATCAATCTTTCCACCAGTATTTTGATTTCATCAATATCAGGAGTCCCAGAAGTATTCGGCCAGAGAACATGGTAGGCCCGAATGGCTGCTTGCACCAAGTCCCTGCCCACAATCTTCATCGGACCAACGGCAGCGCCAACGGCAACCAAGAAATCTTCCATCGAGTATTCTGGGCTTGCATCATCAGGTACACCTCGGCGCACACGAGCATTAATCACCGCTCTAGAGCTCACGGGCTTAGCTTCTGGAAAATGTTCTGCGCAAAACAAAAGTACGTCGGTCAACAGTAAGAAAGGGAAAAAGACAACTCGTCCGCGGTCAGAGGCTTACGGTGAATATAGGTTAGCATTATCTGAAGATCTTTAGCCCAGTCACCCTTGGTTTTCTCAAAGAGAGTGATCTCCTCGCTCATCGCCCGTGTCTTGAGTTCGGCAGCCTCGAGGAGTTCTTTATTTTTCTACAATTGCAGAGCCATCCGATTCTTCTCCTCGGAGAACTCCTGGTCGACTTTTCCTAACTCAGACTTCTGAGAGAGCTTGAGGGACTCCACCTCGGCGCGCAAGCGAATTATCTCGTCGTCTTTATCTTTCAGCTGCGCCGAGTGAGTAGCGGCTTATTCTAAAAAATGTAGCATCATATCAGGCATAGGTGTGCACTCTTGGTGTGACGCTGCAAAAGTTTGTAACTCGGCTTTACCAAAGCCAAAAGGGTTAAAAGAAACCCAGTGTACATTTCGAATGGAAATATGTAAAGAAAAAGAGTAACTAACCTTCCAGGGCCTTGACTTTCTTCTCAAGACGGATGTTAAGATTGTTGATGTTACCTATTTACCAGCAAAGTGAGCTAACACCTCACGTCCAAAACAATAAGAACTTTGGGGATAATGCGAAAGTTTGTTAACTTACCAGCTTTCTTCACCACGGGAATGACCTTCTCATACTTATCATGCAATTTTTTATGTGCGAAGAGCAGCCTTTGGAATTCGGCAGTCCGCCGGTCATGCGCAACCTAAGCAACAAAACAAATAGCAATAAGATATTCGAGCCTAAGACAGATCCGAGTCAAGCAAAACTTAACTCCGATCTAGGTGGCTGGATATTTCGAACCTAAGACAGATCCGAGTCAAGCAAAACTTAACTCGGATCTAGGTGGCTGGATATTCAAACCTAAGACAGATCCGAATCAAGCAAAGCTTAACTCGGATCTAGGTGGCTGGATATTCGAACCTAAGACAGATCCGAGTCAAGCCAAAGTTAACTCAGATCTAGGTGGCTAGATATTCAAACCTAAGACAGATCCAAATCAAGAAAAGCTTAACTCGGATCTAGGTGGCTGGATATTCGAAGGTCAGATAGATCCAAATCAAGAAAAGCTTAACTCAGATCTAGGTGGCTGGATATTCGAAGCTCAGATAGATCCAAATCAAGCAAAGCTTAATTCGGATCTAGGTGGATGGATATTCGAACACTAACGCAAAACTGAACCAGGTAAAGCCTAATAAAACTTCCAAACGAATAACAAGTTATTCGGTTGCAAGTTTCGGGGACTAGAGTATATATAATATCATTCGAATGATTAATCAAATGTTGATAAAAACAATTACCTCATTCATCTTGTTGCTGTCAAGAACGATCTTGGCAGCCAGATGTAAGCGACTGCTGATATCGGAGAGTTGAAAGGGCTGGCTGTTTGGATTGCCCTCGAGCTGATCAACAGCATTCCAATTGTTTGCATACTCAACCAACGAACCGAGGCTGTTCCCACTCTCTGTACGAGTCAGGACTTTACCTCGGACGTGTTGTGTATCCACCGCCACCGCGGGACTCTTGGGAAGAGCGAGCTGTGTATCAGCAGCCGGGGTAACAATTGTCTTGGTAGAAGAAACCCCCTTGCGCAGCGCATCAGAAATTGTAGGCTGAGAAGAGCTGGCAAGACCTTTATGAGATGAGGGAGGCTTGGTGACAATGACCTTTCTTGCCTTAGAAGAGGCGTCGCCAGGAGCCGTTACCTCGGCACTGGGAATGGCATCTTTGGGGGCCGGAGGGATTACGATTTCTGAGGGCGCCGAAATATTGGTATCCTCGGCTAGAGTCGGAGTCGCAGTAAAGGTTGTGGGGGTCAAAGGGATCTCAGGGGAAACTTCGGGATTCACGGAGGAGGCAGCATGCCCAGTAGAAATATCTACGGGCCGAGTTGTTTCGGCATCAACAGGAGAGACCTCAGGCGCATCCTGGCGGGATGACACCTGATTTGGAGCGGAAGGAGAGTCAACACGAGCAGGACTAGGAACTCTAGTATCTTCAGGAGGCGGAGGAGAAGGCGGCCGAGTCGTGTGACTCGTCATGCTAGGACCACTAGGCTTAACAGAAAGAGGAGCCCTGCAAAGAGAAAAAAGATCAAGTCAAAAGGCAGAAAGAGAGAAACAAGAAATACAAATAAAAAGCAACTCACCCAGTAACCTTGGGCATAGTTTTACGCTTCGGAGGGTGCTGGGCCGACTTCTTCATTCGTTTCTTGGGAGCATCTTCCGAGGCACCTGCTGGAGCGCTACGTTTCCCCGAGGTAACAGGAGGTCGGGATGCGAGAGGCTCGGCGTTGTGAACCTGACCGGCCGGATTAGCTGAGAAAGTAGAAGCCGGAAATGCATAAGAAATTGGCATTGCGGCAACTACCTCAAGAACTTGGACCTCGTCTGAATCACCTTCCTCCTCGTGGGCCGGGGTCTTGCCACGGGCACGAGCCGGAGCAAGGTCCGACTTGGGAACGAACTCCTCCGAGTCCGTCTCCCCGTTGTCCGGAGTGTTCCGATCCGCGGGCCACAGGAGGGACAAAACCTCGGCATCCTCAGTATTCTGCTCCTCAAACCTCTGCAGGACAAGAAAGAGAAAAATTAACAAGAGAAAACATAGATGCGATTAAAAGGCAAAACATAACTGCAAGAACTTACCCTGGGAGGGGGATGCTCGCGGGTGAACGGCTTCAGTCCCCAGGCCCAGTCCTCCGGCATCTCTGTCTTAAAGATAGCCCGGATGCGCTTGAAGATAAGGCAATTGTCCAGCTCCACTCTTGAGACTCGGTTGGGATCAAGAGGACCGCTCATATAGCAGAGCTTATGCGTGCGTTTCTAGAATGGGCAGATCCAGCTGTTGACGAAGGTGGTCATCAGATCCTCGCCGCGTAGCCCGAAGTGGATCAGTTCCTTCAGCCGAATCACAAAGGCCATGGCCATAGCATGACTCTTCCTCGGGTTATAAGTCCAGTTCTTCTTGGAAGGGGGGGCCAATGGAAAAAGCAGGGAGCCGAATCCTGTCCTCCTTCCCAGAATTCTTGACATAAAAGAACGATTTATGCCATTTCTTGCATGACTCCAGACCAGCAACGCGAGGAAACTCGGATTTCCACTGAGGTGTGATTAACGCAGCTCCGCACTGGGTGAGAAGTTTCTCGGAAGGATGAAGGGATTTGTCTGGGACAACATTGGAGCGGATCTGAAAGAACTTCGACCAAACGTGCATAGACGGCCATAGGCCGAAGTATCCTTCTGAAGCAGAGATAAAGGCGGAAAGAGAAGCGATGGCATTAGCCGGAAGATGATGCGGCTGCAGGCCGAAGTAATCAAGGAACTCCCTAGCGAAATCGCTAAGGGGGAGACCAAACCCGCGAGCTAAGTGTGACATAAAGACGACATACTCTCCCTCGTTGAGAACGGGAGAAGATTCACTGCCAAGTAAGCGACAGGATACCTCGGCAGGAATCCGGCGAGTTCGAATTAACCACTCAACCTCTCGGCGGGTGACGGAAGAGCCCTGCCAGGAGCCCCGCTCGGGCCCAGACGCTGCATTGTCATCCTCAATAAGCGCACCGCTAACGGAGCTCGACATGGGGTCACCAGAGGAATCTACGGAAGATGAACTAGCGGCGGAGCGAAGCCTAGAACTGCAAGGCCCCGTCCTGATCCTACGTGAAAACGGCGGCGGATCAGAGAAGGAACCGCCGCGGGAAAACTAAAGAAAAGCAGATGCGTCTAGAGGATAGACTAGGCAATAAGACAGGATGAACTCACCAGCAACGGCGCCGGAGTAAGTATACGGGGACGAGGTCGACGGATCAGAGCGGTGGGAGCCTCGCCGTCGAAGATCCCGATGGGCGCACGGCGGCGGAAGCGCGAACAGGCGCAGAAGAGAGAGGAGGAAGAAGGGCACCTGTAAGCGGAGGAGGAAAGTAAATCCCCTAGCCCCGTGCCCCTCTTTATAACCACGCGGCCTGAGTAGTAGTGGGATCGTGCGTGTGGCGGTTAGCCGTGTAGATCGTGTATGCGGCATAACCGCACACCGCTGAGTGGAACCGCACCAACGACCACAAGATGATAGAAAGGGTCAAGATCCCTGACGGAAACGGTACGCGAGGCGTTGCAGTGCCGACGCGACAGGCGCAGTAATTACTGTAGCCTGTCTGTGCGCACTGTAGAGGAACAAAAAACTAGGGAAACAATGATGAGTGTAACACGTAGGACGAGGCATACGCAAGAACATGCACAAATACCTCAGACGAGGGAAAAGTAACTCAGAAACTAGGAGAAGCGAATATTGGGAAACTGATATGTCCGGCCGAGGTATAGGAAGGACCATACCAGCTTCGGGGACTAATGTTGGGGAGGTGACCCCGGATAGGGTTAGGACGAGGGAAGACAAAAGGAAGATCCCCGTTCAATTCCAAGTTAATGGCTAAATCGGCCGAATCCTGTACAGGTCGGCCGAGGTAAGCACGAGCAGGACATTTAAGAGAGGGGCAGTACGTGACCCGGCCGATGTACTGTGTAACTCGGCCGGGTCAGCCCGAATAATATAATTGCAGGTAACGACCAAGCCGGGTTAAGCGAGACAGGGCCGAATAACATGAAGCTTGCGGGAGAAGGATGAACCTATAGTCAAACTCTAATCACGGGCTAGGAAGAATCTGAGCAGAGCCAAGCACAAAGGACAAGGCGCAAAGCGACAGAAGGGCAGAAGGAGGTCACGGATGTGACAGTCCTAGAGCCCGAGGCGTGTAGGTGGGGTTCTTTGGAACCTTGCTGTCATTAGAAGGGCGACACGGAAAGGAGGCCGCTGAATTACTATATTGGTACAAGCATATTCCTCGAATATGCTTGCCACGTCTGCCCTAGAGGAGCCAAGGCTCCCCTTTATAAGGAGAGGCTTGGACTCTGAGAAGGGGATCGACTCATTTGGGACCGTTAGGCTGGTAAAGTTCTTCTTCTCCACCTGTATACAACTCAAGGAGCACTTGTAGCCCAAGAAAGGAGAAATAAAGATCTTTACGTTAGTCTTCTGTGTGTAGAATCAACTACATCTTCCCTCCCCAGGTCCCTCTAGCATCCATTGGCCCCATAATTTAGCCTACCCATGGCATCTGCGGTGCCACCACCACGACACCAACCTTGCACCACACTCACACACATATGCTAGGGACACATGCAAGTTTTCAGATGATTCCGACGTTCTCGTGGACTTCCTCCGGCGAAACCCTGATGATCCGCGGGGCTCGGATCATCTACCCCCCTAGACATTCTTCTGATGGGGGTAGCCCGACGTAGATCTCTCTTGTTTTGTGTTTGATTATGTCATGGGATGATGTGAAACCATGTTGGTTCACAAGTTGGGGCACTATACGGCCCGGTTTCACCGTAACGGGGAGATTCCCCCTTATACAGGTCCAGAACCTTCGCTTCTAGGTTAGATCGCATGCATGCGAGGGGGACACATGCAAGCACATATACCAACCTGGCACCACACTCACACACATATGCTAGGTACACATGCAAGTTTTCATCTGATTCCGACATTCTCGTGGTCTTCCTCCGGCTAAACCCCGATCTGCGGGCCTCGGATTGTCTACCCCCTAGATATTCTTCTGACAGGGGTAGCCCGGCGTAGCTCTCTCTTGTTTTGTGTTTGACTAGGTCATAGGATGATGTAAAACCATGTTGGTTCACAAGTTGGGGCACTATCCTACCCGGTTTCACCTGAACGGGGATATTCCCCCTTATACAGGTCCAGAACCTTTCGCTTCTAGGTTAGAGCGCATGCATGCGAGGGGGACACATGCAATCACCTATACCAACCTTGCACCACACTCACACACATATGCTAGGGACACATGCAAGTTTTCAGATGATTCCGACGTTCTCGTGGTCTTCCTCCGGCGAAACCCTAATCTTTCGGGGTCGGATCGTCTACCCCCTAGACATTCTTCTGACAGGGGTAGCCTGGCGTAAATCTCTCTTGTTTTGTGTCTCACTAGGTCATAGGATGATGTAAAACCTTGTTGGTTCACAAGTTGGGGCACTAACCTACCCGGTTTCACCGTAACGGGGAGATTCCCCCTTATATAGGTCCAGATCCTTTCGCTTCTAGGTTAGAGCGCATGAATGCGAGTGGGAACACATGCAATCACCTATACCAACCTTGCACCACACTCACACACATATGCTAGGGACACATGCAAGTTTTCAGATGATTCTGACGTTCTCGTGGACTTCCTCCGGCGAAACCCTGATGATCCGCGAACCTCGGATCGTCTACCCCCCTAGACATTCTTCTGATGGGGGTAGCCCGGCATAGCTCTCTCTTCTTTTGTGTTTGATTATGTCATGGGATGATGTGAAACCATGTTGGTTCACAAGTTGGGGCACTATACGGCCCGGTTTCACCGTAACGGGGAGATTCCCCCTTATACAGGTCCAGAACCTTCGCTTCTAGGTTAGAGTGCATGCATGCGAGGGGGGACACATTCAAGCACATATACCAACCTTGCACCACACTCACACGCATATGCTAGGGACACATGCAAGTTCTCATCTGATTCCGACGTTCCCGTGGTCTTCCTGCGGCTAAACCCTGAGCTGTGGGCCTCGGATCGTCTACCCCCTAGACATTCTTCTGACAGGGGTAGCCCGGCGTAGCTCTCTCTTGTTTTGTGTTTGACTAGGTCATAGGATGATGTAAAACCATGTTGGTTCATAAGTTGGGGCACTATCCTACCCGGTGTCACCTGAACGGGGATATTCCACCTTATACAGGTCCAGAACCTTTTGCTTCTAGGTTAGAGCGCATGCATGCGAGGGGGACACATGCAATCACCTATACCAACCTTGCACCACACTCACACACATATGCTAGGGTCACATGCAAGTTTTCAGATGATTCCGACGTTCTCGTGGTCTTCCTCCGGCGAAACCCTAATCTTTGGGGCTCGGATCGTCTACCCCTAGACATTCTTCTGACAGGGGTAGCCTGGCGTAAATCTCTCTTGTTTTGTGTTTGACTAGGTCATAGGATGATGTAAAACCATGTTGGTTCACAAGTTGGGGCACTATCCTACCCGGTTTCACCGGAACGGGGAGATTCCCCCTTATACAGGTCCAGATCCTTTCGCTTCTAGGTTAGAGCGCATGCATGCGAGTGGGAACACATGCAATCACCTATACCAACCTTGCACGACACTCACACACATATGCTAGGGACACATGCAAGTTTTCAGATGATTCCGATGTTCTCGTGTACTTCCTCCGGCGAAACCCTGATGATCTGCGAGCCTCAGATCGTCTACCCCCTAGACATTCTTCTGATGGGGGTAGCCCGGCGTAGCTCTCTCTTGTTTTGTGTTTGATTATGTCATGGGATGATGTGAAACCATGTCGGTTCAAAGTTGGGGCACTATACGGCCCGGTTTCACCGTAACGGGGAGATTCCCCCTTATACAGGTCCAGAACCTTCGCTTCTAGGTTAGAGTGCATGCATGCGAGGGGGGACACATTCAAGCACATATACCAACCTTGCACCACACTCACACGCATATGCTAGGGACACATGCAAGTTCTCATCTGATTCCGACGTTCTCGTGGTCTTCCTGCGGCTAAACCCTGAGCTGCGGGCCTCGGATCGTCTACCCCCTAGACATTCTTCTGACAGGGGTAGCCCAGCGTAGCTCTCTCTTCTTTTGTGTTTGACTAGGTCATAGGATGATGTAAAACCATGTTGGTTAACAAGTTGGGGCACTATCCTACCCGGTTTCACCGGAACGGGGAGATTCCCCCTTATACAGGTCCAGATCCTTTCGCATCTAGGTGAGAGCGCATGCATGCGAGTGGGAACACATGCAATCACCTATACCAACCTTGCACCACACTCACACACATATGCTAGGGACAGATGCAAGTTTTCAGATGATTCCGACGTTCTCGTGGACTTCCTCCGGCGAAACCCTCATGATCTGCGAGCCTCAGATAATCTACCCCCCTAGACATTCTTCTGATGAGGGTAGCCCGGCGTAGCTCTCTCTTGTTTTGTGTTTGATTATGTCATGGGATGATGTGAAACCATGTTGGTTCACAAGTTGGGGCACTATACGGCCCGGTTTCACCGTAATGGGGAGATTCCCCCTTATACAGGTCCAGAACCTTCGCTTCTAGGTTAGAGCGCATGCATGCGAGGGGGACACATGCAAGCACATATACAAACATTGCACCACACTCACACGCATATGCTAGGGACACATGCAAGTTTTCATCTGATTCCGATGTTCTCGTGGTCTTCCTCCGGCGAAACCCTGATCTGCGGGCCTCGGATCATCTACCCCCTAGACATTCTTCTGACAGGGGTAGCCCGGCGTAGCTCTCTCTTGTCCCCCTCGGATGATGTAAAACCATGTTGGTTTACAAGTTGGGGCACTATCCTACCCGGTTTCACCTGAACGGGGAGATTCCCCCTTATACAGGTCCAGAACCTTTCGCTTCTAGGTTTGAGCGCATGCACGCGAGGGGACACATGCAATAACCTACACCAACTTTGCACCACACTCACACACATATGCTAGGGACAAATCCAAGTTTTCATCTGATTCCGACATTCTCGTGGTCTTCCTCCGGCGAAACCCTAATCTGCGGGGCTCGGATCGTCTACCCCCCTAGACATTCTTCTGACAGGGGTAGCCTGGCATAGCTCTCTCTTGTTTTGTGTTTGATTATGTCATGGGATGATGTGAAACCATGTTAGTTCACAAGTTGGGGCACTATACTACCCAGTTTCACCATAACGGGGAGATTCCCTCTTATACAGGTCGAGAACCTTCGCTTCTAGGTTAGAGCGCATGCATGCGAGGGGGGACACATGCAAGCACCCGCAGACTAGTAGTTAATTTTTGTATGTTCCAACATAGCAACACACTTTTCATGCATGTGCTAGGGCACATGCATTCATGTCCTTGAGATACTCAAAATTGAGAACAATCTATAAAGGATGTCAAACAACAAATTTCAGACTTTGTCGTGAAATCCTCTCATCTTGGTCTTTTGATTGACCCAAATAGTGACCTTGAAAGATTCAAAAGTAGTCCAACAGCTTGCTTGGTTTTGTTGGTCAGCTCCGTGAGGGGAAATTCTACTCTTGACGATGGGTTGAGGATTGTTTCTCAAAGTTTGTGACTAGGCACCCACCTAATGGAAATGAAGTTCTGCATCCTCCAGAAGCTTATGGTCTAGTGCAAAGTTCATATTTCCATGGTCTCAATCCTTATGAAGAGCTGGTACATGCTATATCTACAAGAGAAACTATCGTCCGCTCCTCAAGAGGGTTGACAAAACCAGTGGCGGGAGTTTCCACGTATATATCTAGGATTTTACTAAGTATTAACGCATGTCTACAAAGGGGGTCACACTTGGGACTTACACATGGGACCTACCAACCTTGCACCACACTCACACACATATGCTAGGGACACATGCAAGTTTTCAGATGATTCCGATGTTCTCGTGGTCTTCCTCCGGCGAAACCCTAATCTGCGGGGATCGGATCGGCTACCCCCCTAGACATTCTTCTGATGGGGGTAGCCCGGTGTAGATCTCTCTTGTTTTGTGTTTGATTATGTCAGGGGATGATGTGAAACCTTGTTGTTTCACAAGTTGGGGCACTATACAGTCCGGTTTCACCGTAACGGGGAGATTCCCTCTTATACAGGTCCAGAACCTTCGCTTCTAGGTTAGAGCGCATGCATGCGAGGGGGACACATGCAAGCACATATACCAACCTGGCACCACACTCACACACATATGATAGGGAAACATGCAAGTTTTCATCTGATTCCGACGTTCTCGTGGTCTTCCTCCGGCGAAACCCTGATCTGCGGGCCTCAGATCGTCTACCCCCCCTAGACATTCTTCTGACATGGGTAGCCCGACGTAGCTCTCTTGTTTTGTGTTTAACTAGGTCATAGGATGATGTAAAACCATGTTGGCTCACAAGTTGGGGCACTATCCTACCCGGTTTCACCTAAACGGGGAGATTCCCCCTTATACAGGTCCAGAACCTTTCGCTTCTAGGTTAGAGCGCATGCATGCGAGGGGGACACATGCAATCACCTATACCAACCTTGCACCAAACTCACACACATATGCTAGGGACACATGCAAGTTTTTAGATGATTCCGACGTTCTCGTGGTCTTCCTCCGGTGAAACCCTAATCTTCGGGGCTCGGATCATCTACCCCCCTAGACATTCTTCTGACAGGGGTAGCCTGGCGTATCTCTCTCTTGTTTTGTGCTTAACTAGGTCATAGGATGGTGTAAAACCATGTTGGTTCACAAGTTGGGGCACTATCCTACCCGGTTTCACCGGAAAGGGGAGATTCCCCCTTATACAGGTCCAGATCCTTTCGCTTCTAGGTTAGAGCGCATGCATGTGAGTGGGGACACATGCAATCACCTATACCAACCTTGCACCACACTCACACACATATGCTAGGGACACATGCAAGTTTTCAGATGATTCCAACGTTCTCGTGGACTTCCTCCGGCGAAACCCTGATGATCTGCGGGCCTCGGATCGTCTACCCTCTGTGGCATCCCGCAAAACCACTACTAGAAAATCGCGTTGTTTTTGTGCATTGCATCATCATTACATCATCATGCATATTAATTTTACCTGAAACTATGTTGCGAAAGACTATGGTTTTCCGAAACTAGCCCTCCTTCTATTTCAAATTAAACCCCGGCTGCGTCCGGATATTTTGTTTGTCTAAAAACTAGTTACAAAAATGTATTGCAAATTAAATAAAATCTTTAATTATTTTAGTGGGGCAGTCGAACGGGCCGAATGACCCGAACGACCACCCCAGAAAATATAATCGGTCCACCCCTTATTCCTAAACCTACCAATCTATCTACCCACACCCCCCCTCCACCTCACCTCGACCACTCAGAAACCGCCACCTCACCTCTCTCCCTCACCCCCCCAATCAGCTGCTGCCAACTCATCCCACCACCCCCTCTCCTTTTTCCCTCTCTCTCTCCTGAACCACCTGCCCACCCACACACAAGCACACACACCACCCGCCGGCCCCACCCCAGCACCCACCAACCACCTGCCCTCACACCCACCGAGCCACACCCGCACGCCACGCCCCGGTCTCCCGCGCCGGCCCCATCCTGCCCCCCTGGCCGTGGCCCCACCAGCCCAGACCTGCCCGTCGCCTCCACCCTCCTTCTTCCTCCTCTCCTCTCCTTCCCCCACCTACCACGCGCGCGTCCCCCGTCTGCCTCTCCCCGCCTTCCCCTCCAGCTACCACCGCCGCTTCCCCCACCGCCTCCAAGCCCCGAGCCCCGCAGCCGCCCGACCCTCGCCGGCGCTTTTCCCTCGCCGCCTCGGCCGCCTCGCCCCAGGCAGAGCCCGCACCCCCCGTCGAGCTCCCCTCCAACCGGCCGTCCTCCCCTCCACCAGCAGGACCCTCCACCGCCACCTCTGCCGTCCCGCCTCACCGGGCCGCGTCCGCCGCCGCACTCCGCTTCCGCTCGCCGCGGCCCTCACCTCGGCCGGCGCCGGTGGCCTCGCCCTCCTGCTCGCCCTTGCCGGCCTCGGGCCACCCCCGCGCCGTCGAGCTCCGCCGCCAAGCACCCCATCCCCCAGGCGGCCCCGCGTCCCCCGCGTCCGCCTCCTCCGTGTCGTCTTTTCCTCTTCGAGCTCCGACCCGCGAGCGCCTAGCCGCCGCCGTTCCCCTCTGCCCCGCGCGCGTCTGTGTGGCTCCGCCGCCCTTTCCCCTCTCCGGCCAGAGGCCCCATCGCGCTCGTCCCTGGCCCCGGCTTTGCAGCGTGCGCCACGATCTTCTCCTCTGTCGAGCTGCCGTCGACTCCATGGCCGCCTCCTCTTTAAGCTTGCCGCCAAGGATGGCCTGCGCTGAAGCCCCTACTCATGTTATGCTTATGTCTGTTGTTTCGATCCAGCGAGTAGGGTATCTCTGGATGATGCTGCATGTCGGTATCTTGTGTTCATCAGAGATCGTCTATCGTTTTATCTAGTGCCAACCGCCAATTTTGGGACCATGACCAGCGCCCAAGTTTTCCACCGGCGACACGACAACCGAAGCCGCGAGAGACCTCAAGTTCTCCTACATGGACCGAAGACTGACCCCAGCGTCCGAGACCCCGAAGGCCGATCTCGCCGCACCCGGACCCCGAACCCGAAGAATCGCCGACAAGGACCGTCCCTACACCAAGATCGGCTACTGTACACTTCGACCGAAGCTGGATCAAGATCTCCCCGGATACGACAAGTACACCTCGAGAACGCCGAGTACTTCGCCCCGGACACCGAGACCCTGGACGACAAGTTCTTCATCCCGAACGCCATGACCGTCGACATGACCCGAAGACCCCGGATGCGACAAGATCTACCTCAGTTGTCCGAGAACGATCCCGTCGAACCCTGGACCCCGAACCCCGAACCCCGGAACCCCCAAGTTCGTCGAGACCCCTAATGTGTGAACCCCTTCCCGAAACCCTATTTTATAATATAATACAACTTGTCGCATATTAAATGTTCATGCATGCATCCTTGTCATGTGGTTTGGGGGCCTTACGCCGATTCACCTTATAATTAAATATGGGGCCCATATGCGGGAAAATCTAGTCTCATATTGGCCTCATTTAAATTTGTGTAGCGAACCGGTGATATATTTTTGCCATGCTAATACAACATTTAATTTGCGGGGTAGATAAACAACTTGAACCATATAATTAATTGTCGGGACCCTGGTTCCGCTTAATATGACCTAATTGCATCGCATCTTTACCATGCCATACATCATACATGCATCATGCCGATCTTCTGCCGTAATCTTAAATATTGCATCCGGTGTTTCTTCTAGTGTTTTGCTTCTTCGCGGATAAGGCCGTTGAGTTGATGTGAGCTTCGCCCCGATCTTCGGTTGAACCTTCGACAATGTTTTCAGGCGAGCATCTCCCCCTTTCTACCTATCTTATTTTTATAGTCTTTATTCCCTCCTGTTGATCTATTGCTATCTGTGTTGCGATGCTTTAGTTTCCGTACCTGTGATATACCGTGCAGCCCTATATAGCCTTGGACACATCCTATTACCGTTGTTTGGTAGATAGTTGGACTTGCGTGTCGTAGCCGCTTGCTCAAGTGCTGTCGCGTGTCGTCACTTGCCACGGTTGTTGGAGTATTGCCACCTGTTTGATGTTGGAGATGATTATGGTTTTATTTATCGCACACTTTAATTCCTGTTTAACAACTAAAATTGAAGTAAGTAAGCAGAGGCATCGGTGGGTGATAGATAATATTTGGTTTCCGAACGCCCACTTGTGTCCCGTAGGACCCCGAGTACTTGATACCTGTTCCTTGATTTATCGCGCTATCCACATCCGGGAGGTATATGGGACCCCCCTGAGCCAGAGCTTGATTCAGTCTTATTTCTTGGGGCCACAAACTAGTTTGAGGTTTTATTTACTATCCTGTACTTATGCCATGCTACCTCTGTATTTAAATTGTGCGAGGAGCACACTGTACTGTTTAGGATCGGGACACGTTTACGCGGTGTCGACAAGCCCAGCCACACTTTCGGGTTCCCAGTCGCTCACAGCCGTCCACCCAAACCTTGAGTCCGTCTCGGAGCTAGCTTACTTCGTTGCGGGTTCTACTTAAGGGGTGGCCCCCTGAAATATTTCTGAATCCTGTGATTGCTTTGTCGTGAAGGCCTCGTTGGGTTTTGATTTGGGTTTTCCGAGGTTGATCGAGTGTGTGTTGCTATTTGTGCACCCCGGCCGGGTTAAAACTTTCTGAAAGCCGTGTCTGCGGTTATGGACCACTTGGAGCACAGTATCTCGACCATAGACAAGCATAACTAAAGTTTATTGCTATAAATTTGACTTTATAATGACTAGTAATCAGCTTCACTATAATGGAATGGTTAAATAATACTGCCCACAATTGCTTGTTTGGAGTGTCGCTTGCGACCATTGTACATGACTAGTAAGTATTGCAACTTCAACGGAATGGCTGAATAAAAGTACCAACAACTGCTGGGTTTTTGGGTTATCTCATGCTAATGGAATCTGATTAGTAATTGTTGCAACTACAACGGAATGGTTAACTAAAAGTGCCCACTGCTTATCTTATCAGGATGATTATCTAAACCTGACTAGTAACAGCTACAACGATAACTGAACAAATAAAACTGCCAACGGTGTGAGTTCCTCGGTTGACTTCCTCGTTTGGTCTCGAGGGGGAAACGCCAGGATGGGTTTGTTTGATGGTAGCATCAGGTTGGTTCCGACTAGGTCTTTCTTACCCCTCTCTAATTACCGCCAGTTGTATCGAGTCTCTATAGGTTGTTTAGTGCATGCTGCCGCTGCCGCTCAGTCCACCATACCTATGTAGGCGAGGACCGCCGAATTCTAGCCTCGCCGTGTACTGGCCTCAGTACTGACGCTCCTCTCTTTTCCTTTGCCCTTTGTCGGCACCCCTTTTTGTTTGAGCAGGTTTTGAGATCGACGTCGTTAGCAGGGTTACCCTTCCGGCTTGGCCTGGGCAGGGTTATGGACGCCATTGGTTATTCTTCAGGGCTCTTAGCCCCATTTGCATCTTGTCCGTAGTCGGACGCTCTATCCTTTCAAGGTGATTTGGATCTTTGTATATTATATCTGTATTCTTGACTCTTTGAGTCGCTGTTGTATATACATCTGTTCTGTGGGTCCCATCGAGGACTGTTGTGTAATGTTATTACTTCGTTTTCCACCCGCACGAAAGTGCCTGGTGGGCACCTTTGAATCGTTTCTATGCGGGTTTGGCGGGTTTCGCTAAAACTTGCATAGGTCCGATTATGAGGGTGTTACAGAGTGGTATCAGAGCTCAGCAGTTGCGATACCCCACAAGTCCAGCCTGTAGGATAACCTAGCTAACGGCCGAAGTAGAGTGTCCAAACTATTTTTGAAAAATCGGTTGGATAGTTCTGATTAGGTCTGATTTTACTCCTTATCCCTTTGCTATTCCTCTCTTACCTCTACGTGTTTTGAATCCGCTCTCTTCTCTCTCTTCGAGTCCAGGATTTCTCGTGGTTGGGTTTTCGTCGTACCTTCAGGGTTTCGCTTTCTCCCTTTTGTAACGGAGGTGCTACGATCATCAATCTGCAACTTGTCTGTTGTACCCTTCCTCCAATCTTTTGTTCTTGAGCTCTTTATCCATATGTGTTCCTTGCTGGATATCAGTGTCGTTGAAAAACATATGAGAAGGACGAGCATTGGTGAAGTTGGAGTTAACCTTGAGCATGTGTTGTTCATGCCAATGGAACCATCGCAGAACCTAATCATTGTGTCTTTCATATGATTTCTGCTGGCATCATCCCTTTGTTCCGGATACCGCCTATGAAGAACTTCAGTCTAAATCTCGAGAGTTGAGTTGCCTGATTTTCCTATTCATGTATAGAGTTGATAGTTTGGGTACGGGATGGATTGATCACCCTAACCGACTCTTACTGTTCGCTCTGTACATCAAACGGGTGGATCAATGTAACTTTTCCCTCTTCTAATGGAAGTTAGAGGTGGCCTTATTTTTTGATACCTCTACCTTCGTCCTTCGTTTCTCCGGAGTGTTCTCTTGACGATCAGGAACAACGACCCTTTGTTGGTGGTTTCGCCGATTTCAAGATGGAGGATGAACCCTTGTTAGTGGTGTCGCGAGCACCTACACGAAGCGAGAAGATGCAGATCGCCGACCTTCCTTCCGGTACCATGAGGCGGATCTCGAGGGCGAGATCCATTGTTAGTGGTGTCGAATTGTGGCATCCCGCAAAACCACTACTAGAAAATCGCGTTGTTTTTGTGCATTGCATCATCATTACATCATCATGCATATTAATTTTACCTGAAACTATGTTGCGAAAGACTATGGTTTTCCGAAACTAGCCCTCCTTCTATTTCAAATTAAACCCCGGCTGCGTCCGGATATTTTGTTTGTCTAAAAACTAGTTACAAAAATGTATTGCAAATTAAATAAAATCTTTAATTATTTTAGTGGGGCAGTCGAACGGGCCGAATGACCCGAACGACCACCCCAGAAAATATAATCGGTCCACCCCTTATTCCTAAACCTACCAATCTATCTACCCACACCCCCCCTCCACCTCACCTCGACCACTCAGAAACCGCCACCTCACCTCTCTCCCTCACCCCCCCCAATCAGCTGCTGCCAACTCATCCCACCACCCCCCTCTCCTTTTTCCCTCTCTCTCTCCTGAACCACCTGCCCACCCACACACAAGCACACACACCACCCGCCGGCCCCACCCCAGCACCCACCAACCACCTGCCCTCACACCCACCGAGCCACACCCGCACGCCACGCCCCGGTCTCCCGCGCCGGCCCCACCCTGGCCCCCTGGCCGTGGCCCCACCAGCCCAGACCTGCCCGTCGCCTCCACCCTCCTTCTTCCTCCTCTCCTCTCCTTCCCCCACCTACCACGCGCGCGTCCCCCGTCTGCCTCTCCCCGCCTTCCCCTCCAGCTGCCACCGCCGCTTCCCCCACCGCCTCCAAGCCCCGAGCCCCGCAGCCGCCCGACCCTCGCCGACGCTTTTCCCTCGCCGCCTCGGCCGCCTCGTCCCAGGCAGAGCCCGCACCCCCCGTCGAGCTCCCCTCCAACCGGCCGTCCTCCCCGCCACCAGCAGGACCCTCCACCGCCACCTCTGCCGTCCCGCCTCACCGGGCCGCGTCCGCCGCCGCACTCCGCTTCCGCTCGCCGCGGCCCTCACCTCGGCTGGCGCCGGTGGCCTCGCCCTCCTGCTCGCCCTCGCCGGCCTCGGGCCACCCCCGCACCGTCGAGCTCCGCCGCCAAGCACCCCATCCCCCAGGCGGCCCCGCGTCCCCTGCGTCCGCCTCCTCGGTGCCCTCTTTTCCTCTGCGAGCTCCGACCCGCGAGCGCCTAGCCGCCGCTGTTCCCCTCTGCCCCGCGCGCGTCTGTGTGGCTCCGCCGCCCTTTCCCCTCTCCGGCCAGAGGCCACATCGCGCTCGTCCCTGGCCCCGGCTTTGCAGCGTGTGCCACGATCTTCTCCTCTGTCGAGCTGCCGTCGACTCCATGGCCGCCTCCTCTTTAAGCTTTCCGCCAAGGATGGCCTGCGCTGAAGCCCCTACTCATGTTATGCTTATGTCTGTTGTTTCGATCCAGCGAGTAGGGTATCTCTAGATGATGCTGCATGTCGGTATCTTGTGTTCATCAGAGATCGTCTATCGTTTTATCTAGTGCCAACCGCCAATTTTGGGACCATGACCAGCGCCCAAGTTTTCCACCGGCGACACGACAACCGAAGCCGCGAGAGACCTCAAGTTCTCCTACATGGACCGAAGACTGACCCCAGCGTCCGAGACCCCGAAGGCCGATCTCGCCGCACCCGGACCCCGAACCCGAAGAATCGCCGACAAGGACCGTCCCTACACCAAGATCGGCTTCCGTACACTTCGACCGAAGCTGGATAAAGATCTCCCCGGATACGACAAGTACACCTCGAGAACGCCGAGTACTTCGCCCCGGACACCGAGACCCTGGACGACAAGTTCTTCATCCCGAACGCCATGACCGTCGACATGACCCGAAGACCCCGGATGCGACAAGATCTACCTCAGTTATCCGAGAACGATCCCGTCGAACCCTGGACCCCGAACCCCGAACCCCGGAAACCCCAAGTTCGTCGAGACCCCTAATGTGTGAACCCCTTCCCGAAACCCTATTTTATAATATAATACAACTTGTCGCATATTAAATGTTCATGCATGCATCCTTGTCATGTGGTTTGGGGGCCTTACACCGATTCACCTTATAATTAAATATGGGGCCCATATGCGGGCAAATCTAGTCTCATATTGGCCTCATTTAAATTTGTGTAGCGAACCGGTGATATATTTTTGCCATGCTAATACAACATTTAATTTGCGGGGTAGATAAACAACTTGAACCATATAATTAATTGTCGGGACCCTGGTTCCGCTTAATATGACCTAATTGCATCGCATCTTTACCATGCCATACATCATACATGCATCATGCCGATCTTCTGCCGTAATCTTAAATATTGCATCCGGTGTTTCTTCTAGTGTTTTGCTTCTTCGCGGATAAGGCCGTTGAGTTGATGTGAGCTTCGCCCCGATCTTCGGTTGAACCTTCAACAATGTTTTCAGGCGAGCATCTCCCCCTTTCTACCTATCTTATTTTTATAGTCTTTATTCCCTCCTGTTGATCTATTGCTATCTGTGTTGCGATGCTTTAGTTTCCGTACCTGTGATATACCGTGCAGCCCTATATAGCCTTGGACACATCCTATTACCGTTGTTTGGTAGATAGTTGGACTTGCGTGTCGTAGCCGCTTGCTCAAGTGCTGTCGCGTGTCGTCACTTGCCACGGTTGTTGGAGTATTGACACCTGTTTGATGTTGGATATGATTATGGTTTTACTTATCGCACACTTTAATTCCTGTTTAACAACTAAAATTGAAGTAAGTAAGCAGAGGCATCGGTGGGTGATAGATAATATTTGGTTTCCGAACGCCCACTTGTGTCCCGTAGGACCCCGAGTACTTGATACCTGTTACTTGATTTATCGCGCTATCCACATCCGGGAGGTATATGGGACCCCCCTGAGCCAGAGCTTGATTCAGTCTTATTTCTTGGGGCCACAAACTAGTTTGAGGTTTTATTTACTATCCTGTACTTATGCCATGCTACCTCTGTATTTAAATTGTGCGAGGAGCACACTGTACTGTTTAGGATCGGGACACGTTTACGCGGTGTCGACAAGCCCAGCCACACTTTCGGGTTCCCAGTCGCTCACAGCCGTCCACCCAAACCTTGAGTCCGTCTCGGAGCTAGCTTACTTCGTTGCGGGTTCTACTTAAGGGGTGGCCCCCTGAAATATTTCTGAATCCTGTGATTGCTTTGTCGTGAAGGCCTCGTTGGGTTTTGATTTGGTTTTTCCGAGGTTGATCGAGTGTGTGTTGCTATTTGTGCACCCCGGCCGGGTTAAAACTTTCTGAAAGCCGTGTCCGCGGTTATGGACGACTTGGAGCACAGTATCTCGACCATAGACAAGCATAACTAAAGTTTATTGCTATAAATTTGACTTTATAATGACTAGTAATCAGCTTCACTATAATGGAATGGTTAAATAATACTGCCCACAATTGCTTGTTTGGAGTGTCGCTTGCGACCATTGTACATGACTAGTAAGTATTGCAACTTCAACGGAATGGCTGAATAAAAGTACCAACAACTGCTGGGTTTTTGGGTTATCTTATGCTAATGGAATCTGATTAGTAATTGTTGCAACTACAACGGAATGGTTAACTAAAAGTGCCCACTGCTTATCTTATCAGGATGATTATCTAAACCTGACTAGTAACAGCTACAACGATAACTGAACAAATAAAACTGCCAACGGTGTGAGTTCCTCGGTTGACTTCCTCGTTTGGTCTCGAGGGGGAAACGCCAGGATGGGTTTGTTTGATGGTAGCATCAGGTTGGTTCCGACTAGGTCTTTCTTACCCCTCTCTAATTACCGCCAGTTGTATCGAGTCTCTATAGGTTGTTTAGTGCATGCTGCCGCTGCCGCTCAGTCCACCATACCTATGTAGGCGAGGACCGCCGAATTCTAGCCTCGCCGTGTACTGGCCTCAGTACTGACGCTCCTCTCTTTTCCTTTGCCCTTTGTCGGCACCCCTTTTTGTTTGAGCAGGTTTTGAGATCGACGTCGTTAGCAGGGTTACCCTTCCGGCTTGGCCTGGGCAGGGTTATGGACGCCATTGGTTATTCTTCAGGGCTCTTAGCCCCATTTGCATCTTGTCCGTAGTCGGACGCTCTATCCTTTCAAGGTGATTTGGATCTTTGTATATTATATCTGTATTCTTGACTCTTTGAGTCTTTGTTGTATATACATCTGTTCTGTGGGTCCCATCGAGGACTGTTGTGTAATGTTATTACTTCGTTTTCCACCCGCACGAAAGTGCCTGGTGGGCACCTTTGAATCATTTCTATGCGGGTTTGGCGGGTTTCGCTAAAACTTGCATAGGTCCGATTCTGAGGGTGTTACACCCTCCTAGACATTCTTCTGATGGGGGTATCCCGGCGTAGCTCTCTCTTGTTTTGTGTTTGATTATGTCATGGGATGATGTGAAACCATGTTGGTTCACAAGTTGAGGCACTATACGGCCCGGTTTCATCGGAACGGGGAGATTCCCCTTTATACTGGTCCAGATCCTTTATCTTCTAGGTTAGAGCGCATTCATGCAAGTGGGGACACATGCAATGACCTATACCAACCTTGCACCACACTCACACACATATGCTAAGAACACATGCAAGTTTTCAGATGATTCCGACGTTCTCGTGGTCTTCCTCCGGCGAAACCCTGATCTACGGGCCTCGGATTGTCTACCCCACTAGACATTCTTCTGATAGGGGTAGCCCGGCATATATCTCTCTTGTTTTGTGTTTTATTATGTCATGGGATGATTTGAAACCATGTTGGTTCGCAAGTTGGGGCACTATACGGCCTGGTTTCACCGTAACGGGGAGATTCCCCCTTATACAGGTCCAGAACCTTCGCTTCTAGGTTAGAGTGCATGCATGCGACGGGGGACACATGCAAGCACATATACCAACCTTGCACCACACTCACACACATATGCTAGGGACACATTCAAGTTTTCATATGATTCCGACG
Organism: Avena atlantica; assembly: GCA_910589765.1. Taxonomy (NCBI): domain Eukaryota; kingdom Viridiplantae; phylum Streptophyta; class Magnoliopsida; order Poales; family Poaceae; genus Avena; species Avena atlantica. The sequence continues at coordinate 194,339,147 of OU342738.1, read as the reverse complement.
TTCTCGTGGTCTTCCTCCGGCAAAACCCTAATCTGCGGGTCTCGGATCGTCTACCCCCCCTAGACATTCTTCTGACAGGGGTAGCCTGGCGTAGCTCTCTCTTGTTTTGTGTTTCACTAGGTCATAGGATGATGTAAAACCATGTTTGTTCACAAGTTGGGGCACTATCCTACCCGGTTTCACCGGAACGGGGAGATTCCCCCTTATACAGGTCCATATCCTTTCGCTTCTAGGTTAGAGTGCATGCATGCGAGTGGGGACACATGCAATCACCTATACCAACCTTGCACCACACTCACACACATATGCTAGGGATACATGCAAGTTTTCAGATGATTCCGACGTTCTCGTGGTCTTCCTCCGGCGAAACCCTGATCTGCGGGCCTCGGATCGTCTACCCCCCTAGACATTCTTCTCATGGGGGTAGCCCGGCGTAGCTCTCTCTTGTTTTGTATTTGATTATGTCATGGGATGATTTGAAACCATGTTGGTTCACAAGTTGGGGCACTATACGACCCGGTTTCATCGTAACGGGGAGATTTCCCCTTATACAGGTCCAAAACCTTCGCTTCTAGGTTAGAACGCGTGCATGCGAGGGGGGACACATGCAAGCACGTATACCAACCTTGCACCACACTCACACACATATGCTAGGGACACATGCAAGTTTTTAGATGATTCCGACGTTCTCGTGGTCTTCCTCCGGCAAAACCCTGATCTGCGGGCCTCGGATCGTCTACCCCCTGGACATTCTTCTGATGGGGGTAGCCCGGCGTAGCTCTCTCTTGTTTTGTGTTTGATTATGTCATGGGATGATTTGAAACCATGTTGGTTCACAAGTTGGGGCACTATACGGCCCGGTTTCACCGTAACGGGGAGATTCCCGCTTATACAGGTCTAGAACCTTCGCTTCTAGGTTAGAGCGCATGCATGCGAGGGGGGACACATGCAAGCACATATACAAACCTTGCACCACTCTCACACGCATATGCTAGGGACACATGCAAGTTTTCAGATGATTCCGACGTTCTCGTGGTCTTCCTCCGGCGAAACCCTGATCTGCGGGCCTCAGATCGTCTACCCCCCTAGACATTCTTCTGATGGGGGTAGCCCGGCGTAGCTCTCTCTTGTTTTGCGTTTGATTATGTCATGGGATGATGTGAAACCATGTTGGTTCACAAGTTGGGGCACTATACGGTCCGGTTTCACCGTAACGGGGAGATTCCCCCTTATACAGGTCTAGAACCTTCGCTTCTAGGTTAGAGCGCATGCATGCGAGGGGGACACATGCAAGCACATATACCAACCTGGCACCACACTCACACACATATGCTAGGGACACATGCAAGTTTTCATCTGATTCTGACGTTCTTGTGGTCTTCCTCCGATGAAACCTTGATCTACGGGCCTCAGATCGTCTACCCCCTAGACATTCTTCTGACAGGGGTAGCCCGGCGTAGCTCTCTCTTGTTTTGTGTTTGACTAGGTCATAGGATGATCTAAAACCATGTTGGTTCACAAGTTGGGGCACTATCCTACCCGGTTTCACCTGAACGGGGAGATTCCCCCTTATACAGGTCCAGATCCTTTCGCTTCTAGGTTAGAGCGCATGCATGCTAGTGGGGACACATGCAATCACCTATACCAACCTTGCACCACACTCACACACATATGCTAGGGACACATGCAAGTTTTAATCTGATTCCGACGTTCTCGTGGTCTTCCTCCGGCGAAACCCTGATCGGCGAGACTCGGATCGTCTACCCCCTAGACATTTTAGGTTAGAGCGCATGCATGCAAGTTCGTATAAGGGGACACATGCAAGTTTATGGTCTAGTGCAAAGTTTGTATTTCCATGGTCTCAATACTAACAAAAAGCCAAGAAAGATTTCACTTAAACATAAAATAAATACAAATGAAAGAAAAAACAAAAAGAAAATTAGAAAATAGCAGAAGGCACACGGCAAAGGATAAAACACACGGAAAAGAAGTCCTTTGCCGTGTGTCTATTTAGGGTACACGGCAAAGAATCTTTGCCGCTTGTTTTTCCAGGAAGTACACGGCAAAGCCCTTTGTCGTGTTCCGCGCGAGTTGGCACACGGCAAAGGCTTGCCAATAATTGACGGTGCGGGCCTACCCCTGCCTTATCCTCTCCCATCTCGAGCCCGCGCCTCCCCACCCCAGCTTGACCCCGCGCTGCCGCCGCGTCGATCCAGCGCCGTCGCCACCGCCTCGATCCCGTGCCGTCGCCGCCGTTTACCTGCCCCCGTGCCGCTGCTGGCGGCTCCTTCTCCACCCGGTCCAGCCCCCCATCCGCCTCCGCGCCCATCCGCCCCGCCCCATCCGCCCTGGCTCGCCCCATCCGCCTCCGCGCCCAGCCACCGCCCCCGGCCCTGGGAGCTCGCCGGCGGCTCCACCTTCGCCCGGTCCAGCCCCCTCCACCCACCGCCGGCCCGCCCCATCACCATCGGTATGTGCCTATACATGTATATTTTTAGTATATATGTGTAGTATATGTATGTGTAGCTAGTATGTATGTGTAGCTAGTATGTATGTGTAGTATATATATGTATGTGTAGCTAGTATATATATGTATGTGTAGCTAGTATATATGTGTATGTGTAGCTAGTATGTATGTGTATGTGTAGCTAGTATATATATGTATGTGTAGCTAGTATGTATGTGTAGTATATGTATGTGTAGTATATATTTGTAGTATATATTGTTAGATATATATAGCATGTATTATTCCCATGTATTTGTTACATATATGTATAGTACTATGTATATATGTTGTTTCATATATGCATGTGTATAGTAGTAATTTAGGAATTATGTTGTTTCATATATATGTTGTTTCATATATTATGTGTAAATTTTTGGCATGTCTATAGTAGTAATTTAGTAATTTAGTAATTTTTCTTCGTGCAGGACATGTGTCGAGTCTGAGGGTGGGGATGTCGATGGCGTAGGTCATTTTGCGGGAGGGTCGCTGATCTTCTTCACCTCTCGATCACGCTTCTAGGGTAAAAATCTATTCTCCTATCTTGTACCTAGGGTTATTTTCGTGTATAGATCACTAAGTCTGTCGCGTTACCTAGGCGTCTCTTCCCAGCCGTAAGGGTTACGCGGATAAATATGCATTAGTGGTCTCGCATATTATGAAGCGTAACTCTTACGGCATTTATCGGGACAGCCGACGGATGCGTAGTTGTGTATGTTTTCCATGTTCTACTCCGGTCCGAGATAGGATTTAGGCAGCGTCTCCCTGTTGTTCTCCGGATGCACATTCCTCTTGGCTTTTTGCCGAGACGTGTATCGGGAGAGCAGCGGGGAGGTGCTGCCGAAATTCTGTGTCGGATCGGGGTAGAGCAGGGAGAACATACTCAATCTACGGATCTGGCGGTTGATAGGACCCTCTTTACCTATTAGAGAGATAGGTGGATATATGTTTGCTAAAATTAACCGAACTAATACCGGATTTATTTGTATGGCATGATTAATTGAAAGCATTATATATGTCGTTTTTGGTACTGATTAGAGGATGGAGAATCGTGACTGGATGTATGATGGCTATGTCAGTAAGTGGGACTTTACCTAAGAATGACAAGAAAAGGCCGAGGACTTTGTGAACCGGGCATTTGCCGTCCCTAGCAGACCCCGAAGAATTTTCTGCCCCTGTGCAAGATGCAAGAACCTGAATACACATTTGAAGGATGATGTGAGTACTCACCTGCTCAATTACGGGTTCACACCATCCTACAAGACTTGGACATTCCATGGTGAAAAGTTAGCGAAACGTTCTAGGAGGGAGTCACGGCAGGGTCAGCAGCAGAGTCAGCCAAGGGGAGAATTTGATGCTGGTTTTGATAGGTGCATAGAAAACTTTGTGAATGTAAATGCGCCTGAAAGCCCTCATGTAGAGGCGGAGACACCTCAGGAGGCGGAGACAAGTGAGGAGCCGGAGGAAAACACCTCAAAGTACTACGAGACTTTGTTTTCCTCATAGAGACCCCTTCATGCACATACAGATGTTACCCAACTGGATCCTCTAGGTACTTTGAGGTCGATCCCAATGGTGATGGTCAGAAGAGGCAGACCGGGGTTGCCCAAAACATTCTTCGGTATCTTCCAATCATACCGAGGCTCCAGCAACTCTTCATGATCGAGGATACTGCCCAGCAGATGCAGTGGGCAGTAGAAGGGAACATATACCTCGACAGGATGATACATCCGTCGGATGGTAGTGCATGGAAGAACTTTGTCAAGAAATATCCTAAGAAAGACGGTGACAAGAGGAGCATAGCAGTTGCCATATCAACCGATGGGTTCAATCCATATGGCATGTCGGCTTCAGTATATAGTTGTTGGCCAGTGTTTGTTATTCCCCTGAACCTGCCCCCTGGCGTATGCATGAGATCAGAGAACATGTTTGTCTCGATGATAATCCCAGGGCCGAAATACCTGGGTAAGAACATGAATGTGTATGTAGAACCGCTGGTGGATGACTTGCTTCATGGCTGGGAAGGTCGGGGGATCCGAACATTTTCCGCTTCAAACAACGAGCACTTCGATATGTATGTCTGGTACCATACCTCTCTTCATGACCTACCAGCACGTGCGTTGTTCTGCGGCTGGTGTACACATGGGAAGTGGCCTTGCCCAGTGTGCATGCAATCTCTGACTTTCTTCTGGCTGTCGAAGGGAGGCAAGTATTCCTGCGTTGATGAACATCGACAGTGTCTTGAGTCGAATCATCCATATAGGAGTGACAAAAAGAGGTTCAAGAAAGGCTGTGTTGTCCATGATCCAAAGCCACGTCTAGAGACCAGAAAGGAAATCAAGGCTGAGTTAGAAGCTCTCCAGCCAAACTCCGATGGGAATGGTTTCGTGGGATACGGGGATACGCACCAGTGGACCCACATTCCGTGCTTATGGAAGCTCCCTTACTTTGAGGATCTTGAGCTCCCGCATAACATTGATGTAATACACACCGAAAAGAATATCAGCGAGGCCCTTTGGAGCACCATAATGCAAACCGAGAAGACGAAAGATAACATCAAGGCTCGAATTGATCAAGAAGCATTGTGTGATAGGCCAAAGTTGAACATGCAACCACCCGGAGCCAAAGGCAGAAAAAGGTGGTCTAAGCCAAAGGCTCCTTTCTGCCCAACAAAGCCCCAAAGAAGGGAGATCTTCCAGTGGATCGCGCAAAGTTTGTTTTCCCCTGATGGTTATGCGGCCAACTAGATGAGGGGTGTGAACATGGAAACGTTGCGAGTACAAGGGCTCAAGATTCATGACTACCACGTATGGCTTGAGCGGATAATGCCGGTGATGATTCGAGGCTATGTCGATGAGGAGACTTGGCGAGTGCTGTCGAGGTTGAGCTTTTTCTTCCGCCAGATTTGTGCTAGGGAGTTAGACCGTAAAGTGCTTGAGAAGCTACATGAACATGCACCCGAGTTGCTTTGCGATCAAGAGATGCTCCTTCCGCCAGGGTTCTTCAATCCGATGCAACATATGATCTTGCATCTTGCGGATGAGGCTTTAAATGGGGGACTATGATGCTTCGTAAGAAAACAGGCAATAAATGGAAGATCGAGGCATCCATAGCCGAGGCAGTTATTAACGAGGAGGTTGCAAACTTCACCACAAAGCATTATGATGCCAACATTCCCACAAAGCACAATCCTGTGTTTCGTTACAATGCCGCCAACCCTAAAGATGTACCCAATCTTAGCATCTTCGTTGGGCTAGGTGGCAAATCAAGTGGCACAAAGAGGTTCGCAATGAAAAAACTTGAGCGGGAGTTGATCCACTCGTATGTCTTGAACACCATGGAAGAAGTGAAGCCGTACATCGAGTAAGTGATCACCATTTAGTTTTCCACAAACATTCACTGCTATGTCCGTGCCTAACTCTCCTTTAAATTGTTATAGACAATTTCAGAGTGCACATTGGAAGAATCCAAATAGGGAGCCTAACCCTCAAGAGGAGCAGGATCTTTTCGATAAGGGTGGTGGTTTTGGTTTTGTCAGCTGGTTCTATGGTTTGGTACTATTCGAGCCAACTTGCTGTGCTACACTTCTTGTGATAAACTTCTTATGCTAAACTTCTCGTTCTAACTTCTAGGCAAGAACTGACAAAGAGATGCAGCCCGAGCTAAGAAATATTGCCAGGGGCTTTAACCATTCAGTCGACACGTTCAATGCTTATGACGTGAATGGGTATCGCTTCCATACCCATGAATACACAACTAGCCGGCCCAAACAGAAGACAACAAATAGCGGGGTCTTTTATGAAGGCTCAGATGGCCCCCAGTACTATGGAAGAGTCGAGGGTATATATGAGCTGAATTACGGTTTTAGCAAAGGGTAAATCCCTTTGTATTCAAATGCCATTGGTTTGACCAACATAAGGTGAAACGGGATCCTGAAATTGGACTGGTCGAAGTTAAGAGAAACTCCGTTTATGCTGGAGATGATGTTTACATTTTGGCTACTCAGGCCTTCCAAGTATTCTATCTTCCGTACCCATGCCAAAACCCGACAAAATGTCTACAAGACTGGGATGTTGTGATGACGGTACCGACACGCAATAGGCCGCCCTTGCCAAACAAGGATGATTACTGCCGCCTAGACCCCTCAACAAATGATGGCGAGTTTTATCAGGAAGAAGGGCTCCCCGAGCAATTCACTATTGACTTGTCCGCCGATGGTGACATGGTCGTAGACGATGAGCAAAAAGAAGCTGAGGAGGAAGACACTGCGTAAGATGAAGCTGAGGAGGTTCACAACCAACAAGATGTGAGTTTGCTCGAGGCGTTCCATGCAGGCCTTGACGTCAACGATCCACAGGGACCACCTCCAGGTTTCGTGGATGATTATTGGTGGCCAAAAAATGATAGCTATGACGAAACCTCTCGTCCAATTCATAATCCCGACTCAGGCTTCTGATCCATGTAGTAGTAATAATCTTTGTAGTAGTGTTTGCTATGTAATCCCGCCGGGCTATGTAATAAAATTTCTTTCCTTTTGTCTTTGTATTTGTAAGAACTCTACTCTATGTAATAAAATTTCTTTCCTTTTGTCTTTGTATTTGTAAGAACTCTATTCTATGTAATAAAATTTCTTTCCTTTTGTCTTTGTATTTGTAGGAACTCGTAGCCCCAAAGTCGAGAGAGGACAAGTATTTTCGAGATTCATATAGCATGGCCATGTGACGGTGGCAGGCCCAGGAAAAGATTCTCGATCCACGACAATGGTTCCTTTCGAGGAGTCGTTGCCATGGAGACCGAATCCTTTCCTTGGCTTGCCGCGTCTCATACCCATGCTATATGGATCATGGAAGTATTTCTCTTCTTTCGTCTTTGCCGATATGAATATAGATTAGCTAGCGTGACTTAAATGGAATAGATTAGATAGCCCTAAAGTCAAAAGGAAAGATATTACTTCACTATTCGTCTAGCATGGGCGACATTGTTATATGAATCGTGAAATGGTTTCTTTCCTTTCGTCTTTGGAGAAACATAAGGAAGGCTTCATCTCATAGCCCCAAAGTCGAGAGAGGACAGGTATTTTCGAGATTCATATAGCATGGGGATGTGACGGTGGCAAGCCCAGGAAAGGATTCTCGATCCACGACAACGATTCCTTTCGAGGAGTCGTTGCCGTGGAGACCGAATCCTTTCCTTGGCTTGCCGTGTCTCATACCCATGCTATATGGATCATGGAAGTATTTCTCTTCTTTCGTCTTTGCTGATACGAATATAGTGTGTGTTTAAAACTTGAGTATTATTGTACGGTTATGAATCTTGTGTCACTGATGTGTACTAATAAACTACTCTTTTCACTCTGTTTTGCAGGTGATTGAAAGATGCCGGGGGGAAAGGGAGTTATAAGAAAGCTGAAAAGCTTATCAAAACTTGTGACTGGTGGTTCAAAAGATGTCAGGGGGAAGCAGCCTACCAGTGCTACTGCTAGTGCTCCACCGCGCACTTCACAGCGGTGGGGGCGTGGGAGGCGTGCGAGGACTCCTAGTCCACCTCTGGTCTTCGAGGAGGACGATCAAGAGCAGGAGCAGGAGGGGGAGGACAAGAAGGAGGAGGAGGAGCCAGTTCGGCCTCAGGAGGATGAGGGGACGCACTCGGATTCTGACGAGGAGGAGCAGGAGCAGCAGAAGGAGGAGGAGGATGAGGGGTTGGGGTATTTACCCTACGAGCTTGACACGTCCTTGAGGTGGGCGCCTCCGGAGGATGAGACGCAATACCTTGAGGAGTACGCGACCATGGACCCGAGCCTGGTGCCGCGGGAGAAGGCTCCATATTGGTGTGGGGTTTCGAGACTCCCCGACCTACATTATCCCTATGCGGACAAGGTACTCGTGCCCGCTGTGTCGAGGTACATGATTTGACCCTAAACCATACATTGTAATTTTTATCACATACTAACCATGTCTTTTCATTTTGTAGTGCCTTTCTATATGAGGATGGGATCAAGCCATATCGTGGCTACTCAAGCATCCTTGGAGCCTTGGTTAGAATGTATTTTCCTGGGATTGTCACTCTCCCAAATGGTTCAAAGGATGTGGCTTGGACTTGGAAGCATTACCACCATACCGAAGATCCCGAAAAAAGTACACCACCATCGCGGAGAAGGTTCAGGTTTTGTTCTGGGTAAGTTTGTTTCGCTTGTCATAATTCAATCGCCTTGAGGATGAAATATACTTGAACTCGTGGCTTTGACACGCCCTTTTCCCTATGTGCATACTTGTAGAAGTTCTTCGACATGGACAGGACGCGCAAAAGGGAGTGTTTGATGATTGTTGACGAGCTTGCCAAGAGGAAGGTGCAGGACATGCACTATGAGGCACGCGTGAACTGCGTCCGCAACTGGTTCGGCGATCGCAAGATTTGGATGAACAAGAGCCAAGCCCGGGAGATTCTCTTCGAGCCGTGGTAGTACCTGCAGGTAGTTGCATTTTTGTTTTATTGATTTCTTGACCTTATTCTATTTTCTATTGTACTAATACATGTGTCTTGTGGATGTAGAACCCTCCTCAGTTCATGGGTAATGACGAGTGGTGCTTCACGGCAATGGTAGCGTGGTGGACACACCCCAATTACCTCCAGAAACACGCCGATGCAAAGAAGCGGCGAGAGGAGATGGGGGGTGGATCACACCGCCAAGGCAGCATCCCCCTTGCCCTTCTTAGGAAAAAAGAGGTGAGAAAATGCTTTATTTGTTCTTGCTTGTAATGTTATTCTTTACTTCGCCCTTTGGAGTCCCCCTTCACTTAACTTCGTGCTCTTTTGTGCAGAAAATAAAGACAGGTCAAGAACCGTGCGTGTTTGCCGTTTGGAAGAAGACACGCACGTTGGCCGAGCCTAGGAACGGGAGCCTATGGATGAACGAGGGAGCCAGGCTCCGGGGTGAGAAGTACCCTGAGAAGTACAAGGAGGTGCATGGAGAAGATTCTAACCCTGAGACCGCCCCCTTCGACCCCGAGGTCGCCGTGCTTGCGGGAGAAGGCCAGAAGAATGGTCGCCTATGGATCGGTCATGGGTCCGTCGACCCTAAGACCGTTCCATCTATGCGCCAGGTCCGGCGTGGAAGGACGAGCGACCAGCCTGCTATAGAGACCCGCCCACGGCCTTCGGTTGTAGCTCTCGAGCAGTTACGGGTATGTTCTTCCTCGTTCATCTATGTTTTACTACATGTTTTGTGTTGCAATGTTCATCTAATCGTGGCGACACGACGTAGGAGGAGATGGCCGCTGATAGGGCACACAGAGAGGCGGCCGAGCAGCGGCAGCAGCAGCTGGAGCAGCAGATGGCCCATCAGCAGGGGTTGCTGGAGCAACAGGGGCAGATGATGCGGTGGATGACACAGCAAATGCTCATCAATTCTCAACCAGGTACTCTTCCCACTCCTCCTTTTGCCTTCTCGTGGGTAAGTGATCAAGTGTCTTATTGTCCAATGCTCGTAATTTTCAATCTTGCCTTATTGTCTAATGCTCACAATTTCCAATGCTGCAGATGGACAATGTGATGCCGCCGCCTGGTGGGTTCGTGGGTGGATCGAATAACCAGGCATCGCCGTCTTTGACCGTCAACAATCCGTCGGTCGTCCGGAGGCTGAATCAGAGTCCTCCAGGTTTGTTTTCTTACACTTGTCAAATTTAGCCATGCCATCGCATTTGTAGAAATTTTAGCCATGATATGACACTTGTATAAATTTTAGCCTTGGCATGATACTTATAGAAAATTTAGCAACTCCATGACACTTGTAGGAAATTTAGCCTTGCCATGATACTTATAGCAAATTTAGCAATTCCATGACACTTGTAGATAATTCTATGCCATTGTCAAAATTTTAGCCATGCTATGACACTTGTAGAAATTTTAGCCTTGCCATGACACTTATAGAAATTCTAGCCTTGCCATGGGACTTGTAGATATTCGTGGTTTTACTTGTCATATTGATGTAATTTGCCATGAGACTCGTCAAAATCCCATGTTATTGCCATTTCCATCAACTTGCCTAGAAACTTGTACATATTGATGATTTTACTTGTCATATTTATGTACTTGTCTTCAACTTGTAGGATCTCACGATGGAGCATGAGCTTGTTGAGCACTCGGAGTTGATGGTCTTGTGGGTGGCAAGAATAAACTTGTAATATTTGTGTAGTTTAGGGATTGTGCACTTGTTGGTTATGCACTTGTGTAATAAACTTGGTCTTGTGTGATATTTGGTAGTGTTTGTGATGATATTATGATCATACTTGTGATATTTTGGTGTTGGCGATGCATTTTGGTGTTGGTGATGATTATATTATTGTTGTTCGATGCAATTTGGTGTTGCTGATGATCTGTATGATCATATATATATTCTATGTTTTGAATTGCAGGAAATGAATGGAAACATTTTTTTTTTTGAAAAAACAGGGCTGCTTTGCCGTGTGTACACAGGGCCTTTGCCGTGTGCTATATGCCAAAGGCACACGACAAAGGATGAACTTTGCCGTGTGTCACCCCTGAGAGGCACACGACAAAGGGGAAGACACAGCAAAGGAAAATGCACACGGCAAACCTTGAACACACGGCAAAAACCAAAGCACACGACAAAGGACATACACACAGCGAAGGCAAGACACACGGAAAAGGGAGGACACACAGCAAAGATCGAAGGCACACGATAAAGGGAATACACAACACCGATCTGTTGGCTTCGTCAGACGGGCGGAACCGTCAACTACTTTAGTGTGCCGTGTGTGATCAGAAAACACACGACAAAGTCTTTGCCGTGTTCCGGGCGTCTAGACACACGGCAAAGAGCCTTTGCCGTCCCGATCATTGTCGTGTTGATTTTGCCGTGTGCTTACACACGGCAAAGGGTTTGCCGTGTTCCGGGAGGCCTTTGCCGTGTGGGTACACCCACACGACAAAGAACCTTTCTCCCGTAGTGGCAGGCTCACGTGGAGCTCTGCCGGCCGGCCTCGTTGATCTTCGAGGCGATGACCCCTAGGCCATTTCCCATCACCATGCCCGGGGCGGCAGCAAGCCCGATGTATCGGCATGGACGTCTTGCCATTCCAGGATACGATGGCGACTCCAGTCCGAAGCGTCGTGAGCCAGTCCGTTGACTATGTCGACCCAAAAGCTTCGCTAAGTCTCATTGGAGCAGGTGATGGCGGAGACTACAACCATGAGCAAAACACACATGCATGCATGTACAATTAAAGAATACTTCTACTTCTGTCTACTCTGTTCAACTAGGTACCATGCCGGAGATGGAGCCAGATGAGAGAAGCCTCACGCCTCACGAAGCCATAGGTCGGCAGGCTCAGACGGAGCTGTACTGGTACCAAAGGCAGGCAACATCTACATCAACATCACCACTGTCGCGGAGTCCCCCGAGGGGGAACATCAACACCTACATGGAGTCCGCCCAAAGGCGGGCGGCATCTACATCTACATCGCCACCATCACGGAGTCCCCGAGGGGGACGCCAACACTTACATGACACCCCATGAGGTGGACGTCGTATACTCTGACACCTACACAGAGTTCCCCCAAGGCAGGAAGCTGTACTCCGACACCTACATGGAGTCCCCTCGAGACGGGACACCGTCTACTCGGACATCTACAGGGAGTCCCCTCAAGGCGGGACACTGTCTACACCAGCACCTACAATGTCTACACCTACCAAGCTATCTAGCGCCATCATGTACAATGTCGCCTCTAGCTCGGTGGCATCACCGAGTCTTCTCCGGTATCTACACCGACACCCATCATCGTCATCACCCATGCGCCAACAAGGCGTGGTTAGACTCCACCGACAAGTATTTTCCGATCAAGCTTCGCCGATGAGGCAAAGGCAAGTCACCCCGTCCGACATCGACAAGGCGTACACCCCTAGGCCTCGCACCGACGAGGCGAAGGCCACCCACATATTCATCATCCGACATCGACAAGCCGGAGGGATACGTCTATGTATCACAGGGGCAAGGGGCGTGCCGCTCCACCCTTCCACTTCATACACCACCACCGCCTACCTAGAAAAGACAAGACTTGAAGACGACGATCATTGCAGCAGCTTAATCGGAGGTGGTACGTGGGCCTGACCCACAGGCATAATTAACCGGGAGCTTTCCAAGGCCCCGTGAATCAGGACTCCACAATCGCCTTGTCTTTTTGGCCACGCCAGCAGGCCACGGAGGGCATCCTATGGGATCTTGTAATTTTGTTTCTCCTGACGCGATTAATAAAATACATTCTTTCCTATTTTTGTGTATTTAGGTACAATGGCACACCCGCGTATTTCGCTAATTTTCGTGTCAAACATCCGCCGGGCTGCGCAACCCGTACGCAGGATTCGTCCTGATCCATGATCGGCTGCCCTGTAAATCTTTTTTTACAATCTCTTGATCGGTTTTGGTTGCCCTCTTCATGATCTACACCGTGCCTGTGCGCCTGCCCTCTTCGATGCTGTGCCTGCCTCGGCAGGCTGTCGCGGCCTCACAGCAGGCTGCCTCGCACCGCAGACAACTGCAATGCCTTCCTTGGAAGGCTGCCGTGGTCGTCCCCCCTCAGATCATCTTCATCGTATCGTCCGGAACTTCATTGACAATGCCGCCATCAACTACGATCTACGCGTCGTCCACGCCATGGCACATACGTCACAACGTTGGTATGATCAACCGATCCCACACCTGTCTACGCCAAGCACGTCCCCGAGCACGCGCCTACCACCGATCGAGCTACAAGCTGCCGCTTCGTCACCCTTTCCGTCCTCTCAGCCTTTGGTCCATGCTACCGGCTTTCAACGCGCCTTCCTTGGTGTGTACGTCGCTGGTGGTCTCTCAGCCGCTGCACCGACTTGCGCCCTGCGGCTATGCCACCCTCTCGGGTTGTAGCATTGCTACACGCAGTCTATTTTGTCGTCTCCTCACACCGACATCCTCGTTTTCCACCGCGCCATCTCCTATGGCACGGATCACCGCCGTTTGCGCATGGTCTTCGTCATGCCGCAGATTTTTTCTTCGCCTACATCGAGTGTCGCCGCCGCATCTCTCTAGGCGTCCAGCATTACCACTCCGGGTCGCCGCTGGTTTCGCTGCCCTCTACGTCTTCGTCCACTGCAACTTCGTCGTCAGCGTCATTGCCTTCCCCGACTACACCACCTGCTCCTCTACTCCGACAACCGCGGACAGCATCGGCATCTCTCCCTTTGTCGCTCTGCACCTCGCAACCGTTCTGAAGCTCGAGGCCTCCTCTACTAGTCTCTCTGACATGGCGACAAGTTCATGATGGTCCTTGCCCCTTGCACGCCTGGTACTGGCAACACCGGGAGTGCCTTTGTCCCCGACGCGTTCCCGAGTCTGGAAAGCTTCGATCGGCACCTTGTCTTCATCGGCTTCGACGTGGTTGGCATTGCCCCCCTCCTATACGACTGCCTCGACCACGTCACCGACGAGTTCTTCTTTGCATACTCGGTTCTGGTAAAACCGGAGTGTGCATTCGTCCCTGACGTGCGTCTAGTTCTAGCAAAACTATGGCCGTACCTCGTCCTCGATGGCTCGGACTGCATCGACCCTCGGCAAGCATTCGCGGACCCTCGGCAAGCATCCTCGGCACGCCTCCGCGAACCCTCGGCAAGCATCCGCGGACCCTCGACGCGTCTCCATCATTATCACCACGACGCCCTCTCTGTGCCCGCGGTTACCTCGACACCGACATTCCTGACCACGACATCGACCATGGCGACCCCTCGCACGGTTACCTTGACCACGGCACCGCTCAACGCTCTCGGCTCCCTCGATATCGGCACAAGGGATACCGTCTCGCTTGAGCATCATCAACTTCCTTTACAGTCCAAGCTACCGCGACGCGACACCGTCCACGACGTTCCCGCTCCTACTGCGGGAGGATGTCAGCCCACTGGTTCTACTTCGGTTTATCTTCAGTCTGACCGTCCGTGATGTTCCAGTTGTTGACGATGCTACCGCTACGATTACGGGGGATGTTAGAGTATAGTACGGATGTTATTATGATAGTTTAAGATAGTTAGGACTCTAGTCTAACTTGACTTGTACTTTGAAATAATCTTCCATACATCTATATATACTTGCCCATGAGGATCAATAATATATCTAACATATTCCACCAATTCCTCTCTATCATTCTACGACAACCAAGAGGAAACACCGATGAAACTTTGGGTGTGTGCATATACCGATTGACAACAAGAAATGGAATATCATATCGAGCGTAGCCGCGTCACGACAAGAGCCCGTGCTAGCAAAGCGACAGAGTACCATTTGGTGCCAACAACATGTTTCCTCACCGTACGTGCTTTGGTTAAAGAAAGCATATGCTTCCTATCCAACTAGGGCTACCGCTGGATGACTTGTCAGCAGCTCAAGATCAACTTGTTTTTTCTTAACTAATAATTATGTTACATATTAAATTATAATATACCAATTTAGTAACTAATACGTTGTGGATGGGATTTATTCCTTCTACTTTGGATGAAACTGAATTAAGAAAATATGGGGGGTTATTTTTTCCATTTTCTACATGTTGTGATATGATTTTTCTTTCTCCTATACGCAAGCAATATTCAAAAGATTATTACTTTTACCTCAAAACTAGCTCAAGATCGACTCGCGGTTATTACGAGTGAATTGTTACACTAGACAACTCAACCAAAAGTATAAACTTTTAGAAAGGACTAGCCAATATACCTTATTCTCAACATGCCCCTCGCGTCTAGATATTTTAATCCTTGGCATTAGGGGTGGACATATAGCTCGAGGCTCGGTTCGGGCTCGTCAAGACTCGGCTCGGGCTCGACTCGGCTCGGAGGTTGAACAAGCCAAGCCTAAAACCTGGAACTCAGGCTCGAGGCTCGACAAGCCCGCTCGATCAAGCTCGCAGGCCGTCTCGAAGGCTCGATGTAATTAAAAAATTCGCCATAACCTTTGCTAAAATTGTAATAATTCACAATTATGATCAACAATTTATCATGAATACATGCATATCATAGTATACCAAGATTCAAAAGGTACAGAATGATGATAACAAGTTCAGTGACACCCATCTAAAAAACAAGTTCACTAATACAGTTAGAAACCAAACAACAGGTTGTGTATGAGGCAGTCGAATCAAGAACGTCATTGGCTCATTGCACTGTTGTGCTTTAACAGGCTACAGATAAAGCTGAAGAAATGCAGTTTTGCTACAGATTCATATCAGTTGTGCTACAGATTCATATCGGTGGGTGTACTATCGTTAAATAACAAACTATTCTAAGGTGCATAAGGGCATGTACAATGCGGTGATGTCAGCCTTCTGTTACGGTTGCCACGTCGGATTTTTGCTTAGTTGGAGGAGAGAGAATAAGGAAAGAGAAGGTTGTCTTCCCTTAGCTAATGGATGATCCCTTAAAACTAAGAGAAGACTATTTTTCTCTATTATACCTTATGTCTTCTCTTATCAACACAATTTCTTACTATAATTAGTCAATTCACATTAATTTTTAGAGATGACAATAAGAGATGATCCATTCTACAACTTATTTTTATTACCTTCTCTAGATTACGTGGAGGACTAAGAGAAGACCCGCCTTCTCTAGCATTGTACGTGCCCTAAGCTGATTTGCATATTTCTGACTGGTCGCTACTACTCTCTGTGGACACAGGCAACACCTCGTTTGACTGAGGATACAGTTAAACAATGTATTGACCCAAGGTTGAAGGGCGATTATCCCCCAAAAGGCGTTGCCAAGGTCTGCCTCTCTTCTTCCCTCTCTTACACCGTCACTAGCTAAGAAACAGCTCCGAAACACTGAATGGTTTTCTTCTTGTTGATTGCAGCTCGCTGCTGTGGCAGCGCTTTGCGTGCAGTATGAATCCGAGTTCAGACCCAGCATGAGCATCGTCGTCAAGGCACTCTCTCCCCTTCTCCAGGCAGAAGGAGGAGGAATTAGGGATGTGGGGTGGGGAGATGCTCACTTGCCGTGGCGGACAAGCGGAGGGACGGAGTAGAGAGGCCGGCCTCTGGTGTGGCGGACAGGCGGAGGGCCGACGACCGGAGGGCCGGCGGGCAGGCAGAGGGCCGCCGCGACGCTGCTAACCCTAGCTTCACGCGAGACCAAGGGAAGGGGCAGTGGAAGTGGGGAACGGGTTCAGGAGGGGTAGGGGTAAGGAAGTGGAGCCATGGAGGAGCCTGGGGCTGTCGGCGGTGGACGGCGACGGGCGGCGCGTGGTGGGAAGCTGTGGCGGCGCGCGGTGGTGGCGAGGAGTGGAGCCTGGGGGTCGGGGTCGCCTTCGGGAGCTAGCAGCAGCACGCACGGGACGGGAAAGTGTGGGCAGGGGGCACCTCGGCTCGACGAGCCGTTTGAGCGAGCCGCGAGTCTAACCGAGCGAGCCACGAGCCCTCTTTTCAGCACATTTTTAGCATCAAGCCGACCTTGGGCTCGGCTCGAGTTTTACCGAGCCTGGTCGAGCCGAGCCACGAGCCGGCTCGCCTCGGCTCGATTCCACCCCTACTTGGCATGGGTTAGATGTTGGTTGCATAATATTATTTTTAATATTGTGTGAGTAGAGTCTTGAACCGGTGCACTAGTAGACTCAAGCCAAAGTCTAAACTATTGAAAAGGACTAGCCAATATATTATATCCTTAACAGTTACAGAACTAACGTTTACAACTCAAGTCAATCTTGGTTGGACTGAGGAGACGGTCATGATGGGGGTGGTGGCGACGGCCGCGGTGGGAGCTTCACGGGCCTAATCTATTGTCGGTCGGGCCTATGGCGCCGAGCAAAAGGGTAGCGGCGACGGTGACCTACGTGCTGCAGCATGGCAGGTGGGAAATTATGGTCCCGGCCTGGGACTAGTCGGTCCTGCTCAGTCTGGTGTGTCCCTACGGCCACGTCCGGTCGGCATCCGCCAATGGTGGTGGAGGACATCCTCGTTGTGCTATTGTCGCCCTCTGGTTTCCATTGTTGGCCTGGTGTGCTCATGCAGCTGCGTCTGGTCGGCTATAGTCCATGAAGGTGGAGGTTGCTCCATCCCTTCTGTCTGCGGTACTTCCACCCCTTCTCTATGACTGGCTTTCCTCTCGGTCCGGCCAGCTTCGCAGAGTCCGTCATGAAGAGACGATGATGGTGACCGCAAGACCGTGGTGGTGTATGTTGATGTGCGGAAAGTTTAGTGGATTGTTGACTTTATGGATTTTTAGGGGTCGAAAGAAATCCCTGTCGGCTTGGTTGTCACTGACGTGGTGATGCATGTGGGTGCCAAATTTTCTTCTTGAAGGGCGCTAGGTGTACCCCTTCCCCACTCTCCTCGGTGTACCAGGACAAATCATAGGACTTGTTCGGGCAATAGCGCTTCATTGTCGTTGCGTTCGTTTTGAGGGTGTTGCTTGGTACACGGCGATTAAGAGCCATACGAGCATGGTGGAACTTCTTCGGAGGGGCAACCATAGACGGACCTAGCGCCCCTCCAGCCCGGGAAGCTGTCCAGGCTTGCCGACGGTGCAACCCTTGCGATTTGTGATTTTCTATAGCTATTTTATCCAAAATTTGGGCAGTTTAAACTCGTTTGTCCAGGATTTCAAAAATTTCTAGGTTCGCCACTGGATGCAATCGGTTGCGGGTCTTCGTCTCTTTTTGTTGATCTGTGTGTTTTTGGCATTAGTTTCTCTTTCTTTGTCTTATTTTTCTCTCGGGCTTGTGACGTTTGCCCATTAATGGTCTCACAACTATATCGTGTGATCGCTATATTATCGTAGTAGGACGGAAGACTGTTTCGAGAAAGTATGAGTTGGAGCCGAGCCTACTCTACTCCAGTCAAGTCGTTTACACTCCTTTTCAGCGGTTTGGACCCGCAGCCGTGTGGTTTGAACGAGGAAGCTGAAAAGTAAATCTTCACCATGCAGCAGCAGCCCATGCGGAGAGTCCAAGAGATCAATTCAAGACCAACAAGCTGGCTAAGATTTTCATACGGAGCACACTGCTCAAGTAACTTGGAGTTGCACTGGATTACTTGGGACATCTCCATCCGATCGATCTAAACGGCCGACTAAAACAATATGTTTTTGTCCGTTTGAGTCGGGCTATGGTCGCTTTTGGATCGGGGTCCGATCTGTTTGACTAGCGGCGTGACCCATTTATCCGCGTCAGGCCAGTGCTGGCCAGAATTTTTATATGTTTGTAAAATTTGACACAAAGTACCTATATTCTGATAAGCAAATAAACTATATTAGGTAATCTAATAAAAATAGCATATGACTGGTTCACACTAACATGGTTCGATAAAAAAAATAACCAAACGTTATTCAAATTACAAGAAACAAATAAGGGATTAACCGTTTAGATTTCCAGCACGAGCCCATATATGCTCAACCAAATCTAGTTAAAGCCGATCATGGGTTTGTCTATGACGTAAATTTTTATGTACTCGTATGAAATCTTTCCAAAACGCTAGACCTGGATCTGGCTCAACCAACTGATCCTAAAAGTCCTAGTCTTGGTCCAAGATGTCTTCATCACGCTCGTCCTTGACGATCATGTTATACATGATCACACAAGTAGTCATCATATCCCACATCCTTTCCGTGCTCTAGGGTCTAGAAGGGTATTGAACAGTAGCCCACCTTGATTGAAGAACACCAAATGCTAGCTCCACATCTTTCCTAGCGGCCTCTTGCTCTTTCGCAAACCTCTTGCATTTCTCATCTCCAGGATTGCAGATTGTCTTCACAAAGTTGACCCATGAGGGATAGATACCGTCATCTAGATAGTAACCCATATCATAATGATTGCCACTGATTTGATAGGAAACCTGTGGGGCATTGCCTTCTTCCATCTAGAAAACACCTGAGACCGTTGCAGCACACTATTGTCATTGTTTGATCTAGCCTATGGTATGATGGTGCACCCATCAACATGCCCTTTGAACTGCCCTTGCCAACTAAAGGGACAGTTCTTCCACTGCCAATGCATGTAGTCGATGCTGCCAAGCATTCCAGGAAACCCTCTTCTCTTGTTGATGGACAAAAGGCGGGCAATGTCTTCGATGTTTGGCTCTCATATGTAAACTTTGTCAAACACCACAATAACCGCGCTGCAAAACCGGTACATTTCCTCATGGCATGTGGACTCGATCATGCGCATGTAGTCGTCGAGGAGATCACCAGGCACTCCATATGCAAGCTGCTGAATGGCAGCAGAACATTTCTGGTAAGAGGAGAAGCCAATTTTACCAGTACAATCGTACTTGGCCTCGAAGTAGTCATCGTACTCTCTCACCCCATTGAGAATGTCCAAGAACAAGTTTCTAGACATCCGATAGCG
This sequence comes from Avena atlantica, assembly GCA_910589765.1. NCBI lineage: Eukaryota > Viridiplantae > Streptophyta > Magnoliopsida > Poales > Poaceae > Avena > Avena atlantica. The sequence continues at coordinate 194,319,278 of OU342738.1, read as the reverse complement.
GTGGCGGAATGCCTTCTCTTTGAAGACCGAATTAGTTGGATGGAAGTAGTCTTGTCAAGGCGTATGTGGCCTTCTTCTCGGTCGCGCTCATGGTTGGCTTTGCGCCGCTTGGCCAAGCCACCTTTGCGGCGGTAGGGGGTAGTGTTCGTGCACCATCTATGCAGCTGCCAGCAGAATTTTGGTCTCACCGTCGGACTCCTCCTCGGACGATGACTCGATAAAATTATTGTAAAAGAACTCGATTGCCCTCCGACTGGTACCCATCTGTAAAGTATAGGACCGTCAAAGGCGATACAAACTCCCGCAGCGGGGCAGATAACCTAGAGAGGACCGGCGAATGTACCTCAACCACGGTCAGGAAAACGACCGAGCAGGTTGTGTGCCACGTAGAGGCTGTCGCGTGTCCAGTGGCGGAGGCCGGGGCGGCGGGATTGCCTGCGACGCGTCCATACAACTGCGCCAACACGAGTGGCCTGTGGTGCTGCTCGATATCGCAGGGGGCGTCGGTAGTAGCGGGAAGTGGCGGAGGCAACGGTTGCGGCTGCTCTGATCGCGAGATATGGAGGGCGGGGTTTGGAGGAGGGGTGTTGTGCCGCTAGCGAGAGGGCAAGGGAGAACTAGTGGAAGGACGATATGAGGACAAGCGCGCTATCCGGGTCGACCCAAGCGAGGCCCAAATTTGGTGCATTGATGGGTCGGTCTGCGTGCATTAGTCCGAATGAGTCGCCTTGCTGGACTACCGTGTACCTGTTCGTCGGTCCGCTCGAACGAGTTCATTAGCACAAGGACGGGTTAGGTCAGCCCGATGAAGATGCCCTGCTTCTCCAAATTCCAATGACTTGTTCTTTCCTGATGGCACTACAAAATTGACTTTAGTGTTCAGCAAGGGGGCACGTGCCGTAGTCTCTTCTTCCTTGTCTGAAGAACAATTCAGGCTGCTGGAAAATACTGCACCCTGAAAGCATGGACTCAGGGCACTCAGCCGAATATCATTGCCAATCTCAGGAGGAGGTCGCGGGTGTTGCCGCGATAGGGCTTTTGGATCACATTTCCCGATCTTAATTTTCTCGTGGTTAGCCGTGAGCGCACAGGGCCAGAGTGTGCGGTATTGTCATCGCGCAGCCGAATAACGACAGGCCCTTTCCTTCTTTGAAGGAGAAAAAATTAGAAGAAAACTGTTCAGTCCTTGGAACGTGGAGTGGCCGTGTGCAGAATTGTCATCGGGCAGCCGAATAACGACAGGCCCTTCCTTTTCTGTATGATAGCTGCAAGTCTGCAACCATCTTATTGAACAAGGAAAATAATAAAAGAAGACTGTTCAGTCCTTGGACCATGGAGGATGCCACGGAGTACGACTTTTTTTTGTTTTTTCTATAAAAGAAATCTGTTAATATCAGAAAAATACCAATTACATTTAGTATCTGCATCATCAAGATCTCTAAAGGCATCAAGAATGCATACAACTAAAAAAAAGAAAAAGACCCAATGATAGTCACAAATCACTCGCAGTAGAAACACTCTACCTACCACAAAAAACAACACCCAGACTATAGAAGACGCTCTCCAAAAGCCTTCAAGAAGCAAACAATACACATGTGTTGATCCTAGAGAAAGAAACATCCTAAACACCACCAAAGACAACATCTAGACTATAGAAGACGCTCTCTAAAAGCCTTCAAAAAGGAAAGAACGCACATGCGTTGATCTCGGAGAAAATTTGCCTTGGGCTTTCATCTGAAAATCACGACAAGGTACTTAAGGAGCACCACCAAAACTGAAGTGCCCAGTGCTACCACTCCAACTTCCTGAGGCCGCTGCTGCAAACCACCAATCACCAGGCTCGGAGGCACCGCGTGCAGGGCGGGGGCAAGGCAAGGGGGGTAAGCAGGGTCAGGCACCCTCCCACCAATGTTTGGCCCCCTCAAAGGAATTACAATAGGAACATTACTAGTAAGTGTATTTGTATTCCACTAATGTTCATACTAATCCGCTAATTAGTGTTACTTAAACCCAATTGGTTGTTACGAATGCCAGCGATGGTTGTCTCGTGGACGCCTGGTCTTTGCATCCCCTCTTGTCATCTCGTGTCTGCCCTGTCAACCACATCGATCGATTAATCTCGATGCCAAAGTATAGGACCACTATTGCCGCTCGCTCACTGTCGGGGGGATAACCCCCGGGTGGGGAAAGCCAGGCACAAGTAGGCCGGCTCCAGAAGGAACATGCCGTCTGGCCCTCAAGAAGGACAACCCTAGCTGGTTGGCGAATACCGCCTGGCTGGGCTTATAACTTTCCCGGCTGGCCCGTCTAGCCGGCAGCCAGAAGAATCTGCCGGGTGGCCGCTTCCGCCCGGTGCACCTCGGATTCGATGGAGAGCACGGAAGGACTGACGCTCCTTGCGGGGTACGCCTCTGGCCCTCCTTCTTCAATGGGCAGGCTGGCGTGCCGTCACGACCAGCGCTACCCGACGAAGATAAAGCAAAGTGGTTGGCTGACTGGCGAAAGCAGTCCGGGTGACCGTTAAAGCAAGGGGTGACGCCCCAAAGGAAGCCCAGGTGACCGCTAAAGAAGAAGGTGACACTAAAAGAAGGGCGGACTGGGTCCTGGCCCACCGGCTGGGCCCTGCAGCCGGCCCTGCCCAGTAAACCCATATCCAAACAGTAAACCCTAGGGCCCGATTTGTAATCTGCCCCCCAGACCATTATATAAGGGAGGGCAGAGCTGGGGTTCTAGGTAGGCAACAATAGAAGGAGAGAAGTGTTAGCAACTAATTCTCATCTTCCTCTAGATCTCGATAGTAGCTAAGGAAACAACTCTAGGAGCATCTCTACTGAGCATTTGCTCCCTCATATATTTCATCTTGCAGTATTAGGGGTGTTACCTCACCAAGAGGGCCCCGAACCTGGGTATATCGCTGTGTTTGCACTTTACCATGCCCAACCCGTTGCGTGATCCACCGGTTGCATCCGAGTGTCCCTTCTTTGCCATCCCCGATGGAACTGCCGTGTTCCACACCACGACACTCACTCGAAGACGACGTATTGGCATCTTGTCTAGTGGTGACTTGTAGGACCCACCTTTATAAAGGTAAAGGTCCCTGTGTTTACAATGCTACTCCCTGGATCAATAGCTAGCATCCACAGTTTAAGATGTAATATCAAGAAACAAAGGTCATAATACAACTTTATAACCAGGAATAAAATAATACATTACATCTTACATAGCTCATATGGCTATCTTATTACAATGCAGCAGAAATAACTATGTATCATGGAGTCCTTCATCTTCAAAGTGCCACAGGCAATCATGTTGGTTGTAGACTTGTAATCCTAATCAACACACTTCACTAACATCAAACAAACCTGCAACATAATAAGTTATAGCCACAAGGGTCAATACATTTGAATTGTATTGGCAAGTGATACTATGGTAGTATAGTGGAGTGTATCATCTATATGCATTTGGCTAAGTGGAGCTTAGGCTTGCTTTGCTCAAAATAGATTTTTCCTTATCATTTGAAAACACTAAGTTTTTGTTTGTCAAAATCACCCAAGGCATCTACCAATCATTGATTGAAGATCCTTTAACCCTTGTTCAACCACAAGTTTTTAACTTAGAAATTGGGATGAGGAGATTCTTGATAGCTTCCATGTCTTGATGCTCAAATTGTCCATTGTCGGGGACACGACTAAGTACTTAGATTTTACTCTCTCGAGAGGTGGTGCACTTTCCCCACAAGACTCGACATGCATCAAGACAAGACCTTTCAGAAGCCTTCCCTTAGACCAAAATGGACGCGCTCCAAACCTATCACCCCAACCACCAACTGTCCATTTGGCTAAGTTATTGCAACCTATATGATCGAGGCAGGGCCCATAATGCCAAGTGGCTGCACCAGTGAGATACATATCAAATCTCTTTGTTCCTGGGTGGCTTTCCACCATTGTAACCACTCAACATAACCCATTCACAACCATTCCACCCAGGTGATTCATTCACATAGTTGTTTTATTAAACAAAACACAAGTCATTTGACTTAGAAATATTTCATAGTATGAATATAATCCACCCTTGTTTTCTACTAGCTAAGCTAAGCATGTTAGTAGTAGGGATCTTAACTTAGGGAAAATTCTACTAAGGTTTCATCTACTAGTATTTCCCATGGCATAGTATACTTAGTAAAAATTCCATGCAAGTCCTACTCAAAATATCACTAATGCATAGTGAAAATAATGGGACAAAAGTATGAAGCACCACTTGCCTTTTTGGTAGAGAATATAAGTTCACTCCTTGATCTTGAAATAGTCACACTCTTAAAAGTTCACTACAATTCAATCAAGCAAGGCACAAATTCAAAACTAGCATTCAAACAATTCATCACATAGAATGATAAAAACAAAGCAATGCATGCAAGTATGCCAAGGATTGTTTTATTTGGAAAAGTGGTTTCTAATAGGTTATAAACATTTTAAAACACCTATTGGTCATTTATAAATGTGGCAAAACCATTTGATATCACATTAGTGAAAATGGCCATTTAAATCATTTTTGTTTTGCTAGAAATGATTTAAATCAAGTAATAATTTATAGTGTTTGCCAAATATATTTTTAAACACAAATGTGTTGGAGATATGCCCTAGAGGCAATAATAAATGTAGTTATTATTATATCTTTGTGTTTATGATAAATGTTTACATTCATGCTATAATAGTATTAACAAGGAAACATTAATACTTGTGTGATTTGTAAACTTATTTGAAGTCCCTAGTATAGCCTCTATACTTCACTAGCTTTTTGGTTGATAAATGATTGTGGTTTCCCTATCATGAACATTGAGATGTTATCAACAACAAGATCATATCGTTAGGAGAATGATATGGTGGACATACTCCTATAGATAAGCGTAGCATAAAGATCAAGTCATTTCAATAGTTCAATTGCTATATGCTTTCTGATACATAGTAACCTAATTCCTTCGACCATGAGATCATGCATATCACCTTTACCGGATGGATGCTTTGATGAAATCAAACACCACACCGTAACTGGGTGGTTATAAAGGTGGCATTGAGTGTTCGGAAAGTATTGGTTGAGACACATGGATCAAGAGTGGGATTTGTCCATCCATATGACAGATAGATATACTCTGGGCCCTCTCGGTGGAATGTCATCCAATTAGCTTGCAAGCATGTGACTGGCTCACAAGGGATCACATATCACGGGAATGAGAAAAGAGTACTTATCAGTAACGAGGTTGAACTAGGTATGCAGAGATACCGACGATCATAACCTCGGATAAGTAACATATCGTGAGACAAAGGGAAATTGGTATCGTATGTAAGTGGTTCATTCGATCACAAAGTAATCATAGAAATATGTGGGAGCCATATGAATTTCCAGATTCCTCTATTGGTTATTGTTCGGAGAAGTGTCTCGATCATGTCCGCATAATTCACGAACCGTAGGGAGACACACTTAAGGATTCGACGTTGTTTGAGTAGTTATGGTATTATGAGAAAGAGACCGAATGTTGTTCGGAGTCTCGGATGGGATCCGGGATATCACGAGGTGATCCGGAATGGTCCGGAGAATAAGATTCATATAAAGAAAGACCCGTTTCGGAGTTCGGGAATGATTCCGGTGATTTCATCGGGAATGTTCTAGAAGGTTCCGGATTGTCCGGCACTCCGGGGGGGGAGGGGTACATGAATGTGTCATTACATATTGGAATGATTGCATCATGTACTAAGTGTTCTTGCTGTCCCAAATAAAGGATTAAATTGAATCCTAAAACAGAAAAGTCAAATGTCCAGTTTGAAAGTCAAACGGCTAAAACAAGAAACTGTGGGAAACAAGCAAAAGGAGTTGGAACCGACTTGAGGGAGGAGTCTCCTCCCCAAGCTGGCGCCCCACCCAAGGCCGACTTGGGGAGGGACTCCCCTCCCCTTGGCCGCACCCTCCACCCATAAAAGGAGGGGCAGGGCCTCCTCCTCTAGACACACAAGTTTCTACCTCTAATCTCCGGTTTAGAGCCGTTCTGGTTTAGAGCTTCTAATTGCTTTAGCCTGCGGTTTAGAGCCTTCTAATTGGTGTGTCTAATCTCTAGACCACTAATAGCCCTCTCTCATACTCCACCATACTCGCTCCGGCTTAAGGCGAAGCCCTGCAGGATCTCCCCTCTACTTCCGGTACCACGCCGTTGTGCTGCCGGAATTGCGAGGAGAGTGCTACAACCTCCGCTGCCTGCTGGAACAAGGGAGAGGAAGGTCTTCGTCGAGTACCTAACGTGTGACCGACTGCGGGAGCGCTGCCGGAACGCAGCGCCGGAAGGATCGTCTACACGATCTTGAGATCGGAAAGAGTACGACTACATCACCCACGAGAATCTGCTCTCGTTAAACACTTTGGAATCTTCGAGGGTAAGTTATTCCATCGACTCGTTGCTACAATCTAGTAGATAGATCTTGGCTTGTTTCTTTGTATGCGATAGAAATTTTTTGTTTTCCATGCTACGAACCCCTACAGTGGTATCAGAGCCGTGTCTATATGTAGATCTGTTGCACGAGTAGAACACAATGGTCATTGTGGGCGTTGATGCTTTTATTGTCGATTGCTTCTTGTGTACTTTGCATCTTGCGGTATGTTGGGATGAAGCGGCCCGGGCTAACCTTACATGACATCGTTCATGAGACTTGCTCCACGCTTGACATGCAACTTGTATTGCATAAGTGGCTTTGCGGGTGCCTGTTTCTCCTAGCATAGTTAAGATCCAATTTACAATGGGTGATTAACAATACTAGTATCAATGTTGTGGTTCTTGTTCGTAAGTTAAAACGACACTTATTGAAAGCCCCAAACCACGTAAAATATGCAAAGAAAGTAGAGGCGTCTAACTTTGTTTTGCAGGGGTGTGCAGTGATGTGATATGGCCATGATTGTGATTATATTTGATGTATGCAATGTTCCTTATTGTAAGTCGGCAACCGGCAGGAGCCATATGGTTGTCTTTAATTTATGTTAAAGACACGCGTGTCTATTCAAAGTAGTTGTAATAGTTGAAGCCGGTGGACGACAACCATGGAGTAGCGTCATTGACCTTGATGCAATGCCGGTGATGATGGAGATCATGTTCGTGCTTGAAGATGGAGATCGGAAGCACAAAGAAGAAAGGCCATATCATATCACATATATATTGAATTTCATGTGATGTTAATCCTTTATGCATCTTGTATTGCTTAGTAGACGACGGTAGCATTATAAGATGATCCCTCATGCACATGAATTTCAAGTCATAAAGTGTTCACCCTTAGTCAGCACTGTTGCTAAAGCTTGTTGTTTCGAAGCACCACGTGATGATCGGGTGTGTTAGATTCCGCAAGTGTATACAACGTGAGCAAGCCAGATTTGCTTATGCGGAAACTAAGGTTTGATCTTGACGAGCCTAGCATGTACAGACATGGTCTCGGAACACGGATCACCGAAAGGTAAATCATGAATCATATAGTAGATATGATGAACATGACGATTGTTCGCCATTGAAACTATATCAACTCTCGTGATGATCGGCGTTGATGTAGTGAATTTGGTTCGTGTGATCACTAAAACAATGTGAGGGATATTGTTTTGAGTGGGAGTTCACCTAGTTTAATTACATTAATTAATTTGAACTCAATTTGTCATAAACTTAGTCTAAACTATTGCAAATATGTTGTAGATCAATGGCAGCCCCTACCATCAATTTTAATGCATTCCTAGAGAAAGAAAAGTTGAAAAACAATGGAAGCAACTTCGCGGATTGGTTCCGCAATTTGAGGATTGTCCTCACAGCTGGTAATTTGACCTATGTGCTGGATGCACCGCTGGGTGACCCACCTGCAGCTGATGCTCCCGATGAAGTAAAGAATGTTTACCTCGCTCGGATGAATCAGTACTCCATAGTTCAGTGTGCTATCTTGTATGGTTTGGAATCGGAGCTTCAGAAAAGGTTTGAGGATTCAGACCCATATGATATTGTCGAGGATCTCAAATTTATTTTTGAGACTCATGCGGCAATTGAAAGCTATGAGGCTTCTGAAAAGTTCTTTAACTGCAAGATGGAAGAGGGCAGCTCCGTCAGTGAGCATGTGCTCAAGATGTCTGGGCATGCAAACAAACTTCAAAGCTTGGGTATAGTGATTCCTAATGCTTTGGGGATTTACCGTGTCCTCCAATCACTACCACCAAGTTACAAGAACTTTGTGATGAACTACAACATGCAGAACAAGAACAAGACGTTGCCAGAACTCTTTGCCATGTTGAAATCTGCAGAAGTGGAGATCAAGAAAGAGCACCAAGTGTTGTTGGTCAATAAGACCACCAAATTCAAGAAAGGCAAGTCTAAGCAAAAGGGACACTTCAAGAAGGGTGTTAAGAAAGTTACCACGCCGGCGAAGAAGACCAAGGCTGGACCTAAGCCTGATACTGAGTGCTTTTACTGCAAGGGAGAAGGTCACTGGAAGCGGAATTGCCCAAAGTACTTGGCGGATTTGAAGAACGGCAACATCAAGGAGAAAGGTATATCTGATATACATGTTATTGATGTGTATCTCACTAGTACTCGTAGTAGTGCCTGGGTATTTGATACTGGTTCGGTTGCTCATATTTGTAACTCGAAATAGGTGCTGCAGAATAAACGGAAGCTAGCGAAGAATGAGGTGACGATGCGCGTGGGAAATGGATCAAAGGTTGATGTGATCGCGGTCGGCACGCTACCCCTTCATCTACCATCGGGATTAGTTTTATACTTAAATAATTGTTATTTGGTGCCTGCGTTGAGCATGAACATTATATCGGGATCTTGTTTATTGCGAGACGGTTACTTGTTTAAGTCCGAGAATAATGGTTGTTCGATTTATATGAGTAATATGTTTTATGCACATGCACCTTTGATAGATGGTCTATTCTTATTGAATCTCGATAGTGGAAATACACATATCAACAACATTGAGGCTAAACGTTTGAAATCAAGCGATAATTCGACCTATATGTGGCACTGTCGTCTTGGTCACATTGGAGTGAAACGTATGAAGAAACTCCATTCCGATGGACTTCTTGAATCACTTGATTTTGAATCACTTGAAAGATGTGAAGCATGTCTGATGGGAAAAATGACTAAGACTCCATTTTCTGGTATGATGGAGCGAGCTACGGACTTATTGGAAATCATACATACCGATGTGTGTGGTCCAATGAGTGTAGCATCGCGCGGTGGTTATCGTTATGTTCTTACCTTCACGGATGACTTGAGTAGATATGGGTATATCTATTTCATGAAACATAAGTCCGAAACTTTCGAGAAGTTTAAGGAGTTTGAAAGTGAGGTAGAGAATCAACGTAACAAGAAGATTAAATTTCTACGTTCTGATCGTGGAGGTGAATATCTAAGTTACGAGTTTGGCGAGCATTTGAAGTAATGCGGAATACTTTCACAATTGACACCGCCGGGAACACCACAGCGTAATGGTGTGTCCGAACGTTGTAATCGAACTCTCTTAGATATGGTTCGTTCTATGATGTCACTTACAGATTTACCGCTATCATTTTGGGGTTATGCATTAGAAACAACCGCATTCACTTTAAATAGGGCACCATCTAAATCCGTTGAAACGACACCGTATGAATTATGGTTTGGGAAGAAACCTAAATTGTCGTTCCTTAAAGTTTGGGGATGCGAAGCCTATGTAAAGAAGTTACAGCCGGACAAGCTTGAACCCAAAGCGGAAAAATGCGTCTTCATAGGATACCCGAAGGAAACTATTGGGTATACCTTCTATCATAGATCCGAGGGCAAAATCTTCGTTGCCAAGAATGGATCCTTTCTAGAGAAGGAATTTCTCTCGAAAGAAGTGACTGGAAGGAAAGTAGAACTCGACGAGGTTGTCGAACCTTCTCTCGAAATTGCGAGTAGCACAGCACCGGAAGAAGTTCCTGTGGTGCCTGCACCAATAAGAGAGGAAGCTAATGATGGTGATCATGAAACTTCGGTTGAAGTTGCTACAGAGCCTCGGAGGTCAACGAGAACTCGTACCACTCCAGATTGGTATGATTCCGTTATGAATGTCATGTTGGTGGACAACACCGATGACCCCGAGACATATGAGGAAGCGATGATGAGCCCAGATTCCAATAAATGGCAAGAAGCCATGAAATCCGAGATTGGATCCATGTACGAAAACCAAGTATGGACTTTGGTGGACTTACCGGATGGCCGGAAGGCTGTCGAGAACAAATGGATTTTCAAGAAGAAAACAGATGCTGATGGTAATGTTACTGTCTATAAAGCTCGACTTGTCGCAAAGGGTTTCGACAAATTCAAGGAGTTGACTACGATGAGACTTTCTCACCAGTAGCGAAGCTAAAGTCTGTGAGGATTATGTTAGCAATCGCTGCATATTATGATTATGAGATATGGCAGATGGATGTCAAAACAGCATTCCTCAATGGAGACATTGATGAAGAGTTGTATATGATGCAACCCAAAGGTTTTGTCGATCCTAAAGATGCTAACAAGGTATGCAAACTTCAACGGTCCATCTATGGATTGAAGCAAGCATCCCGAAGTTGGAATCAACGTTTTGATAAGGTGATCAAAAGTTTTGGTTTTATACAAACTTATGGAGAAGCTTGTATTTACAAGAAAGTGAGTGGGAGCTCTGTAGCATTCTTAATACTATATGTGGATGACATATTGTTGATTGGGAATGATGTAGACCTTCTTAATAGTGTCAAGGAATATTTGAATAATAGTTTTTCAATGAAGGATCTTGGCGAAGCAGCTTACATATTAGGCATAAAGATTTATAGAGATAGATCGAAACGCCAAATATCATTGTCACAGAGTACATATTTGGACAAAGTTCTAAAGAGGTTTGGAATGGAAGAAAGCAAGAAAGGGTTCTTGCCCATGTTCCCCAATACGACCTTGAGTAAAACTCAAAGTCCGACATCGGCAGAAGATAGAGAAAGGATGAGTAAGACTCCCTATGCCTCGGCCATAGGATCTCTAATGTATGCCATGCTATGTACTAGACCCGACATTGCATATGCTTTTAGTTTAACTAGCAGATATCAAAGTGATCCAGGAGTGGATCATTGGACAGCGGTCAAAAACATCCTTAAGTACTTGAGAAGAACTAAGGATATGGTTCTTTCTTATGGAGGTGATGAACAGCTCGTTGTTAATGGTTACACCGATGCTAGTTGGAACACCGATCCGGATGATTCTAAATCACAATCCGGATAAGTATTTATTTTGAATGGTGCAGCAGTTAGCTGGAGGAGTGCAAAGCAAAGCGTTGTGGCGAGATCTTCAACTGAATCGGAATACATGGCTGCTTCGGAGGCTTCGCAAGAAGCGATATGGATGAAGAGTTCATTACAGAGCTGGGTGTGGTTCCTAGTGCGCTGGACCCAATGTCTATCTACTGTGATAACATGGCGCCATAGCCAATGCACAAGAACCAAGGTCACACAAGAAGTTGAAGCATATCAAGCTACGTTTTCACGCTATTCGAGAACATATCCAAGATGGGGATATAAAGATTTGCAAAGTACACACAGATCTGAATGTGGCGGATCCGTTGACTAAACCTCTCCCGAGGGCAAAACATGAGCAACACCAAACTGCCATGGGTGTTCGGTATATTACCATGTAATCTAGATTAGATGACTCTAGTGCAAGTGGGAGACTGTTGAGATATGCCCTAGAGTGTGGGCATCCCGCAAAACCACTACTAGAAAATCGCGTTGTTTTTGTGCATTGCATCATCATGACCGCATGCTCATGTCATCATGCCACATTGCATTTGAGCATCGTCATCATCTTGCATTTGCTTGCATAAAACTATTTGCGGAAAAACCTGTTTGTGTTTTCTAAACGCCCCGTCTTTATTCAAATACAAAACCGGGTCCCCGGAATATTTTGTTTTGACTAACTACATTTTGCAAACGGTCCGTTTAACATAAATAAAATATTAAATTATTTTAGTGGGGGCAGTCGAACGGGCCGATTCGACCCGAACGACCACCCCAGGAATTAAATCGGCACCCATAATCCTAAAGCTACCCAACCTATTCCCACCCCTCCTCCACCTCACCCCCACCAATAATCGCTCGCCACCTCACCTCTCCCCAAATCCCCACCACTAGACACACGCCACCTCATCAAACCCCCCCTCTTCTTTCTCTCTCTCCCTCCAGCCACCCCCCCCCCCCCCCCCCCCCGCCCACATGGCCCCGGCCCCACCCCACCGACACCCTCTAGACCCGCAGGCCCCGTTCCCCCAGCACACACCAGTCCACCGCGCCATCTACCCCGAATCCCACTCCCCGACAACCTGCCCCGCTCCCTTGGCCCACTGGCCCTACCACGACCTCGACCTCCCTCTCCCGTCCCCTTCTCCCTCCTCTGGTTCTCTCCGCGCACCCCGCGCCTCCAACCATCCTCGCCGCGCCGCCCGCATCTCGGCGCGCCGCTTCCCCCTCCGTGCCTGCCTCCGGCGTCGCCCTCCGTCGCTCGGACCCAGGACTCCGCCGCCACAACCGCTTCCTCCCCGCTCGTCCCCACGCTTGGCGCCGCCGCCGTCTCTCCTGCGCCGCCGCTCGAGCTCATCGCCGTCCTCTCCTGCGCCGCCGCTCGAGCTCGCCGCCGGAGCAAACCCCGACCGCGCCCCTGATCCTCCTCTCTCCCAGGCGCGTCCCGCCCCCGCACCTCCCAGGCGCCACGTGACCTCGCCTTCCACCCTCCTCTCCAACCGTCGGCCGCCAGCTTCCGCTCCGGCCCCGGCGCGCTCACGCGCCGGCGAGCGTCCTCCAGCAACCGCGCCTGACCGCGTCGCCTGCTCCCCGCCACCTCGCCACCTTCCGCCGCCCTCGGTCCGGGCCGAGCCCGCGGCCGTCGCCCGGCCCCCCTGTCTTCCGCGGCCGCTCCCCTCTGCCTCCTCGTCGCGCATCCCGGCGACCCCAACCCGCGGCGCCGCCTCCTCCGCGTCGCCCGCCCCGTCCCGCCGGGCCATGGCGTCACCCTGGTCGCCTCCTCGCCATCAACCGGTGCCCAGCAGCTCCTGTCCCTATCGGGCTCATAGCCCTGCCCTGTGCTCCGACCATGGACCTCGCTGCTGCCGTCGTCAGCGTAGCACCTCCTTCCGCGATGTCACATTCTTCGACCTTCAGCATGTCTCGGCACCTCCTGCCAGCAGTCTTCTGCACCAAGCCTGTAGCACACCGCGGTTCCAATTGATACCCCGTCAAGATCGACCTCGACCCGAAATAAACCCGAAGGCCATCGGCGTCGAGACCCTGACGCAAAATCTCCTTTCATGGGAACACCAAGACCCGTCCCGGATTCGACGGTCGAACCCCGAAGACCGATCCCGGAGTTCGAAGACCGGACCCTGCGCGCCAAGTACTTCCTCAGACGCCAAAACCGAACCCGAGGAACGTCAAGATCGCCACGAGGACGACAAGCTCTACGTCCGAACGACAAGACCGGCCGACCGTGGACCCGGCTAGATCTTCGCAACGACAAGATCGACACCGACCAAAAGAACCCGATGCGCCCCGACACCGAGCCAAGTACTCCTTTCCGGATGCGAGTCCGCCGAGAACCTGGATGCGACAAGATCTGCCCCGTTGTTTGAGAACGTTCCCGCCGAGAGACCGACCCCGTCAACCCTGAACCCTGAGACCGACCCCGAACCCCGGAACCCCAAGATCGTCGAGACCCCCCTAATGTGTGAACCTTTCCCGAACCCTATTTTATAAATGCCATCTATGAATTGTTGCATATTAAATTGCATACTCGCATGCATATTGTGTGTGGTTTGGGGCCTTATGCCGATTCACCTAATAATTAAATATGGGGCCCATATGCGGGCAATCTAGCCTTGTATTGGCCTCATTTAAATTTGTGTAGTGAACGGTGTCATTGTTTGCCTTGTTTAAACAACATTTAAAATTGTGGGGTAGATAAACAACCTGAACATATATTAATGTGGGACCCCGTTTCCGCTTATATTGCCAATTGCACCGCCTATTTTACCATGCCATACATCATACATGCATCATGCCCGATCTTCTGCCGTAGTATTAAATAGTGCATCGGTGTTTTTTCTTCTAGTGTTTTGCTTCTTCGCGGATAAGGCCGTGAGTTGATGCGAGTGTCGACCCGAACTTCGGTTGAACCTTCGACAATGTTTCAGGCGATCATCTCCCCCTTTCTACCTATCTTACTTTTATAGTATTTACTTCCCTCCTGTTGATCTATTGCTATCTGTGTTGCGATGCTCTAGTTTCCGTACCCGTGATATCCCCTTGCAGCCATTATATTGCCTTCGGACACATCCTATTACCTGTTGTTTGGTAGATAGTTGGACTTGCGCTTCGTAGTCGCTTGCTCAAGTGCTGTTGCGTGTCGTCATGTACCACAGTTGTTGGAGTATTGCCACATGTTTGATGTTGGAGATGATCTCGGCTTTATTTATCGTTCACTTTAATTCCTGTTTAACAACTAAATTGAAGTAAGTAAGCAGAGGCATCGGTGGGTGATAGATAATATTTGGTTTCCGACCGCCCACTTGGTTCCCGTAGGACCCCGAGTACTTGATACCTGTTCCTTGATTTATCGCGCTATCCACATACGGGGATTATGGGACCCCCTTAGCCAGAGATTGATTCATTCTTATTTCTTGGGGCCACAAACTAGTTTTGAGGTTTTATTTACGATCCTGTACTTATGCCATTCTTTACTGCTTTATTTACGATTGTGCGAGAGGAGCACACTGTAGTGTTTTGGATCGTGGCACGATTCCGCGGTATCGACAAGCCCAGCCACACTTTCGGGTTCCAGTCGTTTACAGCCGTCCCCACAACCTTGAGTTCGTTCTCGGAGCGGCCGACTTCGTTGCGGGTCTACTTTAAGGGTGGCCCCCTGAAATATTTCTGAATCTTGTGATTGCTCTGTCGTGAAAGCCTCGTTGGGTTTTGATTTTGGTTTTTCCGAGGTCGATCGTGGTTGTGGTTGCTATTTGTGCACCCGGCGGGTTAAAACTTTCTGAAGCCGTGTCCGCGGTTTATGGACGACTTGGAGCACAGATATCTCGATCATAGACAACTATAACTAAAGTTTACTGCTATAAATTGACTTGTATTTGATATGATTAGTAATCAGCTTCAACCAACGGAATGGCTAAATAAAACTGCCAACAATTGCTTGTTTGGTTTGTCGCTTGCGACATTTGTATCTGACTAGTAAGTATTGCAACTATAACGGAATGGCTAAATAAAGTACCAACAACTGCTGGGTTTTTGGAT